>OX578282.1:51553810-51886310 GCA_951217055.1 Gerris lacustris
CCCCCCCCCCCCCCCCCCCCCCCTAAAATCGTATTTCCGCTATTACTAAAAATATAGAAAAATATGCAAAATGTGTGGTCTGCTGGGCCATAGAAAAAATAAGATTAGCAATTTGATCTGATTTACTGGAAATTCAAGATGGCGGATAATTCATGTCACTCGAAAAAAAATATTTTTTTATAATTTTGAGTGGGGTATCAAATGAAAGGTATTGAAGAGTAGATTTCAAAAATGTATAACACTTGATGTTAACATTTAATTTTGCGTGCCATTTTGTAAAAAAAAAATCAAAACTTTTCTCCTCTCCCCCTTACTAATTTTGTGTTCACAATACCAACGAAACCCTTTTTTACGTGAGATTCACGCCTTACCAATTTTTTTTATTAACACTAATTTAGTTATATATAAATAAATACCTACATATACACCCATAAGATTTTTTAGCCGATGCCATTAAATGCACTTATTTGAATTAGGATACGTTTTAGACCAGCCCGATTATCGGCAGGGCCCGATTTTTCGCCGATTCAATTTAATGAATTGAATTAGGATTTGTAAACTAGACTGGCCCAATTGACAGCAAGGCTATAGAATTAAATGTATTGTATTGAATTAGGAGTTCAATAAACCGGTCTGATTGCTGGTGGGCCCGGAATTTTCCGATAGAAATAAAATGGGATGCGTTCTAGATTCTAGACCAGCCCAAATATCGATAGGGCCCGATTTTTTACTGATTGAATTCAATGAATTGAATTAGGATTCGTAAACTAGACTGGCCCAATTGACAGCAAGGCCATAGAATTAAATGCATTGTATTGAATTAGGAGTACAATAAATAGGCCTGATTGCTGGTGGGCCTGGAATTTTCCGATGGAAATAAATTGGGATGCGTTCACTATTAGGCCCGATTGCCGGCTCGGCCTGGGTGTTAAGTACATTAAATTAAATGAGGCCCGAGTCAACTCGGACTTTTGACGATGGAAAAATTAAATTGAATTAATTTAATTATTAAGATATGCACACTAACTAGTCTGGCTAAAACGGAAGAAAGATAGGATAAGGGAGTTGTGGTTTTCATTAGCAAATTTTTGTTTTGGACCAGGATTGTGTGTAAAACACTACGTTGGTCCTCTTGTCCTAGTCAATGGCACTCCCCAGGCTTGGCGACTTGTGCCGGACTAGTGTTTGTCGACATTAAGTGGGAAAACAGAGACAGTATAAATAAATCGGTCAGCCATATTGTGACAAAACTTTTTCGTATTACATAGTAAAACTAAATTTTAATCCAAAAACTCAAAAAGCGTTTAGAAATTATTTGATGTCCCAATTAGTTACCTAGTGAATGGTTATTTTGTTTCTCAATAGGTATTTAATTTTCTTAGAGAATTCATTGTGAAAAATTCTCATTTAGATAGAATATAGAAATTTGGAACTGGTATGTTCTCCAAATCCACGTTTTGTTTTGCAGTTTGGACCGCGTTCTTGCTTCCAAGCTTACCAAAGGAAACGAAGATACGAGTTTTGAAGAACGAACAATTTTTATGTCTCCGATTTCAATAATTCCAAGACAGAAATCCGTTTAAGACTTCAGGGTACATTTTGAGTCCCGTTTCTGCCTATCGCTCAATATTTGCGAACCTACAAAAGCTATTTGCCCGATTTTAATGAAATTTTGATGGTATAAGGTCATAATTAGCCAGGTCATAACATTGCTGGTCCCATATAAGTTTCGCAACCTTCTGTACCTAATATGTTTCTCTTACACATGCACACAGACATACATTTATTTACACAACTATATATTCAAAAAGATATTTGAAAAGTTTGTTTAAAGTAGATTGCAGATAACCCCAGATTAATTTCAAGATAATAGGTTGAAAAATAGGTTCAAAGTAATAGGTTGAAAGAACTTTGGGGAATATTAGTTCTTCGTGAAAAGACTTATTATTTCTTTGATTATCCACTCCATTAAATAAATAACCTCTTAGTTAGGTCAGTTCATTGCTCAATTAAACAACTCCTCTCTTGCAATCACAATGATCTTACTAAGCTCTAAGGCGCACTGTGTCTTACCGAGCATAAAATGAGAAACACACAGAGCACCATGTAATAGTTCACAGTTAGTATAAAATGTATATATTTTGACCAAAGGGCTTTAAAGATATTGAGCAAGACACACTATTACATCTTGTATAAGGCCCTTATGGTTTTTAATAACTAATAGGCACTTGTCACTTAGCGGTACACAGCGTGTGAACCCTCATTCTCAGCCTGTAATCCTGTGTGAACTTCCCCCACTCTTCTACCACACTCATCCCAAAGACTAAAAACATTCTCCCTTCAGAGCAACACTGTTTTTCATTCTATTTTAACTATTTTTTTATTTTTTTTATTTTATTTAGTAAGTAACTCTTTAAAGTATATTTTTTATGAGTCAGATGCTGCCCTTTTATTCAATCTGTTCACTGCATTTTCTTTTAAGATTCAGTTGCATCATAATATGAAAAACATTTGGAAGCCTTGTGTTGTTTTCATAAAACACGAATTATGGACTGAGTATACATATAAGAATACCGCATCATTCTTTTTCTTAAAACTGGCAGTGTGTATAGAAAAAAAAGATGATTTTTTAATTCTTAAAAATCTATTTATATATTTTTTTAAGAAAAAAAAAAGATTAAACATCTCTGTCTTAATTTAATAAACGTGGAACCGAAATTATTGAAAATATTTAGATTAATCATGTTTAATAAAGCCGAAAAAACAATTTTAATCCTAAATTTAGAAAATTAAAATTTCAAAAAAATAATTTTGTTTTGGTAGATCATTTAAAAAACCATTTTCCTTCAGTCTTCAAAATGTAGACTTTCAGTCATCAAAACAAACATACAGGTGTAATAGGGTCAGGGCAAAAAGACAATGCTAAAAAAAAAATAAGAAAGTTAGCCCCAGTTGTTCAAAACATAACATGTTGTGTCTTGTTTGATTCGTTGAAAATGTATAAATAATATACTTAATACATCCATGGAACGATAATTAATATAAAATTTTTTCAAAACTGGACTTATTTTCAACCTTTTTTTTTTTGGTTTCTGTATTCTTCACCTTAGTTGTATCTATGTGCAAAATTTGGGGAAGATTGAATCACGGTAAGTGGTTCAAAATTGGGGTAATAGGTGTGTGATGAAACTTAAAAAGCAAATAAATTTGACGCCATTTTTTTTTTTGGTTTCTGTATTCTTCACCTTAGTTGTATCTATGTGCAAAATTTGGGGAAGATTGAATCACGGGAAGTGGTTAAAAATTGGGGAAACGGAAATGTGCGATGAAACTTACAAAGCAAAGTAATATAAGACCAGTAAAAACTGGTTCAAATTTAACAATTTATTTACTCACATAGAACGTGTCATAAATTCCTTAGGAACCTTCCAGCATACATACAGGAACAACATCTGAAAAAAAGGTATAAATTAATAAAACAAATAAATAAAAAAAAATGTTGGTTCTATAAAATAATTTCTATGCAAGTTAATGAAAAGTAGTAAAAGGCAGTTTTATTTCTGATCTACCGTTCTTTTCAGTCATGAATGAAAAATCGGCTCAAAACTCTTCTAATCGAAGATAGAATGAGACATGTGTTAAGCTGTATTACACAATACAGGTAAGAGTGAAAATTAGGTTATCTGCGTGCTGCGTGTAAGAATAGATATTTTTAAGAAGTGAAATTTACAGATTTTTTTTTTAGATATTTGTTAAAAGAAACCATTTATTCAATGTTTTGTTGCTATTTAAATTTAAGCTCATAATATATGCCAACTTATCATTTACGAAGAAAACATGTAAAAAATAAATAAAAAAGTAGTAGTTATTATTATTAATAAGTATAGATATGAGAGAGTTAGTGAGGTACGGTCTGAAGAAAAAACTTGTTTAACTTTAACGGTTGCTAACTTAAAATAAAATAAGTATAGTTATAATAAAAAGCAAAAGAAAGCGCCAACGTCACGTGGTGTTCCCAGGCGGTCACCCATCCAAGTACTGACCACGCCGATGCTGCTTAACTTCGGTGATCGGACGAGAACCGGTGTATTCAGCATGGTATGGACGTTGCCGAGAAGGAATGTAATGGAACCTTACTTAACCTTAAGCATTGGGAATAAAGGCCAAGAAACATTTATATTCGAATATTTTCTTATAGAACAGTATAAAACATTTTAAGCGTATTCGTAAATCGACTATAAAACAGAGAGGCACCTTATTTCATCCCAAATCCGGGGTACTGAATCAAATCCCTGCTGTTAGTAAACAACTAAATTGGTTGAAGAGTGATTGTAATGATAAATTAATAAATCTTGGTAGAAACAGCTGACTACAATAACTAACTAAACACTCGTCTACTAACTAAACCACCCAGTTTGTGTTAAACACGCTAAACAAGTTGTGTTAAAGTAAACACAAACATATTTACAAGTTAGGTTGTGTTAAACACTACTCACTCAATCAAATCATTCAAAAATCTCATGTTATTACTTTCTCAAATAAGTAGTCTATAAAGAGAAAGTATTGTGGGGGCACGATTGTGATGATAATTGAGATTGTGATGATAATTGAGATTGTGGTGATAATTGAGATTGTGATGATAATTGAGATTGTGATGATAATTGAGATTGTGGTGATAATTGAGATTGTGATGATAATTGAGATTGTGATGATAATTGAGATTGTGATGGATTAAGTTTTAAATCCCCTTGAGTCCAAAAAAGTGTGGTTTTAAAATTAAGTATTTCTGTCGACTGTATAGACTCTTGGAGCTCAATCTTCTTGGGTCGTTTTTCGATAAAATTTGGTACATATTACAAAAAATATCCAGAATTCCGTTTCACGTCAACTTTTTGGTGAACCTGTAGTGCATCTTAAAAATGACTCGTCTGACATAAATGTAATATGGATGGTAGGTAATGTTAGTCCATTGATGGTCCCATATTAATTTAACTTCCTTTTTTTTACTATACTTATTATATCATTAAATCAGGAATTAGAGCGTTGATGGAGATCGTCTTTATAAACACAAATAAATATCTCTCCACTCTTCACGTAAAATAATATTATCTCTAAAGTATTCGTCTAATTTTGAAAAAAATAAATAAAAATAGGATTGTCAGTTGAAAGTGACCTACAGATGGTCCCACATTAAACTCAACCGTTTCCGACATTAAATATTGAATAAAAATAAGTGTGACCCCAGTGGGAATAGAAATAGGTCCAAACAGTCAAAAAATAGGACGGCTGTAAAACCTCTAAAATATTATAACAACGTTGGCAGACTTTTTTTGGCCACCCGGTTATAAAGTGTTTTTGATATATAATCCTTATAATTTGGCAAATAAATAAATGCATACTATCTTGTATAAAAGAATTAAAAGGTAATTCTGTAACAATAAAGTAGTTAGATCCTAGCGACTAAATTAATTAATTAATTAATCCTAATCTAATTAAATAAAAGAGTGCCAACGTCACGTGGTGTTCCCAGGCGGTCACCCATCCAAGTACTGACCACGCCCGATGCTGCTTAACTTCGGTGATCGGACGAGAACCGGTGTATTCAGCATGGTATGGACGTTGCCGAGAGGATATGTAATGAAACCTTATATAAGCTTGATGTACATTATTTGTTAAACAGGATAAAAGACTCACTAACATTTGTATATTTTAGAATAGGCATACTTTTATAAATAATTACTAGAAGGTTATTTAAAATATCAATAATTATTTCTTTAAGAAAGTACTAATTACTTTTGCCAACCCCATTTGAAATTAATAAATAAAATTCTTTACACAATACACAGTAAGGTCGTTAAACATTTAGAGTACTATAAAATAGGGTAATCAATAGCCTGAAAGGGGCGACCCTATTCTGCATAATGGCTATTATGCAAAATACTTTGCATAATTTGCATAATGGCTACTTCTGATCGTACGAAGTCGCTAAAACTTGGTACAATTATCTATTATACAATAAATAAGCAAATGCATCAACTTTTAGACAATTTTGACACAAAAATTGGGCTCCAAACAAATTCTAGCCATTTTAAAAGTAACTCCTACACCCAAGTACTATGGGTAATTTGTACTTCTAATGCGGCTAGGGTGCTAAAACGTTGACAAATTGTTTATTATAGGGTATAAACAACATCCAACAAGTTTCAGACCAATAGAGCCAAAATTTACGGCTTAGGCTCAATATTTGTATTTTGCATAACGGGGTAATTTTGCATAATCGGTACTTCTAACAATGCTACGGGGCTAAAACTTTGCAAAATTGATTATTATACTAAAAAATTAATATTCTGTAAGTTTTAGACCGATAGAGCAAAAATTTACGGCTTAGGCTCAATATTTGTATTTTGCATAACGGGGTAATTTTGCATAATCGGCACTTTTAACAATGCTACGGGGCTAAAACTTTAGTAAATTGTGTATTAAACTAAAAAATTAAAATTCCGTAAGCTTTAGATCAATAGAGCCAAAATTTCCGGCTTAGGCTCAATATTTGTATTTTGCATAACGGGGTAATTTTGCATAATCGCCACTTTTAACAATGCTACGGGGCTAAAACTTTGCAAAATTGATTATTATACTAAAAAATTAAAATTTTGTGTGTTTCAGACCGATAGAGCCAAAATTTACGGCTTAGGCTCAATATTTGTATTTTGCATAACGGGGTAATTTTGCATAATCGGTACTTCTAACAATGCTACGGGGCTAAAACTTTAGTAAATTGTGTAATAAACTAAAAAATTAAAATTCTGTAAGTTTTAGACCGATAGAGCCAAAATTTACGGGTAAGGCTCAATATTAGTATTTTGCATAACGGGGTAATTTTGCATAATCGGCACTTTTAACAATGCTACGGGGCTAAAACTTTGCAAAATTGATTATTATACTAAAAAATTAAAATTCTGTGTGTTTTAGACCGATGGAGCCAAAATTTACGGCTTAGGCTCAATATTTGTATTTTGCATAACGGGGTAATTTTGCATAATCGGTACTTCTAACAATGCTACTGGGCTAAAACTTTAGTAATTTGTGTATTAAACTAAAATATTAATATTCTGTAAGTTTTAGACCGATAGAGCCAAAATTTACGGCTTAGGCTCAATATTTGTATTTTGCATAACGGGGTAATTTTGCATAATCAGCACTTTTAACAATGCTACGGGGATAAAACTTTGCAAAATTAATTATTATACTAAAAAATTAAAATTCTGTGTGTTTCAGACCGATAGAACCAAAATTTACGGCTTAGGCTCAATATTTGTATTTTGCATAACGGGGTAATTTTGCATAATCGGCACTTTTAACAATGCTACGGGGCTAAAACTTTAGTAAATTGTGTATTAAACTAAAAAATTAAAATTCCGTAAGCTTTAGATCGATAGAGCCAAAATTTCCGGCTTAGGCTCAATATTTGTATTTTGCATAACGGGGTAATTTTGCATAATCAGCACTTTTAACAATGCTACGGGGATAAAACTTTGCAAAATTAATTATTATACTAAAAAATTAAAATTCTGTGTGTTTCAGACCGATAGAACCAAAATTTACGGCTTAGGCTCAATATTTGTATTTTGCATAACGGGGTAATTTTGCATAATCGGCACTTTTAACAATGCTACGGGGCTAAAACTTTAGTAAATTGTGTATTAAACTAAAAAATTAAAATTCCGTAAGCTTTAGATCGATAGAGCCAAAATTTCCGGCTTAGGCTCAATATTTGTATTTTGCATAACGGGGTAATTTTGCATAATCGCCACTTTTAACAATGCTACGGGGCAAAAACTTTGCAAAATTGATTATTATACTAAAAAATTAAAATTCTGTGTGTTTCAGACCGATAGAGCCAAAATTTACGGCTTAGGCTCAATATTTGTATTTTGCATAACGGGGTAATTTTGCATAATCGGTACTTCTAACAATGCTACGGGGCTAAAACTTTAGTAAATTGTGTAATAAACTAAAAAATTAAAATTCTGTAAGTTTTAGACCGATAGAGCCAAAATTTACGGCTTAGGCTCAATATTTGTATTTTGCATAACGGGGTAATTTTGCATAATCGGCACTTTTAACAATGCAACGGGGCTAAAACTTTGCCAAATTGATTATTATACTAAAAAATTAAAATTCTGTGTGTTTTAGACCGATGGAGCCAAAATTTACGGCTTAGGCTCAATATTTGTATTTTGCATAACGGGGTAATTTTGCATAATCGGTACTTCTAACAATGCTACTGGGCTAAAACTTTAGTAAATTGTGTATTAAACTAAAATATTAATATTCTGTAAGTTTTAGACCGATAGAGCCAAAATTTACGGCTTAGGCTCAATATTTGTATTTTGCATAACGGGGTAATTTTGCATAATCAGCACTTTTAACAATGCTACGGGGATAAAACTTTGCAAAATTAATTATTATACTAAAAAATTAAAATTCTGTGTGTTTCAGACCGATAGAACCAAAATTTACGGCTTAGGCTCAATATTTGTATTTTGCATAACGGGGTAATTTTGCATAATCGGCACTTTTAACAATGCTACGGGGCTAAAACTTTAGTAAATTGTGTATTAAACTAAAAAATTAAAATTCCGTAAGCTTTAGATCGATAGAGCCAAAATTTCCGGCTTAGGCTCAATATTTGTATTTTGCATAACGGGGTAATTTTGCATAATCGCCACTTTTAACAATGCTACGGGGCTAAAACTTTGCAAAATTGATTATTATACTAAAAAATTAAAATTCTGTGTGTTTCAGACCGATAGAGCCAAAATTTACGGCTTAGGCTCAATATTTGTATTTTGCATAACGGGGTAATTTTGCATAATCGGTACTTCTAACAATGCTACGGGGCTAAAACTTTAGTAAATTGTGTAATAAACTAAAAAATTTAAATTCTGTAAGTTTTAGACCGATAGAGCCAAAATTTACGGCTTAGGCTCAATATTTGTATTTTGCATAACGGGGTAATTTTGCATAATCGCCACTTTTAACAATGCTACGGGGCTATAACTTTGCAAAATTGATTATTATACTAAAAAATTAAAATTCTGTGTGTTTCAGACCGATAGAGCCAAAATTTACGGCTTAGGCTCAATATTTGTATTTTGCATAACGGGGTAATTTTGCATAATCGGTACTTCTAACAATGCTACGGGGCTAAAACTTTAGTAAATTGTGTAATAAACTAAAAAATTAAAATTCTGTAAGTTTTAGACCGATAGAGCCAAAATTTACGGGTAAGGCTCAATATTAGTATTTTGCATAACGGGGTAATTTTGCATAATCGGCACTTTTAACAATGCTACTGGGCTAAAACTTTAGTAAATTGTGTATTAAACTAAAAAATTAAAATTCTGAAAGTTTTAGACCGATAGAGCCAAAATTTACGGCTTAGGCTCAATATTTGTATTTTACATAACGGGGTAATTTTGCATAATCGGCACTTTTAACAATGCTACGGGGCTAAAACTTTGCAAAATTGATTATTATACTAAAAAATTAAAATTCTGTGTGTTTTAGACCGATGGAGCCAAAATTTACGGCTTAGGCTCAATATTTGTATTTTGCATAATCGGCACTTTTAACAATGCTACGGGGCTAAAACTTTAGTAAATTGTGTATTAAACTAAAAAATTAAAATTCCGTAAGCTTTAGATCGATAGAGCCAAAATTTCCGGCTTAGGCTCAATATTTGTATTTTGCATAACGGGGTAATTTTGCATAATCGCCACTTTTAACAATGCTACGGGGCTAAAACTTTGCAAAATTGATTATTATACTAAAAAATTAAAATTCTGTGTGTTTCAGACCGATAGAGCCAAAATTTACGGCTTAGGCTCAATATTTGTATTTTGCATAACGGGGTAATTTTGCATAATCGGTACTTCTAACAATGCTACGGGGCTAAAACTTTAGTAAATTGTGTAATAAACTAAAAAATTTAAATTCTGTAAGTTTTAGACCGATAGAGCCAAAATTTACGGCTTAGGCTCAATATTTGTATTTTGCATAACGGGGTAATTTTGCATAATCGCCACTTTTAACAATGCTACGGGGCTATAACTTTGCAAAATTGATTATTATACTAAAAAATTAAAATTCTGTGTGTTTCAGACCGATAGAGCCAAAATTTACGGCTTAGGCTCAATATTTGTATTTTGCATAACGGGGTAATTTTGCATAATCGGTACTTCTAACAATGCTACGGGGCTAAAACTTTAGTAAATTGTGTAATAAACTAAAAAATTAAAATTCTGTAAGTTTTAGACCGATAGAGCCAAAATTTACGGGTAAGGCTCAATATTAGTATTTTGCATAACGGGGTAATTTTGCATAATCGGCACTTTTAACAATGCTACTGGGCTAAAACTTTAGTAAATTGTGTATTAAACTAAAAAATTAAAATTCTGAAAGTTTTAGACCGATAGAGCCAAAATTTACGGCTTAGGCTCAATATTTGTATTTTACATAACGGGGTAATTTTGCATAATCGGCACTTTTAACAATGCTACGGGGCTAAAACTTTGCAAAATTGATTATTATACTAAAAAATTAAAATTCTGTGTGTTTTAGACCGATGGAGCCAAAATTTACGGCTTAGGCTCAATATTTGTATTTTGCATAATCGGCACTTTTAACAATGCTACGGGGCTAAAACTTTAGTAAATTGTGTATTAAACTAAAAAATTAAAATTCCGTAAGCTTTAGATCGATAGAGCCAAAATTTCCGGCTTAGGCTCAATATTTGTATTTTGCATAACGGGGTAATTTTGCATAATCGCCACTTTTAACAATGCTACGGGGCTAAAACTTTGCAAATTGATTATTATACTAAAAAATTAAAATTCTGTGTGTTTCAGACCGATAGAGCCAAAATTTACGGCTTAGGCTCAATATTTGTATTTTGCATAACGGGGTAATTTTGCATAATCGGTACTTCTAACAATGCTACGGGGCTAAAACTTTAGTAAATTGTGTAATAAACTAAAAAATTAAAATTCTGTAAGTTTTAGACCGATAGAGCCAAAATTTACGGGTAAGGCTCAATATTTGTATTTTGCATAACGGGGTAATTTTGCATAATCGCCACTTTTAACAATGCTACGGGGCTATAACTTTGCAAAATTGATTATTATACTAAAAAATTAAAATTCTGTGTGTTTCAGACCGATAGAGCCAAAATTTACGGCTTAGGCTCAATATTTGTATTTTGCATAACGGGGTAATTTTGCATAATCGGTACTTCTAACAATGCTACGGGGCTTAAACTTTAGTAAATTGTGTAATAAACTAAAAAATTAAAATTCTGTAAGTTTTAGACCGATAGAGCCAAAATTTACGGGTAAGGCTCAATATTAGTATTTTGCATAACGGGGTAATTTTGCATAATCGGCACTTTTAACAATGCTACTGGGCTAAAACTTTAGTAAATTGTGTATTAAACTAAAAAATTAAAATTCTGAAAGTTTTAGACCGATAGAGCCAAAATTTACGGCTTAGGCTCAATATTTGTATTTTGCATAACGGGGTAATTTTGCATAATCGGCACTTTTAACAATGCTACGGGGCTAAAACTTTGCAAAATTAATTATTATACTAAAAAATTAAAATTCTGTGTGTTTCAGACCGATAGAACCAAAATTTACGGCTTAGGCTCAATATTTGTATTTTGCATAACGGGGTAATTTTGCATAATCGGTACTTCTAACAATGCTACTGGGCTAAAACTTTAGTAAATTGTGTATTAAACTAAAATATTAATATTCTGTAAGTTTTAGACCGATAGAGCCAAAATTTACGGCTTAGGCTCAATATTTGTATTTTGCATAACGGGGTAATTTTGCATAATCAGCACTTTTAACAATGCTACGGGGATAAAACTTTGCAAAATTAATTATTATACTAAAAAATTAAAATTCTGTGTGCTTCAGACCGATAGAACCAAAATTTACGGCTTAGGCTCAATATTTGTATTTTGCATAACGGGGTAATTTTGCATAATCGGCACTTTTAACAATGCTACGGGGCTAAAACTTTAGTAAATTGTGTATTAAACTAAAAAATTAAAATTCCGTAAGCTTTAGATCGATAGAGCCAAAATTTCCGGCTTAGGCTCAATATTTGTATTTTGCATAACGGGGTAATTTTGCATAATCGCCACTTTTAACAATGCTAAGTGGCTAAAACTTTGCAAAATTGATTATTATACTAAAAAATTAAAATTCTGTGTGTTTCAGACCGATAGAGCCAAAATTTACGGCTTAGGCTCAATATTTGTATTTTGCATAACGGGGTAATTTTGCATAATCGGTACTTCTAACAATGCTACGGGGCTAAAACTTTAGTAAATTGTTTATTAAACTAAAAAATTAAAATTCAGTAAGTTTTAGATCGATAGAGCCAAAATTTACGGCTTAGGCTCAATATTAGTATTTTGCATAACGGGGTAATTTTGCATAATCAGTACTTCTAACATTGCTACTGGGCTAAAACTTTAGTACATTGTTTATTAAACTAAAAAATTAAAATTCTGTAAGTTTTGGATCGATAGAGCTAAAATTTACGGCTTAGGATCAATATTAGTATTTTGCATAGCGGGGTAATTTTGCATAATCGGTACTTCTAACAATGCTACTGGGCTAAAACTTTAGTAAATTGTATATTAAACTAAAAACTTCGGCGATGCCTCAGTAGAAAACTTAACCTCGAGCAGGAAAACATACTTCTCTCCCTTGTTGCGGTTGCGTAAATAACTATTTGGGAATTTAGGAAATAATATTTATGTATACATTGAATAATATAAAATGTTTATATTGCAGTAAGGTAGCATAAGAAATGTTCATACAATTTATTTGTATTTATTGTTTTGTTTTTTTGTATTATCTATTTTACTTTCATGTGTCAGGTTCAGTCAATTATACATCGAACCTTGCAAAAGGAGATGTAGTTCTAAAAAGCTGCTAACCTGATTTCTTACTACTGGCTTAGATCTTGCAAGATCCTCTCCTTGCTCTGAAGTATTAATATCAACGCATGGATTATATGAAAAGCTTGCATACGAGTCTGCAAGACAGTGAGACATTTCCTGTAACTTTTTGGTGTTCTTTTTAGTAACGCATATTGGTGTTTCTTCAAATTAATGTAGGGCTACTGCACGCTACTTTCTATAAACTATAAAATTTTCATACAAATCACATCTGTACTTTCGAAGCTATAGGTATAAATAAATGTATGTTTGTGCGCATGTGGAAGAGAAACAAATGAACGCAGAATGTTGAAACTTATATGAGACCATCAATAGGCTAATCATGATCTACCATCCAAATTTCATTAAAATCGGACTAGTAGTTTTTAAGTTATGGTGGTTCCCAACAACTGAACGACAGACCGACACGGAACCAAAAATGTTCCCTCCGAATTTTTCAAATCGAAGACCTAAATTTTTTTCGTTCTTCGGAACGATAACATAGCTTCCGTTACCTCCGGTAAGCTCGTGAGCAATACCATTAGTCCAGTCAAATTAGACCAAAAAACGGGATTTAAAAACATTAAATCATATAGTTCTGTAAAAAAAACTTAAAATGATCGGAAGACGCTACAGTATAACGTACTAAAAGTCCCCGAGGGTGGGGCAAGTGACCCCTACAATTGAGGGTTTTAGGGGCCATTTTGGGTTTTTCACAAATATCTCGTAAAGTATTACCTTTAGGCGAATTGTAGTTATTTACCAATTTGTTCTAAATTAGATTTTAAACAAAAATAGTCCTTTTCATTTTTTTCCTAACTAAAACCGTTTTCGAGATAAATGCGTTCAAAATTTTTACAATTTAACACTTCAAGAAAATAGGGGGGAAACTGGATTTCTTTATCACAATGTACTAGCTAAAATAAAGGGGTGTTCTATATTCTTTCACCCGCTTTTGAATACTTCCCTCCTCCCAAGATTTATAGCTTGGTAACCCCCACCCCCCCAGGTTTTTAAAAAAAAAACCCTGCCCCCCTCCCATTTTTACTTTTTTAAAAAAACCTAATAATACTGATAGTCCAGGCAACATAGGAGATCATTTTGCTGGGGGAGGAAGCTTGCTCCCCCCCCCCCCCCCCCCCCCGGGCCATTGCTGATTTTTTTTTGTTTCTTACCACATGTCTTGAAAAGTATTGACATTAGGCGAATTATGATTATGTACAAATTTGTTCTTATTAAATTGCCAATAAAAATAGGCCTTTAAACATTTTTTCTAGCTCCGACCGTTTTTAAGTTAAAAGCGCTCACAGTTAGGTAATAAAAAATAAAGTAGGATTAGTGGGGCAAAAGAACTCTTTTTTGGGATTTACCGTAAACTATGCGTTGTTCGATGTTAATTGTCCATACTTTTTTTCAGTATAATAAATTTACAATTTAAGTCCAACGGCAACTCTGTACGTCCAATAGTTTCCGAGATATGCCACATAAAAAATTAAGTTTATTTTCAAAAAATTGAAATTGAAAGTAGTGCTCTCGTTTCGGGGCGAATATCGGTGTAAAACTGTTAACCTACGAGAAAAGTCATGACATATGAAGTTGTAGTAAAGATAATAAGATTCAGTTTACGTCAAACGACAACTCTGTACATCAAATAGTTCCCGAGATATTACACTTCAAAAATCGGCAGTGTTTTACAAAAAATGGAAAATTGAAGTACAGCTCTCGCTTCGGGGCGAATATCGTCATAAAACCTCTCCCTTTCAAGAAAAGTCAAAAGAAATGAAGTTGTAGCACATTAAATTAGCTTTTATTCAAGTACAGAATAGTTCTGTTGCAATTCTAAAAAAAAGAGATTTCAAGAGTTCAAAATAATAAACCAAAACCACTAGTCCAGTCAACAAACTCAATTATGCAAAATACAAATATTGAGCCTAAGCCGTAAATTTTGGCTCTACCGATCCAAAACTTACCGAATTTTAATTATTTAGTTTATTAAACAATTTACTAAAGTTTTAGCCCAGTAGCATTGTTAGAAGTACCGATTATACAAAATTACCCCGTTATGCAAAATACAAATACTGAGCCTAAGCCGTAAAATTTGGCTCTATCGATCCAAAACTTACAGAATTTTAATTTTTTAGTTTAATAAACAATTTACTAAAGTCTTAGCCCAGTAGCATTGTTAGAAGTACCGATTATGCAAAATTACCCCGTTATGCAAAATACAAATATTGAGCCTAAGCCGTAAATTTTGGCTCTATCGGTCTAAAACACACAGAATTTTAATTATCTAGTATAATAATCAATTTTCCAAAGTTTTAGCCCCGTAGCATTGTTAAAAGTGCCGATTATGCAAAATTACCCCGTTATGCAAAATACAAATATTGAGCCTAAGCCGTAAATTTTGGCTCTATCGGTCTGAAACACACAGAATTTTAATTTTTTAGTATAATAATCAATTTTGCAAAGTTTTAGCCCCGTAGCATTGTTAGAAGTACCGATTATGCAAAATTACCCCGTTATGCAAAATACAAATATTGAGCCTAAGCCGTAAATTTTGGTTCTATCGGTTTAAAACTTTCAGAATTTTAATTTTTTAGTTTAATACACAATTAACTAAAGTTTTAGCCCAGTAGCATTGTTAAAAGTGCCGATTATGCAAAATTACCCCGTTATGCAAAATACTAATATTGAGCCTTACCCGTAAATTTTGGCTCTATCGGTCTAAAACTTACAGAATTTTAATTTTTTAGTTTATTACACAATTTACTAAAGTTTTAGCCCCGTAGCATTGTTAGAAGTACCGATTATGCAAAATTACCCCGTTATGCAAAATACAAATATTGAGCCTAAGCCGTAAATTTTGGCTCTATCGGTCTGAAACACACAGAATTTTAATTTCTTAGTATAATAATCAATTTTGCAAAGTTTTAGCCCAGTAGCATTGTTAGAAGTACCGATTATGCAAAATTACCCCGTTATGCAAAATACTAATATTGAGCCTAACCCGTAAATTTTGGCTCTATCGGTTTAAAACTTTCAGAATTTTAATTTTTTAGTTTAATACACAGTTTACTAAAGTTTTAGCCCAGTAGCTTTGTTAAAAGTGCCGATTATGCAAAATTACCCCGTTATGCAAAATACTAATATTGAGCCTTACCCGTAAATTTTGGCTCTATCGATCTAAAACTTACAGAATTTTAATTTTTTAGTTTATTACACAATTTACTAAAGTTTTAGCCTAGTAGCATTGATAGAAGTACCGATTATGCAAAATTACCCCGTTATGCAAAATACAAATATTGAGCCTAAGCCGTAAATTTTGGCTCCATCGGTCTAAAACACACAGAATTTTAATTTTTTAGTATAATAATCAATTTACGAAAGTTTTAGCCCCGTAGCATTGTTAGAAGTACCGATTATGCAAAATTACCCCGTTATGCAAAATACAAATATTGAGCCTAAGCCGTAAATTTTGGCTCTATCGGTCTAAAACTTACAGAATTTTAATATTTTAGTTTAATACACAATTTACTAAAGTTTTAGCTCAGTAGCATTGATAGAAGTACCGATTATGCAAAATTACCCCGTTATGCAAAATACAAATATTGAGCCTAAGCCGTAAATTTTGGCTCCATCGGCCTAAAACACACAGAATTTTAATTTTTTAGTATAATAATCAATTTACGAAAGTTTTAGCCCCGTAGCATTGTTAGAAGTACCGATTATGCAAAATTACCCCGTTATGCAAAATACAAATATTGAGCCTAAGCCGTAAATTTTGGCTCTATCGGTCTAAAACACACAGAATTTTAATTATCTAGTATAATAATCAATTTTCCAAAGTTTTAGCCCCGTAGCATTGTTAAAAGTGCCGATTATGCAAAATTACCCCGTTATGCAAAATACAAATATTGAGCCTAAGCCGTAAATTTTAGCTCTATCGGTCTGAAACACACAGAATTTTAATTTTTTAGTATAATAATCAATTTTGCAAAGTTTTAGCCCAGTAGCATTGTTAGAAGTACCGATTATGCAAAATTACCCCGTTATGCAAAATACTAATATTGAGCCTAACCCGTAAATTTTAGCTCTATCGGTTTAAAACTTTCAGAATTTTAATTTTTTAGTTTAATACACAGTTTACTAAAGTTTTAGCCCAGTAGCATTGTTAAAAGTGCCGATTATGCAAAATTATCCCGTTATGCAAAATACTAATATTGAGCCTTACCCGTAAATTTTGGCTCTATCGATCTAAAACTTACAGAATTTTAATTTTTTAGTTTATTACACAATTTACTAAAGTTTTAGCCCCGTAGCATTGTTAGAAGTACCGATTATGCAAAATTACCCCGTTATGCAAAATACAAATATTGAGCCTAAGCTGTAAATTTTGGCTCCATCGGTCTAAAACACATAGAATTTTAATTTTTTAGTATAATAATCAATTTTGCAAAGTTTTAGCCCAGTAGCATTGCTAAAAGTGCCGATTATGCAAAATTACCCCGTTATGCAAAATACTAATATTGAGCCTTACCCGTAAATTTTGGCTCTATCGATCTAAAACTTACAGAATTTTAATTTTTTAGTTTATTACACAATTTACTAAAGTTTTAGCCCCGTAGCATTGTTAGAAGTACCGATTATGCAAAATTACCCCGTTATGCAAAATACAAATATTGAGCCTAAGCCGTAAATTTTGGCTCTATCGGTCTGAAAAACACAGAATTTTTTATTTTTTAGTATAATAATTAATTTTGCAAAGTTTTATCCCCGTAGCATTGTTAATAGTGCCGATTATGCAAAATTACCCCGTTATGCAAAATACAAATATTGAGCCTAAGCCGTAAATTTTGGCTCTATCGGTTTAAAACTTACAGAATTTTAATTTTTTAGTTTATTACACAATTTACTAAAGTTTTAGCCCCGTAGCATTGTTAGAAGTACCGATTATGCAAAATTACCCCGTTATGCAAAATACAAATATTGAGCCTAAGCCGTAAATTTTGGCTCTATCGGTCTGAAACACACAGAATTTTAATTTCTTAGTATAATAATCAATTTTGCAAAGTTTTAGCCCAGTAGCATTGTTAGAAGTACCGATTATGCAAAATTACCCCGTTATGCAAAATACTAATATTGAGCCTAACCCGTAAATTTTGGCTCTATCGGTTTAAAACTTTCAGAATTTTAATTTTTTAGTTTAATACACAGTTTACTAAAGTTTTAGCCCAGTAGCTTTGTTAAAAGTGCCGATTATGCAAAATTACCCCGTTATGCAAAATACTAATATTGAGCCTTACCCGTAAATTTTGGCTCTATCGATCTAAAACTTACAGAATTTTAATTTTTTAGTTTATTACACAATTTACTAAAGTTTTAGCCTAGTAGCATTGATAGAAGTACCGATTATGCAAAATTACCCCGTTATGCAAAATACAAATATTGAGCCTAAGCCGTAAATTTTGGCTCCATCGGTCTAAAACACACAGAATTTTAATTTTTTAGTATAATAATCAATTTACGAAAGTTTTAGCCCCGTAGCATTGTTAGAAGTACCGATTATGCAAAATTACCCCGTTATGCAAAATACAAATATTGAGCCTAAGCCGTAAATTTTGGCTCTATCGGTCTAAAACTTACAGAATTTTAATATTTTAGTTTAATACACAATTTACTAAAGTTTTAGCTCAGTAGCATTGATAGAAGTACCGATTATGCAAAATTACCCCGTTATGCAAAATACAAATATTGAGCCTAAGCCGTAAATTTTGGCTCCATCGGCCTAAAACACACAGAATTTTAATTTTTTAGTATAATAATCAATTTACGAAAGTTTTAGCCCCGTAGCATTGTTAGAAGTACCGATTATGCAAAATTACCCCGTTATGCAAAATACAAATATTGAGCCTAAGCCGTAAATTTTGGCTCTATCGGTCTAAAACACACAGAATTTTAATTATCTAGTATAATAATCAATTTTCCAAAGTTTTAGCCCCGTAGCATTGTTAAAAGTGCCGATTATGCAAAATTACCCCGTTATGCAAAATACAAATATTGAGCCTAAGCCGTAAATTTTAGCTCTATCGGTCTGAAACACACAGAATTTTAATTTTTTAGTATAATAATCAATTTTGCAAAGTTTTAGCCCAGTAGCATTGTTAGAAGTACCGATTATGCAAAATTACCCCGTTATGCAAAATACTAATATTGAGCCTAACCCGTAAATTTTAGCTCTATCGGTTTAAAACTTTCAGAATTTTAATTTTTTAGTTTAATACACAGTTTACTAAAGTTTTAGCCCAGTAGCATTGTTAAAAGTGCCGATTATGCAAAATTATCCCGTTATGCAAAATACTAATATTGAGCCTTACCCGTAAATTTTGGCTCTATCGATCTAAAACTTACAGAATTTTAATTTTTTAGTTTATTACACAATTTACTAAAGTTTTAGCCCCGTAGCATTGTTAGAAGTACCGATTATGCAAAATTACCCCGTTATGCAAAATACAAATATTGAGCCTAAGCTGTAAATTTTGGCTCCATCGGTCTAAAACACATAGAATTTTAATTTTTTAGTATAATAATCAATTTTGCAAAGTTTTAGCCCAGTAGCATTGCTAAAAGTGCCGATTATGCAAAATTACCCCGTTATGCAAAATACTAATATTGAGCCTTACCCGTAAATTTTGGCTCTATCGATCTAAAACTTACAGAATTTTAATTTTTTAGTTTATTACACAATTTACTAAAGTTTTAGCCCCGTAGCATTGTTAGAAGTACCGATTATGCAAAATTACCCCGTTATGCAAAATACAAATATTGAGCCTAAGCCGTAAATTTTGGCTCTATCGGTCTGAAAAACACAGAATTTTTTATTTTTTAGTATAATAATTAATTTTGCAAAGTTTTATCCCCGTAGCATTGTTAATAGTGCCGATTATGCAAAATTACCCCGTTATGCAAAATACAAATATTGAGCCTAAGCCGTAAATTTTGGCTCTATCGGTCTAAAACTTACAGAATATTAATTTTTTAGTATAATAATCAATTTTGCAAAGTTTTAGCCCCGTAGCATTGTTAGAAGTACCGATTTTGCAAAATTACCCCGTTATGCAAAATACAAATATTGAGCCTAAGCCGTAAATTTTGGCTCTATTGGTCTTAAACACACAGAATTTTAATTTTTTAGTATAATAATCAATTTACGAAAGTTTTAGCCCCGTAGCATTGCTAAAAGTGCCGATTATGCAAAATTACCCCGTTATGCAAAATACTAATATTGAGCCTAAGCCGTAAATTTTGGCTCTATCGGTCTAAAACTTACAGAATTTTAATATTTTAGTTTAATACACAATTTACTAAAGTTTTAGCTCAGTAGCATTGATAGAAGTACCGATTATGCAAAATTACCCCGTTATGCAAAATACAAATATTGAGCCTAAGCCGTAAATTTTGGCTCTATCGGTCTAAAACTTACAGAATTTTAATATTTTAGTTTAATACACAATTTACTAAAGTTTTAGCTCAGTAGCATTGATAGAAGTACCGATTATGCAAAATTACCCCGTTATGCAAAATACTAATATTGAGCCTTACCCGTAAATTTTGGCTCTATCGATCTAAAACTTACAGAATTTTAATTTTTTAGTTTATTACACAATTTACTAAAGTTTTAGCCCCGTAGCATTGTTAGAAGTACCGATTATGCAAAATTACCCCGTTATGCAAAATACAAATATTGAGCCTAAGCTGTAAATTTTGGCTCCATCGGTCTAAAACACATAGAATTTTAATTTTTTAGTATAATAATCAATTTTGCAAAGTTTTAGCCCAGTAGCATTGCTAAAAGTGCCGATTATGCAAAATTACCCCGTTATGCAAAATACTAATATTGAGCCTTACCCGTAAATTTTGGCTCTATCGATCTAAAACTTACAGAATTTTAATTTTTTAGTTTATTACACAATTTACTAAAGTTTTAGCCCCGTAGCATTGTTAGAAGTACCGATTATGCAAAATTACCCCGTTATGCAAAATACAAATATTGAGCCTAAGCCGTAAATTTTGGCTCTATCGGTCTGAAAAACACAGAATTTTTTATTTTTTAGTATAATAATTAATTTTGCAAAGTTTTATCCCCGTAGCATTGTTAATAGTGCCGATTATGCAAAATTACCCCGTTATGCAAAATACAAATATTGAGCCTAAGCCGTAAATTTTGGCTCTATTGGTCTTAAACACACAGAATTTTAATTTTTTAGTATAATAATCAATTTTGCAAAGTTTTAGCCCCGTAGCATTGTTAGAAGTACCGATTATGCAAAATTACCCCGTTATGCAAAATACAAATATTGAGCCTAAGCCGTAAATTTTGGCTCTATTGGTCTGAAACACACAGAATTTTAATTTTTTAGTATAATAATCAATTTACGAAAGTTTTAGCCCCGTAGCGTTGTTAGAAGTACCGATTATGCAAAATTACCCCGTTATGCAAAATACAAATATTGAGCCTAAGCCGTAAATTTTGGCTCTATCGGTCTGAAACACACAGAATTTTAATTTTTTAGTATAATAATCAATTTTGCAAAGTTTTAGCCCAGTAGCATTGTTAGAAGTACTGATTATGCAAAATTACCCCGTTATGCAAAATACAAATATTGAGCCTAAGCCGTAAATTTTGGCTCCATCGGTCTAAAACACACAGAATTTTAATTTTTTAGTATAATAATCAATTTTGCAAAGTTTTAGCCCAGTAGCATTGCTAAAAGTGCCGATTATGCAAAATTACCCCGTTATGCAAAATACTAATATTGAGCCTTACCCGTAAATTTTGGCTCTATCGATCTAAAACTTACAGAATTTTAATTTTTTAGTTTATTACACAATTTACTAAAGTTTTAGCCCCGTAGCATTGTTAGAAGTACCGATTATGCAAAATTACCCCGTTATGCAAAATACAAATATTGAGCCTAAGCCGTAAATTTTGGCTCTATCGGTCTGAAAAACACAGAATTTTTTATTTTTTAGTATAATAATTAATTTTGCAAAGTTTTATCCCCGTAGCATTGTTAATAGTGCCGATTATGCAAAATTACCCCGTTATGCAAAATACAAATATTGAGCCTAAGCCGTAAATTTTGGCTCTATCGGTCTAAAACTTACAGAATATTAATTTTTTAGTATAATAATCAATTTTGCAAAGTTTTAGCCCCGTAGCATTGTTAGAAGTACCGATTATGCAAAATTACCCCGTTATGCAAAATACAAATATTGAGCCTAAGCCGTAAATTTTGGCTCTATTGGTCTGAAACTTGTTGGATGTTGTTTATACCCTATAATAAACAATTTGTCAACGTTTTAGCACCCTAGCCGCATTAGAAGTACAAATTACCCATAGTACTTGGGTGTAGGAGTTACTTTTAAAATGGCTAGAATTTGTTTGGAGCCCAATTTTTGTGTCAAAATTGTCTAAAAGTTGATGCATTTGCTTATTTATAGTATAATAGATAATTGTACCAAGTTTTAGCGACTTCGTACGATCAGAAGTAGCCATTATGCAAATTATGCAAAGTATTTTGCATAATAGCCATTATGCAGAATAGGGTCGCCCGCCTGAAAGTAATATTTATTTCAACATTTAAGTTTTGTTTATATAGTGTGTTTATTGGGTTTATATTGTGTGTATGTTGTGTTAACATTGTAAGTTTACAGTAACAATATCATGAATAATGCTCGAATATTTGACAATAACATGGATGTATAAATTGACAATAATACTGACAATTCTGAATTGATCAGTATTATAGAGCAAAATGCAGGCGTTAAATGAAATGGAGGAAATAGAGGATAAATTAAGAGGTAGATATTAGTACTTGCAGCGCATTCTAGTAGAGAACCAACAAACTAAACCCTCACATATAATAACTTTAGGCACTATTAAGCTTAAAAAATAGTCTCTTTACAACATTCCATAGTCTGTAATTGACACAATATTAACAAAACTAATAATAATAATTGCTGAAATAAAGATTTACTTCAGATTACATTACTAAACTTTATTTTTCTAGCTTAATGTTAATCGTTATTAGAATTTGTAACTAAATTTATTTGATAATTTTTTATTTTATAAATTATTTTTTTAAAAAAATTACAGAATTAAGACAGTACGGTGTTAGTAGAGAAGGATCCGTATGACTTCATGGAATTCATTTCCTGTCTGAGAAGCTGTGTTTACATTCAAATTCAGGGAAACCTATTAATTTATTTCTTCTTCCTCAGTTTTAAGTAAGAAATTAAACCGATAGCATCGCGTAACATTTTTATAATGAGTAAACGAAAACGTACCGAACTTCCATTTGCTGTGAAAATAGATGCGTTCTTGCGTATAGATAAAGGTGTGTCTCTCAAAACAATTGCTCGGGAGTTAGGTGTGTAAGAGTGGGTGATTGGAAACGGAATCCGATGAAATTATTTTAAAATCAAATGAAAATAAAGAATAAATGTAAGTATTATTTTTCAATAAAAATAGAATTCCAAATTCACGTTTTTTGTAAACTTCCAATAATAAGAGTTTATTGGTAATCCGACTTATTGCCGGTCCCATCCAACTAGGATTAGCGAGACTACTGTGCTTACAAAAATACAATTATTTTATAATAAAGATTATTAAATCAAAACAATTGTGCATCGGCCGGGAATCGAACCCGGGTCGCCCGCGTGGCAGGCGAGCATTCTACCACTGAACCACCGATGCTACTATACACAACCAGATTTGACACTCTGCATTTAAGCTTATAAATTATAATATATTTAAATGAATACATAATAGTCAAATGGTGCACAAAATGGGCTCGAAGTGGAAAGTTCTGGTGTAATTGATTTTAGTGGTTTATTTTATGTTTATGGGGGTGCTGAACACGAATCTGAAGTTGTCCAACAAAATTCCCCCCCCCCCCGCAAATATGAGAAATCGTCAAAAACATTTTTTTTTGTAATTTTCCGCTTACAACTAGCCCTAGTGCAGGGGTGACCAACCTTTTTTGATCAAGGGCCACATTGTCAACATTCAAAGGGAAGGGGGTCCTCCCCCAGAAAATTTTAGAATTTTTACCCTCATAAAACACGTTTTTATGCTTCCTAGAAGGTTAATTTTCCGTTTTGGTTTTAGCTGAAACACTATGTTAATAAAGTTTTTTCTGTTACTAGCCTAGTTTTACTTTGCAGAAAATTAAACACTCAAATATATATTAAAATGATTGTAATTAACCACACAAGTATAAAAATACAAAAATAACAGCATGAATTACAAAAAATTTAGTCTTTCATTTTACAAAGTTATTAATCAAAATATCAAGTTTGTATGTAACTTAGCTTCAGTCAGGTGGTTGAAACTGCTTTGCACTTGTACTTAAAATGTCTTTCCACTTAGGCTCAAATTTGGTTGCACCAATCATTAATAACGATTTTAAGTGTTCATCTGTGAGGGAAGACCGGAATTTTTTAATTTAATTCATTTTTGAAAGTGTTTGTTCGTTAATATAGGTCGAGTTAAACACTGAGAACATGGTACGAGCAAACATTTTTAAGTTTTTGAAATCTTCATTGGGCAAGGCGCTGTAGAATGGCAACAGATCTCCTTTTCCCCATTCTCCAATGTTGCTGGGAAAAATCAGCTGGGCTGTTCGGCATTAGGAAATTAATATATTTTAGATTCTCTGAATGCTTGTAAATTCTTCGTTTTTATGGCAACACGGCGGGCCACATAAAATCGGCCCGCGGTCCGTAGGTTGGGCACCCCTGCCCTAGTGTACCAAATTATTTTTAACACCCATCCAAATTCTAAACCAAAATTTTCGTATATTATCATAAGCCAATAATACGTAGCTTTCTTTGAAAATTGGCTCGTTAAATCATGGTGCATAACTGTTTTTTTCATAAATTACCGATTTTCCCGATATTTCAACTCCCATTTCCGTGAAAACCATATGACGTACAAAAAAATGTTATAGACATAAATTGAAGGTTATTTTCTCATTTATATTTTACTACTGGACCACTTTTTGCGTGAATAGATTGATTTGCAAGTTATAAGCGAAAAAAACAACAAAAAAAATTGTTTTTTACGATTTCTCATATTTGCGGGGGCCAAATTTTGTTGGACATCTTCAGATTTCAGATTCGTCTTCAGCACCCCAAAAACATAAAATAAACCACTAAAATCAATTTCACTTCAAACTACCATTTGACTGGACTATAACATTACGAATATACACCGAATGTATAAACAATATAATATATTATACATGTACAAATATATATTATTCTCTGAATAGGATAAAGAGAAATAGATAATAAGTAAAGAAAGTTGGTAGATAAAGTTAAGACCAGGAACTCCGGGCACCACTATAGTACACTCTTAAGAAAAACCAACAATAATAGAACCAATAATTTGTTAGGAATAATTTATCACCATTATAAAATAGTTCTTAAAATTAACAAAAATCGCTAGAGATGAATATTAAACAAAATTTAAAAAGAGTATTTGAAATACCAATAAATAGGTATACAAGATTGTAAATTGGCCTTCTTTAATTCATCTACTTTAGACAACGCTATCGCTGTATGGGGCTCACCTTAGTATAATAGACCTTAAGGTGCGTTTGGAATCACTATCACTATCCAGGTCGACCGAGAACTCGAGAACCCGTGTGTCCGGAGGGACCAACCTAAACATCCGACCGCGATCGTAAACCTTCGGTTGATTTAAGTAGGATTTACACTATTTCACGTTGTGATATTATGTTTGTATTAAACTCAAGGCTGGCTAAGATTCAGTAATTTCTTTTATTGTGATGTACATGGACGTTACCTTAACCTATGAGCAAAATCTAGTAAGCCATAAGCAATTATTTTTATAGAAATTATTGTAATACTTCGTATTCATCATTTAACTGAAGTGTACAAAAAACCTCGTATACGACAAGGTTTCAAAACCTTGTTACCCCCCAGGCATTATACGTCTTTAACTAGTTGTGGGATACGTTTAAGTGTTTCAGTAAAATTAAATAAAATCAAAATAAATATAAAGAAAATATAAAAATTATACTTTTTTAAAACGATTTGCTTCTCCTGAAAAATTTAGTTTTTGGGGTTACGAGGAATTGCAGGTACACACTCGATGTATAAAATATATACGAGAAGAAGAAAAAATGTATTCAAACAAGAGGAAGCGTTTAAAAATACATGTAATGATGTAAATTTAGATTTATAAAGACCAAAGTGTTATAACTAACAAAAGCTGACCCCTGTCTGGTCGTATTTACCTATGGGTCATTCCATGCCAAATCACCCAATTTCAAAAAATTTTCTGCTTCAATGTCATGGATTTTTCTGATTTTTTTTTCTAGCAAACAACTCTATGAAAGAAGCCCAAAATATTTTTTTTAGATTTTTTAATTGAAAATTGTACCCGCAAGAATTTTTTGAAAATTTTGATTTTTCCCTGAATTTGGTGTTCCGGGGTTACGACTTATTTCACTAAAATCTTAATAACTCCCGTGTTTTTTATGATATCATCACCATATTGGTATCAAATTAAAGCTAAATGTTTACTCTTTAAGAAAATATTAAGACATATTTAATTTTTATTTTTTTAAATTTTGTTTTCTTGCCCTAAATGTTGAAATTAAGGTTGTATATATGTCATACGATATCTCAGAAGGACCAAAAAATTAACAGTCGTTAATTTTATAACAAAGCCTCCAAACCTACTAGTTAATACATAAAAAAAATCAAGAGGGTGTTCTTTTCAGTTTTTAAATTATAATTTTTTAAAGTTCTCCCGTTTTTCTGCTTTTTTCGTTCTTGCCGGCACTCATAAAAATAAAATAATTTGCTTAATTAAACATATTTTCAATTATTTGCCATGAAATACATTAGTTTAATCATTAAAATACATCTATATAAAATACAATAATCTAAAAAAAAAAAATAATAATAAAAAAAAAATATATATATATATATATACAGGGTGTCTCCGGATCTACTTACCTATAGGTGTAAATGCAAAAAGAAATAATATTTCGAAAAAAAGTCATTCTTTATAAAGTCTCCTGTATGTTTTGGAATGAAGATCTATCGCATCAAAATTTCGTACCATGCACCCTGTACCCAAAAGGTACAAATTTCTGAAATTGTTCAAGTGAGAAGTGGTCTTATTTTTGATTTTTCGAGAAAATGTTATTCTTTATCAAAATAAATATTTTCTATTTTAAGCTGATTTTTTATATAAAAAATTTGAATTGAAAAATATTTAAAGTTGTGACTTTAATGTCTGTCGTGTGAATGTCTGTCTGTCGTCTGTGCATACTCCTAGAGCCTAAACTACTGGGCCAATTTTGACAAAAGTTGGCTTACATGTTCAGAAAAATAGTATATACCCTGAGGCGAAATCGAGAAATGAATTTTAGCTCCAAATTTGGGGAAACTACCCCCCAAAAACTCTGACAAAACGTGAAAAAAAATTATTTCTCGAAAACAGTTCTGACGATTTTGATTAAAAAAATTCTAAAGTGTAGTCCATTTAAATACGTCCTAAAGATATAAGCCATTTTCCCGGGAAAAATCTAGTTTCTGAGAAAATAGAGAGCCCGGGTTCGATTTCCTACCCAGGAGAAGTTATTTTTATGTTAAATTTTGATGAAAGTTTAATAATAATTAAATTTACATACGAAACTATTAAATGGAAATATTGGGCTAAATAATTATGTCTCGTATATGAGAAAGTTTGTCTGAGTTGTCTCGAACCGGGGGGGGGGGGGGGGGGTTTACAACCGTTTTTCAATTTTTTTATATCAAGAATTATCTTAGAATAGAAAATACTTATTTTTATAAAGAATAACATTTCCTCGAAAAATCAAAACTAAGACCACTTCTCTCTTGACCAATTTCAGAAATTTGTACCTTTTGGGTGCAGGGTGCATGGTGCGAAATTTTTGATGCGATAGACCTTCATTCCAAAACATGTAGGAGACTTTATAAAGAATGACTTTTTTTCAAAATATTATTTCTTTTTGCATTTACACCTATAGGTAAGTAGATCCGGAGGCACCCTGTATATTATATATATATATTTTTTTATTTATTTATTTTTTTTTTTTTAGATTATTGTACTATATATAGATGTATTTTAATGATTAAATTAATGTATTTCATGGCAAATAATTGAAAATATGTTTAATTAAGCAAATTATTTTATTTGTATGAGTGCCGGCTAGAACGAAAAAAGCAGAAAAATGGGAGAACTTTAAAAAATTATAATTTAAAAACTGAAAAGAACACCCTCTTGATTTTTTTTATGTATTAACTAGTAGGTTTGGAGGCTTTGTTATAAAATTAACGACTGTTAATTTTTTGGTCCTTCTGAGATATCGTATGACATATATACAACCTTAATTTCAACATTTAGGGCAAGAAAACAAAATTTAAAAAAATAAAAATTAAATATGTCTTAATATTTTCTTAAAGAGTAAACATTTAGCTTTAATTTGATACCAATATGGTGATGATATCATAAAAAACACGAGAGTTATTAAGATTTTAGTGAAATAAGTCGTAACCCCGGAACACCAAATTCGGGGAAAAATCAAAATTTTCAAAAAATTCTTGCGGGTACAATTTTCAATTAAAAAATCTAAAAAAAATATTTTGGGCTTCTTTCATAGAGTTGTTTGCTAGAAAAAAAAATCAGAAAAATCCATGACATTGAAGCAGGAGGCCTAGGTGATTTGGCATGGAATGACCCCTATAAGAATAATTAAATAATATCCTGCCTGGGGGGGGGGGGGGGGGTAATGGCTAATGAGATTTGGCAACCTGTATAGACAGGGATTAACATCAACACCTCTGTTTGCATATTAACTGGCTTATTAATACAAAAGCGATTACAAACACAAACTTTTTGGTTTAAACTTCTAATTACTAAACAGTATTGCTGTGTAGTATGATCAAATCTATATTAAACTACTCTGTCTCTGCCCCACTACTACATCAAAATCCATATATATAATACACACCCACACACACACACATATATATATATATAATCCAATTATTTAACCACGATTTTTCTGGAATCATAACATATTGTAAGTTCTGGCTAGTTAACATTTCTTTACGAACTTCACTAACCGTCCTAATTTCAGCTATAGCATTGTTGATTTTTTAAAATGTTTTTGTTCCTCTTCGACAATTATTTCCTGAGTGTAGTTGCTGAATCTTGATAGAAATGACTAATACTTTAGCCATTGGGAATGCAATTAATGAATTACAATTAATGAATGACAATTAATTTAACTTAAACGATGCAACTTATGTAGATTAACGATAGAGCGCCGAAACGTTCGTTTTTATTGTCATTATTAGGAAGGCGGTTCATTCGATCTCATCCAGGTTGAACCATACGCCACCTCAATCCAAGATGGCGATTATTCATTCTATTATGGAAAATGCGTGATGACGATATTAAATAGCACTTGTTGCCCTAGATTTTTTAAATTTGGAAGTTCGCTTCGTTTCATGGAATCATCTTTTGCGAAAGGGTGTTCCATTCGACACATTTTATTTCAAGATAACGGACTCACTCGCAGGTGATTACCACTACACTGAAATAGGTTGAAAAAAAGAAAGGTAATACGGTGTTTCCCCAGATGGCTGATAAAACGGTACAAAACATCTAATCCTAGAAAGTGGAAAATTAGAAAAGGATTCTTTTGTCGTAAATAATCTCTAATTAAGGATTCAAGACCTCTATGAACTTTGAACATGAACTATGAACCCCATTCATGCTAATATTGTAGAACAATTTGTGCCAAATGTTTGTTAGTGCGTTGACGTAAAAATTGAAAAAATTGAAAGCGTTGAAAGTAAATAAACAGGTCAAGTGTGTGCTATAGTCAGCACACAGCGAGGGTCCGTAGGCCACACTATATAGTGTTTAACTGTAAAGTGTATAAACAGTGTTTTTTTAAAAAAGCTTACTTTGAACTATTCTAAGGGTGTGATATTCTCAAAACACTCTCTGATAAAGTATTTTTTTGCCACTGAACCGGACTACAACCATATAAATACATCGAAAAGACGATAATTATAAAAAACGTATTTTGTCAATAAAAAATAAAATAATATTTTTTTCGAAATTTCCAAACAGTGGTATCTTTACTTTTGGTCGAAGAATGTTCAGGAATTTTTTCAGATTTTTTTCACTTCACATAAGCGAGATAGAGGGGGGGGGGACACGTTTCAAACTCGCCTACGCTCGCCCTATCAAAGTTATAATCAAAGAATTAATCAGTTCGACGTACCCTTTCATATGATACCCCTCACGGTGTCGAAAAAAAATAAAAAAATGTTAACCCTTAAGATTTTTTACCCTAATTTTTTTTAAATATATTTTTTTTAAGTCGCTATATTTTTAAAATATGTGGGCAGGTACAAGACACATGCATGCCAAATTTCAAAGTGATCGGATGAAAGGTGTAGCCGTGAGAGCACGCGAGAGGACGGACGGACAGACACACGCATTAAAATATAAGGGTCCTTGGTTTTGCCTACGGACCCTAAAAATGGGGTAAATGAGAGCTTAAGACTTTAAAATCGTAAATTCTCATTGGCTCCCCACCCCATTTCAATATTTGGCACAAACTGCAAACATTCAGAATTAAAAAAAAAAATAATAAAATAAAAATATTTTAAACAATGTCCTTTCAAAAGAAATCATTACAAATACTGATCTATATCAAAAGTATATTGAAACCCAGTGAAACCCAGTGAAACCCAGTTGCCATAGTAACAGAGTTGCTAATAAACTAATGGAAGGGTATCAGAATGGTGGTGGGAGGTATAGGCGATTTGTAGCTTAATCCCGAATACCCAACAACCCAAGAGTGCTTTTTGCGTAGGAGCCAGGCCCAACCCTCCTACGTTATTATCGAAATTAAAATCGGAGCTGGGAAAAAAGAAAAACGAATGGATTAGGAAAAAACAGCTACCTTCGGCATTCAAAAATGTATAATACAGACATTCAAAACTCTACTCACAAGAAAAGTTCAGTATTTCTCTAATTTGCATGATCTATATATATAAAATTTAAGTTTTGTCTGTATATTAGATAGAATTGAAAAATGTTTGGATACTTTTTCATTTCACACATTTCGAAAACCGAATCCGGCCTTAACTTTTTTCGTGTATGTTAGGTGTGTCTGTCGACACCAGTCCAACTTTATAGGCACAAAACTGGCTTTGCGCAAACATGTTGCGCATGTTGTAGACTAGGTTTCATCGAAAAATATTGAGTAGAACTCATGGGCGTAGCCAGGGTTGCCTTTAGGGGGGAGCTAATTTTTTGGATATATATATATATATATATATATATATATATATATATATATATATATATATATATATATATATATATATATATACATACATACATATATATATATATATATATATATATATATATATATATATATATATATATATATATATATATATATATATATATATGTATATATATATATATATATATATATATATATATATATATATATATATATATTTATATATTTATATTTATATATTATGTGTGTGTGTGTGGTGTGGTGTTTGTAAAACCAAAAAAAATGTTCCCTTAAAAATGCCAAGAGTCTTGACAGTACCATTATTAATATTTTCAAAAGGATTTATTTTAATAAAAAAAAAAAAAAACTCAATAGAACTATTAATTATAGGGAAAAAAATTGTTTATTTGAAATAGATTTTTTAAAGAAAAACTTGCTGTTTAAATCCACTCTTAATGTAAAATAGTTCACATTAAGATTGGACAGAGTGTTTGAAGCGACGTAAGCGCTTCCTAGATATTGTCTGAACTACTACATCTCTAATTTTAATTTTAAATAAATAGTAATTAATTGTTTTTTAAAAATCAAATATGCAGAACCATACTGAGCTTTATTGCAAGACCATAACCAAATAAAAATAGTAGGGTATCTAACAGTCCAGTCAATAAATACAAAAAATAGTCTTCCTTGCGGAAGGTCGGGTATCTGCCATTTTTAAAATCTTATTCTACAATTGAACCCGTTTCCAAATTAATTAATATTAATTATTTGATCATTAAAAACTATTCTAATGACTGCTATTAACTATTTTAATTAAATTTAATTAATATATTAAAGTAAAACTGTAGATTAAAATAAAAACCCTTGAAACAAGAAAATATTTAATTAATAACTTGATTTAAAAATTTTATATTGTAACCTTTCATTCAAAATAAACAATAGATAATAATAGTCGGGAAGAAATTCGTCCCACTAAAATGTTCTTAACACGCTCAGTCGTAATTTTATGTAGATTTTTTTTCCATTTCTATAGACTATTATAGACTATAGACGACATTTTTTTACCCAGAAGGTATATATATGTACTTAGAGCTCCATCCCTATTTTATAGATGCTTGACCTAAACGGATTGATAACTTTACTTACTTCAATTCTTCTTCTTCATCTTCTTTGTTAACGCCAAAAAAAAAATATATATATGTCGGGCAAAAGTAGGTATATAATTACTTATTTATTTATTTATTTGACTTGCTTGCACAAAAAAAAAAAAAATAGACTGCCAATTAGTGTGGCACATAGCTTCCTCGCATCCTATCATGTACCATAACAATTATTGTTGTATTACTTTATTGTTATATTGTTTATTTTGTAAAAACTATTAATAGTTTTAGCGATCTTTAACACTTCATAGCGGTGTCGCTGTTGGTTTTACTAAATAATTGTATTTGAAAAAAATGTTAGCCTCATTGAATAGATGAAGTTAAAAAAGTTGAAAAATTCTAATTTTAAATTTTAAGTTCACGTTTACGCGAGCGTTACTCGTGAACGCTTGGACGGATAACGTTGTCCAACGAACTCGTTCTGAGCATTGGTAAAATGAACATGTCTACCAAATTTCATTAAAATCGGTCGACATTTACTCAAGTTATCGTCGCACGTTTCATAATTCGCGGACACACAGACCGACAGACAGACAGACAGACAGACAGACAGACAGACACGAGACCAAAAATGTTCCCTGATGTCTGAAACGGATTTCTGTCTTGGAATTTTTGAAATCGGAGGCATAAAAGTTTTTCGTTCTCAAAAGTGAACACAATGCTTCCGTTACCTTCGGTAAGCTCGGAAGCAATAATAATAAGTAATATTTACTTATTTATTAAGTGATACTTACTTATATGCATAATTAAATTTTAGGACTTTAGCTTTGGGGGGAGGGGGGACGTCTTTTTAAACGCCAAAAAAAAAAGGTCGGGAAACTAGGTATATAGTTACTTATTATATATATATTTTTTTTTTTACCATCACAACATTATTACTTTAAAATGTGGTGTGGAATTGCAAACTTAAATTTTAGGTCTTTAGCTTTGGGGGGAGGCCCCGGGGCGCCCTGGCCCCCTGTGCACCCCCCCCCCCTGGGTGCGCCACTGGCTGGGAGAAGGGAAACATAATTATTGTCCAGCTTCTTTTCTTATCATAGGCATCTTTTTTATCAAAGCAATGCTAACCAAACCAGCCATGCCAACCAACAAGCAATGCTAACTACAGCCACGCCACAGGTCACAGCTGTAGTAACTTGACAACTAAAACGAGATTTACATTTTTTTACCTGAAGACCCCCTCTAGCCATAAAATAAATTTGTATAATAATAATAATTATAATATATATATTATTATTATTATTATACAGAATTATTTTTACTTTTTATTTATTTATTTTTTATTTTAACCTGTATCTGTATAACAATCGTATTTTTTTAGAGAGTTGAGCCGGCCTAGGGGGGGGCCATGGCCCCCCCCTGCCCCCCCTGGCTACGCCCATGAGTAGAACCTAAGTCATTAACAATTTTATACAAAATAATGTACAAAAAAAAACCTAAAAAAAAAGTTTGGTATTTTTGAAAACCCGCAGACTCGCTAATCAAAATGTTCTAGACCACCTAGAGACTCGCGGTTTTTTGCGTTTGGTCAGAAATTGGCCCAAACCGAGGTAACTGATTTTAAAAAATCTACTATTTTGGTCCTATGACTCTTTGTCGTAATTCCATCGGTTCTACGTTAAATAGATATATATATATATATATATATATATATATATATATATATATATATATATATATATATATATATATATATATATATATATATATATATATATATATATATATATATATATAATTCATTTTTTTTCTTTTAAATTGACTTAGAGCTCTTATGGCGTTGGCAATTGTTGACCGATTTAATTTCTGATTTGGGTGCTAAAACCTCACACGAATGCTCTTTAAATCGAGTATTATTTCAATAATTTGTCCAAGAACTGGAGTTATTAAATATTTACTGGTGCAACTGGCGTATTGAGGGAAGAGACTGTTTATTGAATACTGATTGTTTAATAACTTCCCAGTCTAATTGGTTTTGACTACGTTTATTTTCTCATTTATTATTATTTTTTTGAACATTGTTATTTATTACTATATTACTTAGTTTCGACTGGGTATTTTTTATATATACTCGTATATAAATAAACTCTTAACTACAATTTGGAGAGTATTGTATTCTTAGTAATGGAAAAAATTATTTACAATATAGTCCTGATTCTATACCTAGAAGCTTTGGAAACAAAACTATTTAGGCATTTCATTTAATTGCTAGGCTTATACATATTATGATATGTACATAATAGGAAAAGTAGACACTAATGCCTAGCATATGCCCCACGCGGAGCGCGGGGTGAAGGCTAGTATAATTATAGAATTATAAGTCTTACTAACTAACTATTTTGCTCAGTATAAATGTAGATCTTATTAAATCGTATTTCTTCCGGTTATTTTTTACTTTCTCATATTTGTAATAAATAATATATAGAAAGAAAGTATTGCGATGGACAGAAATTCGATTTTGAATGATTTACACATTTCAAGGTCCCAAAAAGGAGACCCCAAAATTTTCTCATTTTCGAGTACATAATTACTTGGTCCAGTATTATCTATTTATTAGTTGTTTCAAGTTTTCGTGGTTACATTTCATTATTATTGAACATGTTATCAAAATTCACGTAAAAAGTAACTCCTTCACGGGTGGGAATCGTACCGACTTCTTATAAGAAACAAGGAACTAACTTTTTCAGGGAAAACTACTTATGAAGCAAAATTCGTATTTAAATGCACTACATTATTTAATTATTTAATCAAAACCGTCCGTCAAAACCGTTTTCAAGAAATAAATGTTTTCTTATGTTTTATCAGTCATCTGTAGTCTATCGTCTGTGCAGACGCAACGATCCTATAAATAACAGGGTCAACTTCGATGAAATTTGGTATACCTACCAATTCAAAAAACTCATACCCAAAGCCGCAAGGTGAAATAAAAAAACGAATTTTGGTTCTAAATATGAGGACGACAATCCCCCCCCCCCCCCAAAAAAACAATCTGAAATAACGTAAAATAAAATAATTTCTCGAAAACAGTAACGTCAATATTAATTTAGAAAATGAAGTCAATTTAAGTATAATTCTAATCATATTATAAGTCTCTTTCCTGGTAAAAATCTAGTTCTCGAGAAAAATAAGTGTAAACGCGGACGGTGGGAGGCTGGGTTCGATTCCCTGCCGGCAAGAAATTATTTATGGTAATTTTTTAAAAACTGTTCAATCATAATTAATCGTATCAACGAAAACTCGACATGCTAGAGCATTAGATGTTTTTATATTTTGTATAATTTCATTACTCTTCCTCTTTTTTGTTGTTTCTTTTTACTGTGCTCATGCTAGGTATTAGAGGCTATTATGTTTCCTATTATGGAACAAAAATTATTAAGCAGTTGCCTAAATAGATTTTTTCCAATTTCAACGCCTTCTAAAAATAGGATCAGGACTATGTTATACATCATTCATTCCATTATAATATATATATATATATATATATATATATATATATATATATATATATATATATATATATATATATATATATATATATATATATATATATATATATATATATATATATATATATATATATATATATACTCTACTATTTTCAAAAGAGTTCTACTCAATATTTTTCGATAGAGCCAAGCCTACAACATGCGCACACCTCTGCAAACATTAATCAATTTCGATTAGCCAGTTTTGTGCTTATAAAGTCTGACTTGTGGCGACAGAAAAAATTTAAATTTTAAATTTATATATACCTTTCCATTTCAATTAATTAAAAAATGATATCTAATTAAAAATCTCGCCTGATATTCATTTAGCATTGCGTAATTGTCTAGAGTAAGTGAGATATTGCGCAGTTGAAACCCATAACATTAGCCGTGTGTACTTAGGTTCAATTAATGTTCAAACAGGGATCTGGTATAACCCCGGTCTATAGTAGCATATACAGACTTGATGTAAGTCTCCTCGCATTATCGAACCAAAAGCCCTTGTATCATATATGTACATATATATGCATCTATTATGTATGCTTTACGGGTAAATTAGCGGTCTAAGTGGGTGGCGGCTATAGTTAATTAGATTGCGTTAGTTTGAGTCTGATTAGTTAGGATGTCGCCATGTTGGTCTCCCTTTAGATCTCACGCGTCTGGTCCGCCTCGCTTTAGTACGTTCATGTTGCAATGTTGCCATGCAAATGTTTGCCAGGTCTCTCTGGTGTTTCCTTGTTATTGAAATGTCATAGTGACCTTTGACCCGTTATGTATTATATATACATATTCAAATCTATTATACGCACCAACAACGGTATCTATTCCAATAATCGCTTACATTAGTCCATTTCACCGTATAATTATTAATTATTGATATTGGTTATTTTTTATTATTATTTATTTTTTTTTCAATATTTGATTACTTATATCTAATACATATAATAGAAAGAATACAAATATACACTTCCATTGTCTATATCTTAACATCTCGTAAATTTAGTATGCATTAAAAATTAAAAGAATGTATTATGATGGCGCAAAAAAGTTTGAATCAAAGTCATCAAATTCATTATAAAATAATTGTATTCAATAACATTCTGCTTCCCAGCTTACCGAAGGTAAAGCACACTATGTAATCACTCTGAAAATCAAAAATAAATTTTACGTCTCCAATGTCATAAATTCCAAAAAAAAAATCCGTTGCAGACTTCATTAGCCGTAAATTAGCCATTAATAACCCATTAGGTTATAGAATAGATGGAAAACGAATAATGTTTTCAGTGTTCATTTTGTATTAATAAATCATTATATGTACTTAACGTTCCGACCCCCTTTATTTACTCAGGAACTAGATTTTTTCCCCGGGAGAACGGCTTATATGTTTAGATTCCTATTTAAATGGGCTGCATTTTAGAATTTTTATAATCAAAATCGTCGAAACCTTTTTTGAGAAATAATCTTTTTTCACGTTTTTCCAGAGTTCTAGCGGGGAAGCGCCCCCCAAATTTGGAGCTAAAATTCATTTCGCCTCGGGGTATGATTTTTCTCAACATGTATGCCAAATGTCGTCAAGCTCGGCTCAGTAGTTTTGGCTCCACTCGTCTGCACCGACGATAGACACGAACAGATACGTAATTACAATCTTAGTTAAGCTTAAACAGTGGCAACGAAGAACGGAGGCTAAGAAATATTCGTTATTGAATATTTTCGTATACAACACAGTATGTAGAATTTTTAAGCGCACAAGAATTTTAAGTATAGTTACAACAGAACTAAGGCCTTTATATAATCAAATCTGAGAATCGATTTCGTCAAAATGCAAGAAGTAGAAATACAAGATGCATTTGAATGAGCATTACTTTTATCAATTCAATGTTTATCTAAACTTTATAATTATTATTAATTAATTAACCCATCAGGTTATAGAATAGATGGAAAACGAATAATAATGTTTTCAGTGTTCATTTTGTATTAATAAATCATTATACATATGTACTTTATATTCGTCAAACAGGACATAAAAGACTCGAAAACATTTCCGTACTTTATAATAAAATAGGCATCATTTTATAAATAATTACTACAAGATCATTAGCAAAATCAACAACTATGTATATCTTTATTATTATTCAACATTATACTTATCAAAATTCATCATAAAAATAACTTCTCCTCGCCGGGGAATCGAACCCGGCCTCTTTCCGACCCCGCTCATTTATCATAAAAATAACCAAATTAAAATCATCTATTTTAAATTATTTAAAGTTTACCCCATAAAAATAACTTCTCCTCGGCGGGGAATCGAACCCGGCCTCGTTCCGACCCCCTTTATTTACTCAGGAACTAGATTTTTTCCCCGGGAGAACGGCTTATATGTTTAGATTCCTATTTAAATGGGCTGCATTTTAGAATTTTTTTAATCAAAATCGTCGAAACCGTTTTTGAGAAATAATCTTTTTCCACGTTTTTCCAGAGTTCTAGCGGGGAAGCGCCCCCCAAATTTGGAGCTAAAATTCATTCCGCCTCGGGGTATGATTTTTCTCAACATGTATGCCAAATGTCGTCAAGCTCGGCTCAGTAGTTTAGGCTCCACTCGTCTGCACCGACGATAGACGACAGACAGACAGACAGACACTTTGTACAAATACTTGTCAAATTAATAGGTGTAAATGGTGGGTACTACTAATTAAAAGAAACTGGAAGAAAAAATATTCTTAAAACAAAAAAAGGCAAAAGGAGTGCCAACGTCACGTGGTGTTCCCAGGCGGTCACCCATCCAAGTACTGACCACGCCCGATACTGCTTAACTTCGGTGATCGGACGAGAACCGGTGTATTCAGCATGGTATGGACGTTGCCGAACAGATACGTAATTACAATCTTAGTTAAGCTTAAACAGTGGCAACGAAGAACGGAGGCTAAGAAATATTCGTTATTGAATATTTTCGTATACAACACAGTATGTAGAATTTTTAAGCGCACAAGAATTTTAAGTATAGTTACAACAGAACTAAGGCCTTTATATAATCAAATCTGAGAATCGATTTCGTCAAAATGCAAGAAGTAGAAATACAAGATGCATTTGAATGAGCATTACTTTTATCAATTCAATGTTTATCTAAACTTTATAATTATTATTAATTAATTAACCCATCAGGTTATAGAATAGATGGAAAACGAATAATAATGTTTTCAGTGTTCATTTTGTATTAATAAATCATTATACATATGTACTTTATATTCGTCAAACAGGACATAAAAGACTCGAAAACATTTCCGTACTTTATAATAAAATAGGCATCATTTTATAAATAATTACTACAAGATCATTAGCAAAATCAACAACTATGTATATCTTTATTATTATTCAACATTATACTTATCAAAATTCATCATAAAAATAACTTCTCCTCGCCGGGGAATCGAACCCGGCCTCTTTCCGACCCCGCTCATTTATCATAAAAATAACCAAATTAAAATCATCTATTTTAAATTATTTAAAGTTTACCCCATAAAAATAACTTCTCCTCGGCGGGGAATCGAACCCGGCCTCGTTCCGACCCCCTTTATTTACTCAGGAACTAGATTTTTTCCCCGGGAGAACGGCTTATATGTTTAGATTCCTATTTAAATGGGCTGCATTTTAGAATTTTTTTAATCAAAATCGTCGAAACCGTTTTTGAGAAATAATCTTTTTCCACGTTTTTCCAGAGTTCTAGCGGGGAAGCGCCCCCCAAATTTGGAGCTAAAATTCATTCCGCCTCGGGGTATGATTTTTCTCAACATGTATGCCAAATGTCGTCAAGCTCGGCTCAGTAGTTTAGGCTCCACTCGTCTGCACCGACGATAGACGACAGACAGACAGACAGACACTTTGTACAAATACTTGTCAAATTAATAGGTGTAAATGGTGGGTACTACTAATTAAAAGAAACTGGAAGAAAAAATATTCTTAAAACAAAAAAAGGCAAAAGGAGTGCCAACGTCACGTGGTGTTCCCAGGCGGTCACCCATCCAAGTACTGACCACGCCCGATGCTGCTTAACTTCGGTGATCGGACGAGAACCGGTGTATTCAGCATGGTATGGACGTTGCCGAACAGATACGTAATTACAATCTTAGTTAAGCTTAAACAGTGGCAACGAAGAACGGAGGCTAAGAAATATTCGTTATTGAATATTTTCGTATACAACACAGTATGTAGAATTTTTAAGCGCACAAGAATTTTAAGTATAGTTACAACAGAACTAAGGCCTTTATATAATCAAATCTGAGAATCGATTTCGTCAAAATGCAAGAAGTAGAAATACAAGATGCATTTGAATGAGCATTACTTTTATCAATTCAATGTTTATCTAAACTTTATAATTATTATTAATTAATTAACCCATCAGGTTATAGAATAGATGGAAAACGAATAATAATGTTTTCAGTGTTCATTTTGTATTAATAAATCATTATACATATGTACTTTATATTCGTCAAACAGGACATAAAAGACTCGAAAACATTTCCGTACTTTATAATAAAATAGGCATCATTTTATAAATAATTACTACAAGATCATTAGCAAAATCAACAACTATGTATATCTTTATTATTATTCAACATTATACTTATCAAAATTCATCATAAAAATAACTTCTCCTCGCCGGGGAATCGAACCCGGCCTCTTTCCGACCCCGCTCATTTATCATAAAAATAACCAAATTAAAATCATCTATTTTAAATTATTTAAAGTTTACCCCATAAAAATAACTTCTCCTCGGCGGGGAATCGAACCCGGCCTCGTTCCGACCCCCTTTATTTACTCAGGAACTAGATTTTTTCCCCGGGAGAACGGCTTATATGTTTAGATTCCTATTTAAATGGGCTGCATTTTAGAATTTTTTTAATCAAAATCGTCGAAACCGTTTTTGAGAAATAATCTTTTTCCACGTTTTTCCAGAGTTCTAGCGGGGAAGCGCCCCCCAAATTTGGAGCTAAAATTCATTCCGCCTCGGGGTATGATTTTTCTCAACATGTATGCCAAATGTCGTCAAGCTCGGCTCAGTAGTTTAGGCTCCACTCGTCTGCACCGACGATAGACGACAGACAGACAGACAGACACTTTGTACAAATACTTGTCAAATTAATAGGTGTAAATGGTGGGTACTACTAATTAAAAGAAACTGGAAGAAAAAATATTCTTAAAACAAAAAAAGGCAAAAGGAGTGCCAACGTCACGTGGTGTTCCCAGGCGGTCACCCATCCAAGTACTGACCACGCCCGATGCTGCTTAACTTCGGTGATCGGACGAGAACCGGTGTATTCAGCATGGTATGGACGTTGCCGAACAGATACGTAATTACAATCTTAGTTAAGCTTAAACAGTGGCAACGAAGAACGGAGGCTAAGAAATATTCGTTATTGAATATTTTCGTATACAACACAGTATGTAGAATTTTTAAGCGCACAAGAATTTTAAGTATAGTTACAACAGAACTAAGGCCTTTATATAATCAAATCTGAGAATCGATTTCGTCAAAATGCAAGAAGTAGAAATACAAGATGCATTTGAATGAGCATTACTTTTATCAATTCAATGTTTATCTAAACTTTATAATTATTATTAATTAATTAACCCATCAGGTTATAGAATAGATGGAAAACGAATAATAATGTTTTCAGTGTTCATTTTGTATTAATAAATCATTATACATATGTACTTTATATTCGTCAAACAGGACATAAAAGACTCGAAAACATTTCCGTACTTTATAATAAAATAGGCATCATTTTATAAATAATTACTACAAGATCATTAGCAAAATCAACAACTATGTATATCTTTATTATTATTCAACATTATACTTATCAAAATTCATCATAAAAATAACTTCTCCTCGCCGGGGAATCGAACCCGGCCTCTTTCCGACCCCGCTCATTTATCATAAAAATAACCAAATTAAAATCATCTATTTTAAATTATTTAAAGTTTACCCCATAAAAATAACTTCTCCTCGGCGGGGAATCGAACCCGGCCTCGTTCCGACCCCCTTTATTTACTCAGGAACTAGATTTTTTCCCCGGGAGAACGGCTTATATGTTTAGATTCCTATTTAAATGGGCTGCATTTTAGAATTTTTTTAATCAAAATCGTCGAAACCGTTTTTGAGAAATAATCTTTTTCCACGTTTTTCCAGAGTTCTAGCGGGGAAGCGCCCCCCAAATTTGGAGCTAAAATTCATTCCGCCTCGGGGTATGATTTTTCTCAACATGTATGCCAAATGTCGTCAAGCTCGGCTCAGTAGTTTAGGCTCCACTCGTCTGCACCGACGATAGACGACAGACAGACAGACAGACACTTTGTACAAATACTTGTCAAATTAATAGGTGTAAATGGTGGGTACTACTAATTAAAAGAAACTGGAAGAAAAAATATTCTTAAAACAAAAAAAGGCAAAAGGAGTGCCAACGTCACGTGGTGTTCCCAGGCGGTCACCCATCCAAGTACTGACCACGCCCGATGCTGCTTAACTTCGGTGATCGGACGAGAACCGGTGTATTCAGCATGGTATGGACGTTGCCGAACAGATACGTAATTACAATCTTAGTTAAGCTTAAACAGTGGCAACGAAGAACGGAGGCTAAGAAATATTCGTTATTGAATATTTTCGTATACAACACAGTATGTAGAATTTTTAAGCGCACAAGAATTTTAAGTATAGTTACAACAGAACTAAGGCCTTTATATAATCAAATCTGAGAATCGATTTCGTCAAAATGCAAGAAGTAGAAATACAAGATGCATTTGAATGAGCATTACTTTTATCAATTCAATGTTTATCTAAACTTTATAATTATTATTAATTAATTAACCCATCAGGTTATAGAATAGATGGAAAACGAATAATAATGTTTTCAGTGTTCATTTTGTATTAATAAATCATTATACATATGTACTTTATATTCGTCAAACAGGACATAAAAGACTCGAAAACATTTCCGTACTTTATAATAAAATAGGCATCATTTTATAAATAATTACTACAAGATCATTAGCAAAATCAACAACTATGTATATCTTTATTATTATTCAACATTATACTTATCAAAATTCATCATAAAAATAACTTCTCCTCGCCGGGGAATCGAACCCGGCCTCTTTCCGACCCCGCTCATTTATCATAAAAATAACCAAATTAAAATCATCTATTTTAAATTATTTAAAGTTTACCCCATAAAAATAACTTCTCCTCGGCGGGGAATCGAACCCGGCCTCGTTCCGACCCCCTTTATTTACTCAGGAACTAGATTTTTTCCCCGGGAGAACGGCTTATATGTTTAGATTCCTATTTAAATGGGCTGTATTTTAGAATTTTTTTAATCAAAATCGTCGAAACCGTTTTTGAGAAATAATCTTTTTCCACGTTTTTCCAGAGTTCTAGCGGGGAAGCGCCCCCCAAATTTGGAGCTAAAATTCATTCCGCCTCGGGGTATGATTTTTCTCAACATGTATGCCAAATGTCGTCAAGCTCGGCTCAGTAGTTTAGGCTCCACTCGTCTGCACCGACGATAGACGACAGACAGACAGACAGACACTTTGTACAAATACTTGTCAAATTAATAGGTGTAAATGGTGGGTACTACTAATTAAAAGAAACTGGAAGAAAAAATATTCTTAAAACAAAAAAAGGCAAAAGGAGTGCCAACGTCACGTGGTGTTCCCAGGCGGTCACCCATCCAAGTACTGACCACGCCCGATGCTGCTTAACTTCGGTGATCGGACGAGAACCGGTGTATTCAGCATGGTATGGACGTTGCCGAACAGATACGTAATTACAATCTTAGTTAAGCTTAAACAGTGGCAACGAAGAACGGAGGCTAAGAAATATTCGTTATTGAATATTTTCGTATACAACACAGTATGTAGAATTTTTAAGCGCACAAGAATTTTAAGTATAGTTACAACAGAACTAAGGCCTTTATATAATCAAATCTGAGAATCGATTTCGTCAAAATGCAAGAAGTAGAAATACAAGATGCATTTGAATGAGCATTACTTTTATCAATTCAATGTTTATCTAAACTTTATAATTATTATTAATTAATTAACCCATCAGGTTATAGAATAGATGGAAAACGAATAATAATGTTTTCAGTGTTCATTTTGTATTAATAAATCATTATACATATGTACTTTATATTCGTCAAACAGGACATAAAAGACTCGAAAACATTTCCGTACTTTATAATAAAATAGGCATCATTTTATAAATAATTACTACAAGATCATTAGCAAAATCAACAACTATGTATATCTTTATTATTATTCAACATTATACTTATCAAAATTCATCATAAAAATAACTTCTCCTCGCCGGGGAATCGAACCCGGCCTCTTTCCGACCCCGCTCATTTATCATAAAAATAACCAAATTAAAATCATCTATTTTAAATTATTTAAAGTTTACCCCATAAAAATAACTTCTCCTCGGCGGGGAATCGAACCCGGCCTCGTTCCGACCCCCTTTATTTACTCAGGAACTAGATTTTTTCCCCGGGAGAACGGCTTATATGTTTAGATTCCTATTTAAATGGGCTGCATTTTAGAATTTTTTTAATCAAAATCGTCGAAACCGTTTTTGAGAAATAATCTTTTTCCACGTTTTTCCAGAGTTCTAGCGGGGAAGCGCCCCCCAAATTTGGAGCTAAAATTCATTCCGCCTCGGGGTATGATTTTTCTCAACATGTATGCCAAATGTCGTCAAGCTCGGCTCAGTAGTTTAGGCTCCACTCGTCTGCACCGACGATAGACGACAGACAGACAGACAGACACTTTGTACAAATACTTGTCAAATTAATAGGTGTAAATGGTGGGTACTACTAATTAAAAGAAACTGGAAGAAAAAATATTCTTAAAACAAAAAAAGGCAAAAGGAGTGCCAACGTCACGTGGTGTTCCCAGGCGGTCACCCATCCAAGTACTGACCACGCCCGATGCTGCTTAACTTCGGTGATCGGACGAGAACCGGTGTATTCAGCATGGTATGGACGTTGCCGAACAGATACGTAATTACAATCTTAGTTAAGCTTAAACAGTGGCAACGAAGAACGGAGGCTAAGAAATATTCGTTATTGAATATTTTCGTATACAACACAGTATGTAGAATTTTTAAGCGCACAAGAATTTTAAGTATAGTTACAACAGAACTAAGGCCTTTATATAATCAAATCTGAGAATCGATTTCGTCAAAATGCAAGAAGTAGAAATACAAGATGCATTTGAATGAGCATTACTTTTATCAATTCAATGTTTATCTAAACTTTATAATTATTATTAATTAATTAACCCATCAGGTTATAGAATAGATGGAAAACGAATAATAATGTTTTCAGTGTTCATTTTGTATTAATAAATCATTATACATATGTACTTTATATTCGTCAAACAGGACATAAAAGACTCGAAAACATTTCCGTACTTTATAATAAAATAGGCATCATTTTATAAATAATTACTACAAGATCATTAGCAAAATCAACAACTATGTATATCTTTATTATTATTCAACATTATACTTATCAAAATTCATCATAAAAATAACTTCTCCTCGCCGGGGAATCGAACCCGGCCTCTTTCCGACCCCGCTCATTTATCATAAAAATAACCAAATTAAAATCATCTATTTTAAATTATTTAAAGTTTACCCCATAAAAATAACTTCTCCTCGGCGGGGAATCGAACCCGGCCTCGTTCCGACCCCCTTTATTTACTCAGGAACTAGATTTTTTCCCCGGGAGAACGGCTTATATGTTTAGATTCCTATTTAAATGGGCTGCATTTTAGAATTTTTTTAATCAAAATCGTCGAAACCGTTTTTGAGAAATAATCTTTTTCCACGTTTTTCCAGAGTTCTAGCGGGGAAGCGCCCCCCAAATTTGGAGCTAAAATTCATTCCGCCTCGGGGTATGATTTTTCTCAACATGTATGCCAAATGTCGTCAAGCTCGGCTCAGTAGTTTAGGCTCCACTCGTCTGCACCGACGATAGACGACAGACAGACAGACAGACACTTTGTACAAATACTTGTCAAATTAATAGGTGTAAATGGTGGGTACTACTAATTAAAAGAAACTGGAAGAAAAAATATTCTTAAAACAAAAAAAGGCAAAAGGAGTGCCAACGTCACGTGGTGTTCCCAGGCGGTCACCCATCCAAGTACTGACCACGCCCGATGCTGCTTAACTTCGGTGATCGGACGAGAACCGGTGTATTCAGCATGGTATGGACGTTGCCGAACAGATACGTAATTACAATCTTAGTTAAGCTTAAACAGTGGCAACGAAGAACGGAGGCTAAGAAATATTCGTTATTGAATATTTTCGTATACAACACAGTATGTAGAATTTTTAAGCGCACAAGAATTTTAAGTATAGTTACAACAGAACTAAGGCCTTTATATAATCAAATCTGAGAATCGATTTCGTCAAAATGCAAGAAGTAGAAATACAAGATGCATTTGAATGAGCATTACTTTTATCAATTCAATGTTTATCTAAACTTTATAATTATTATTAATTAATTAACCCATCAGGTTATAGAATAGATGGAAAACGAATAATAATGTTTTCAGTGTTCATTTTGTATTAATAAATCATTATACATATGTACTTTATATTCGTCAAACAGGACATAAAAGACTCGAAAACATTTCCGTACTTTATAATAAAATAGGCATCATTTTATAAATAATTACTACAAGATCATTAGCAAAATCAACAACTATGTATATCTTTATTATTATTCAACATTATACTTATCAAAATTCATCATGAAAATAACTTCTCCTCGCCGGGGAATCGAACCCGGCCTCTTTCCGACCCCGCTCATTTATCATAAAAATAACCAAATTAAAATCATCTATTTTAAATTATTTAAAGTTTACCCCATAAAAATAACTTCTCCTCGGCGGGGAATCGAACCCGGCCTCGTTCCGACCCCCTTTATTTACTCAGGAACTAGATTTTTTCCCCGGGAGAACGGCTTATATGTTTAGATTCCTATTTAAATGGGCTGCATTTTAGAATTTTTTTAATCAAAATCGTCGAAACCGTTTTTGAGAAATAATCTTTTTCCACGTTTTTCCAGAGTTCTAGCGGGGAAGCGCCCCCCAAATTTGGAGCTAAAATTCATTCCGCCTCGGGGTATGATTTTTCTCAACATGTATGCCAAATGTCGTCAAGCTCGGCTCAGTAGTTTAGGCTCCACTCGTCTGCACCGACGATAGACGACAGACAGACAGACAGACACTTTGTACAAATACTTGTCAAATTAATAGGTGTAAATGGTGGGTACTACTAATTAAAAGAAACTGGAAGAAAAAATATTCTTAAAACAAAAAAAGGCAAAAGGAGTGCCAACGTCACGTGGTGTTCCCAGGCGGTCACCCATCCAAGTACTGACCACGCCCGATGCTGCTTAACTTCGGTGATCGGACGAGAACCGGTGTATTCAGCATGGTATGGACGTTGCCGAACAGATACGTAATTACAATCTTAGTTAAGCTTAAACAGTGGCAACGAAGAACGGAGGCTAAGAAATATTCGTTATTGAATATTTTCGTATACAACACAGTATGTAGAATTTTTAAGCGCACAAGAATTTTAAGTATAGTTACAACAGAACTAAGGCCTTTATATAATCAAATCTGAGAATCGATTTCGTCAAAATGCAAGAAGTAGAAATACAAGATGCATTTGAATGAGCATTACTTTTATCAATTCAATGTTTATCTAAACTTTATAATTATTATTAATTAATTAACCCATCAGGTTATAGAATAGATGGAAAACGAATAATAATGTTTTCAGTGTTCATTTTGTATTAATAAATCATTATACATATGTACTTTATATTCGTCAAACAGGACATAAAAGACTCGAAAACATTTCCGTACTTTATAATAAAATAGGCATCATTTTATAAATAATTACTACAAGATCATTAGCAAAATCAACAACTATGTATATCTTTATTATTATTCAACATTATACTTATCAAAATTCATCATGAAAATAACTTCTCCTCGCCGGGGAATCGAACCCGGCCTCTTTCCGACCCCGCTCATTTATCATAAAAATAACCAAATTAAAATCATCTATTTTAAATTATTTAAAGTTTACCCCATAAAAATAACTTCTCCTCGGCGGGGAATCGAACCCGGCCTCGTTCCGACCCCCTTTATTTACTCAGGAACTAGATTTTTTCCCCGGGAGAACGGCTTATATGTTTAGATTCCTATTTAAATGGGCTGCATTTTAGAATTTTTTTAATCAAAATCGTCGAAACCGTTTTTGAGAAATAATCTTTTTCCACGTTTTTCCAGAGTTCTAGCGGGGAAGCGCCCCCCAAATTTGGAGCTAAAATTCATTCCGCCTCGGGGTATGATTTTTCTCAACATGTATGCCAAATGTCGTCAAGCTCGGCTCAGTAGTTTAGGCTCCACTCGTCTGCACCGACGATAGACGACAGACAGACAGACAGACACTTTGTACAAATACTTGTCAAATTAATAGGTGTAAATGGTGGGTACTACTAATTAAAAGAAACTGGAAGAAAAAATATTCTTAAAACAAAAAAAGGCAAAAGGAGTGCCAACGTCACGTGGTGTTCCCAGGCGGTCACCCATCCAAGTACTGACCACGCCCGATGCTGCTTAACTTCGGTGATCGGACGAGAACCGGTGTATTCAGCATGGTATGGACGTTGCCGAACAGATACGTAATTACAATCTTAGTTAAGCTTAAACAGTGGCAACGAAGAACGGAGGCTAAGAAATATTCGTTATTGAATATTTTCGTATACAACACAGTATGTAGAATTTTTAAGCGCACAAGAATTTTAAGTATAGTTACAACAGAACTAAGGCCTTTATATAATCAAATCTGAGAATCGATTTCGTCAAAATGCAAGAAGTAGAAATACAAGATGCATTTGAATGAGCATTACTTTTATCAATTCAATGTTTATCTAAACTTTATAATTATTATTAATTAATTAACCCATCAGGTTATAGAATAGATGGAAAACGAATAATAATGTTTTCAGTGTTCATTTTGTATTAATAAATCATTATACATATGTACTTTATATTCGTCAAACAGGACATAAAAGACTCGAAAACATTTCCGTACTTTATAATAAAATAGGCATCATTTTATAAATAATTACTACAAGATCATTAGCAAAATCAACAACTATGTATATCTTTATTATTATTCAACATTATACTTATCAAAATTCATCATAAAAATAACTTCTCCTCGCCGGGGAATCGAACCCGGCCTCTTTCCGACCCCGCTCATTTATCATAAAAATAACCAAATTAAAATCATCTATTTTAAATTATTTAAAGTTTACCCCATAAAAATAACTTCTCCTCGGCGGGGAATCGAACCCGGCCTCGTTCCGACCCCCTTTATTTACTCAGGAACTAGATTTTTTCCCCGGGAGAACGGCTTATATGTTTAGATTCCTATTTAAATGGGCTGCATTTTAGAATTTTTTTAATCAAAATCGTCGAAACCGTTTTTGAGAAATAATCTTTTTCCACGTTTTTCCAGAGTTCTAGCGGGGAAGCGCCCCCCAAATTTGGAGCTAAAATTCATTCCGCCTCGGGGTATGATTTTTCTCAACATGTATGCCAAATGTCGTCAAGCTCGGCTCAGTAGTTTAGGCTCCACTCGTCTGCACCGACGATAGACGACAGACAGACAGACAGACACTTTGTACAAATACTTGTCAAATTAATAGGTGTAAATGGTGGGTACTACTAATTAAAAGAAACTGGAAGAAAAAATATTCTTAAAACAAAAAAAGGCAAAAGGAGTGCCAACGTCACGTGGTGTTCCCAGGCGGTCACCCATCCAAGTACTGACCACGCCCGATGCTGCTTAACTTCGGTGATCGGACGAGAACCGGTGTATTCAGCATGGTATGGACGTTGCCGAACAGATACGTAATTACAATCTTAGTTAAGCTTAAACAGTGGCAACGAAGAACGGAGGCTAAGAAATATTCGTTATTGAATATTTTCGTATACAACACAGTATGTAGAATTTTTAAGCGCACAAGAATTTTAAGTATAGTTACAACAGAACTAAGGCCTTTATATAATCAAATCTGAGAATCGATTTCGTCAAAATGCAAGAAGTAGAAATACAAGATGCATTTGAATGAGCATTACTTTTATCAATTCAATGTTTATCTAAACTTTATAATTATTATTAATTAATTAACCCATCAGGTTATAGAATAGATGGAAAACGAATAATAATGTTTTCAGTGTTCATTTTGTATTAATAAATCATTATACATATGTACTTTATATTCGTCAAACAGGACATAAAAGACTCGAAAACATTTCCGTACTTTATAATAAAATAGGCATCATTTTATAAATAATTACTACAAGATCATTAGCAAAATCAACAACTATGTATATCTTTATTATTATTCAACATTATACTTATCAAAATTCATCATAAAAATAACTTCTCCTCGCCGGGGAATCGAACCCGGCCTCTTTCCGACCCCGCTCATTTATCATAAAAATAACCAAATTAAAATCATCTATTTTAAATTATTTAAAGTTTACCCCATAAAAATAACTTCTCCTCGGCGGGGAATCGAACCCGGCCTCGTTCCGACCCCCTTTATTTACTCAGGAACTAGATTTTTTCCCCGGGAGAACGGCTTATATGTTTAGATTCCTATTTAAATGGGCTGCATTTTAGAATTTTTTTAATCAAAATCGTCGAAACCGTTTTTGAGAAATAATCTTTTTCCACGTTTTTCCAGAGTTCTAGCGGGGAAGCGCCCCCCAAATTTGGAGCTAAAATTCATTCCGCCTCGGGGTATGATTTTTCTCAACATGTATGCCAAATGTCGTCAAGCTCGGCTCAGTAGTTTAGGCTCCACTCGTCTGCACCGACGATAGACGACAGACAGACAGACAGACACTTTGTACAAATACTTGTCAAATTAATAGGTGTAAATGGTGGGTACTACTAATTAAAAGAAACTGGAAGAAAAAATATTCTTAAAACAAAAAAAGGCAAAAGGAGTGCCAACGTCACGTGGTGTTCCCAGGCGGTCACCCATCCAAGTACTGACCACGCCCGATGCTGCTTAACTTCGGTGATCGGACGAGAACCGGTGTATTCAGCATGGTATGGACGTTGCCGAACAGATACGTAATTACAATCTTAGTTAAGCTTAAACAGTGGCAACGAAGAACGGAGGCTAAGAAATATTCGTTATTGAATATTTTCGTATACAACACAGTATGTAGAATTTTTAAGCGCACAAGAATTTTAAGTATAGTTACAACAGAACTAAGGCCTTTATATAATCAAATCTGAGAATCGATTTCGTCAAAATGCAAGAAGTAGAAATACAAGATGCATTTGAATGAGCATTACTTTTATCAATTCAATGTTTATCTAAACTTTATAATTATTATTAATTAATTAACCCATCAGGTTATAGAATAGATGGAAAACGAATAATAATGTTTTCAGTGTTCATTTTGTATTAATAAATCATTATACATATGTACTTTATATTCGTCCAAACAGGACATAAAAGACTCGAAAACATTTCCGTACTTTATAATAAAATAGGCATCATTTTATAAATAATTACTACAAGATCATTAGCAAAATCAACAACTATGTATATCTTTATTATTATTCAACATTATACTTATCAAAATTCATCATAAAAATAACTTCTCCTCGCCGGGGAATCGAACCCGGCCTCTTTCCGACCCCGCTCATTTATCATAAAAATAACCAAATTAAAATCATCTATTTTAAATTATTTAAAGTTTACCCCATAAAAATAACTTCTCCTCGGCGGGGAATCGAACCCGGCCTCGTTCCGACCCCCTTTATTTACTCAGGAACTAGATTTTTTCCCCGGGAGAACGGCTTATATGTTTAGATTCCTATTTAAATGGGCTGCATTTTAGAATTTTTTTAATCAAAATCGTCGAAACCGTTTTTGAGAAATAATCTTTTTCCACGTTTTTCCAGAGTTCTAGCGGGGAAGCGCCCCCCAAATTTGGAGCTAAAATTCATTCCGCCTCGGGGTATGATTTTTCTCAACATGTATGCCAAATGTCGTCAAGCTCGGCTCAGTAGTTTAGGCTCCACTCGTCTGCACCGACGATAGACGACAGACAGACAGACAGACACTTTGTACAAATACTTGTCAAATTAATAGGTGTAAATGGTGGGTACTACTAATTAAAAGAAACTGGAAGAAAAAATATTCTTAAAACAAAAAAAGGCAAAAGGAGTGCCAACGTCACGTGGTGTTCCCAGGCGGTCACCCATCCAAGTACTGACCACGCCCGATGCTGCTTAACTTCGGTGATCGGACGAGAACCGGTGTATTCAGCATGGTATGGACGTTGCCGAACAGATACGTAATTACAATCTTAGTTAAGCTTAAACAGTGGCAACGAAGAACGGAGGCTAAGAAATATTCGTTATTGAATATTTTCGTATACAACACAGTATGTAGAATTTTTAAGCGCACAAGAATTTTAAGTATAGTTACAACAGAACTAAGGCCTTTATATAATCAAATCTGAGAATCGATTTCGTCAAAATGCAAGAAGTAGAAATACAAGATGCATTTGAATGAGCATTACTTTTATCAATTCAATGTTTATCTAAACTTTATAATTATTATTAATTAATTAACCCATCAGGTTATAGAATAGATGGAAAACGAATAATAATGTTTTCAGTGTTCATTTTGTATTAATAAATCATTATACATATGTACTTTATATTCGTCCAAACAGGACATAAAAGACTCGAAAACATTTCCGTACTTTATAATAAAATAGGCATCATTTTATAAATAATTACTACAAGATCATTAGCAAAATCAACAACTATGTATATCTTTATTATTATTCAACATTATACTTATCAAAATTCATCATAAAAATAACTTCTCCTCGCCGGGGAATCGAACCCGGCCTCTTTCCGACCCCGCTCATTTATCATAAAAATAACCAAATTAAAATCATCTATTTTAAATTATTTAAAGTTTACCCCATAAAAATAACTTCTCCTCGGCGGGGAATCGAACCCGGCCTCGTTCCGACCCCCTTTATTTACTCAGGAACTAGATTTTTTCCCCGGGAGAACGGCTTATATGTTTAGATTCCTATTTAAATGGGCTGCATTTTAGAATTTTTTTAATCAAAATCGTCGAAACCGTTTTTGAGAAATAATCTTTTTCCACGTTTTTCCAGAGTTCTAGCGGGGAAGCGCCCCCCAAATTTGGAGCTAAAATTCATTCCGCCTCGGGGTATGATTTTTCTCAACATGTATGCCAAATGTCGTCAAGCTCGGCTCAGTAGTTTAGGCTCCACTCGTCTGCACCGACGATAGACGACAGACAGACAGACAGACACTTTGTACAAATACTTGTCAAATTAATAGGTGTAAATGGTGGGTACTACTAATTAAAAGAAACTGGAAGAAAAAATATTCTTAAAACAAAAAAAGGCAAAAGGAGTGCCAACGTCACGTGGTGTTCCCAGGCGGTCACCCATCCAAGTACTGACCACGCCCGATGCTGCTTAACTTCGGTGATCGGACGAGAACCGGTGTATTCAGCATGGTATGGACGTTGCCGAACAGATACGTAATTACAATCTTAGTTAAGCTTAAACAGTGGCAACGAAGAACGGAGGCTAAGAAATATTCGTTATTGAATATTTTCGTATACAACACAGTATGTAGAATTTTTAAGCGCACAAGAATTTTAAGTATAGTTACAACAGAACTAAGGCCTTTATATAATCAAATCTGAGAATCGATTTCGTCAAAATGCAAGAAGTAGAAATACAAGATGCATTTGAATGAGCATTACTTTTATCAATTCAATGTTTATCTAAACTTTATAATTATTATTAATTAATTAACCCATCAGGTTATAGAATAGATGGAAAACGAATAATAATGTTTTCAGTGTTCATTTTGTATTAATAAATCATTATACATATGTACTTTATATTCGTCAAACAGGACATAAAAGACTCGAAAACATTTCCGTACTTTATAATAAAATAGGCATCATTTTATAAATAATTACTACAAGATCATTAGCAAAATCAACAACTATGTATATCTTTATTATTATTCAACATTATACTTATCAAAATTCATCATGAAAATAACTTCTCCTCGCCGGGGAATCGAACCCGGCCTCTTTCCGACCCCGCTCATTTATCATAAAAATAACCAAATTAAAATCATCTATTTTAAATTATTTAAAGTTTACCCCATAAAAATAACTTCTCCTCGGCGGGGAATCGAACCCGGCCTCGTTCCGACCCCCTTTATTTACTCAGGAACTAGATTTTTTCCCCGGGAGAACGGCTTATATGTTTAGATTCCTATTTAAATGGGCTGCATTTTAGAATTTTTTTAATCAAAATCGTAGAAACCGTTTTTGAGAAATAATCTTTTTCCACGTTTTTCCAGAGTTCTAGCGGGGAAGCGCCCCCCAAATTTGGAGCTAAAATTCATTCCGCCTCGGGGTATGATTTTTCTCAACATGTATGCCAAATGTCGTCAAGCTCGGCTCAGTAGTTTAGGCTCCACTCGTCTGCACCGACGATAGACGACAGACAGACAGACAGACACTTTGTACAAATACTTGTCAAATTAATAGGTGTAAATGGTGGGTACTACTAATTAAAAGAAACTGGAAGAAAAAATATTCTTAAAACAAAAAAAGGCAAAAGGAGTGCCAACGTCACGTGGTGTTCCCAGGCGGTCACCCATCCAAGTACTGACCACGCCCGATGCTGCTTAACTTCGGTGATCGGACGAGAACCGGTGTATTCAGCATGGTATGGACGTTGCCGAACAGATACGTAATTACAATCTTAGTTAAGCTTAAACAGTGGCAACGAAGAACGGAGGCTAAGAAATATTCGTTATTGAATATTTTCGTATACAACACAGTATGTAGAATTTTTAAGCGCACAAGAATTTTAAGTATAGTTACAACAGAACTAAGGCCTTTATATAATCAAATCTGAGAATCGATTTCGTCAAAATGCAAGAAGTAGAAATACAAGATGCATTTGAATGAGCATTACTTTTATCAATTCAATGTTTATCTAAACTTTATAATTATTATTAATTAATTAACCCATCAGGTTATAGAATAGATGGAAAACGAATAATAATGTTTTCAGTGTTCATTTTGTATTAATAAATCATTATACATATGTACTTTATATTCGTCAAACAGGACATAAAAGACTCGAAAACATTTCCGTACTTTATAATAAAATAGGCATCATTTTATAAATAATTACTACAAGATCATTAGCAAAATCAACAACTATGTATATCTTTATTATTATTCAACATTATACTTATCAAAATTCATCATAAAAATAACTTCTCCTCGCCGGGGAATCGAACCCGGCCTCTTTCCGACCCCGCTCATTTATCATAAAAATAACCAAATTAAAATCATCTATTTTAAATTATTTAAAGTTTACCCCATAAAAATAACTTCTCCTCGGCGGGGAATCGAACCCGGCCTCGTTCCGACCCCCTTTATTTACTCAGGAACTAGATTTTTTCCCCGGGAGAACGGCTTATATGTTTAGATTCCTATTTAAATGGGCTGCATTTTAGAATTTTTTTAATCAAAATCGTCGAAACCGTTTTTGAGAAATAATCTTTTTCCACGTTTTTCCAGAGTTCTAGCGGGGAAGCGCCCCCCAAATTTGGAGCTAAAATTCATTCCGCCTCGGGGTATGATTTTTCTCAACATGTATGCCAAATGTCGTCAAGCTCGGCTCAGTAGTTTAGGCTCCACTCGTCTGCACCGACGATAGACGACAGACAGACAGACAGACACTTTGTACAAATACTTGTCAAATTAATAGGTGTAAATGGTGGGTACTACTAATTAAAAGAAACTGGAAGAAAAAATATTCTTAAAACAAAAAAAGGCAAAAGGAGTGCCAACGTCACGTGGTGTTCCCAGGCGGTCACCCATCCAAGTACTGACCACGCCCGATGCTGCTTAACTTCGGTGATCGGACGAGAACCGGTGTATTCAGCATGGTATGGACGTTGCCGAACAGATACGTAATTACAATCTTAGTTAAGCTTAAACAGTGGCAACGAAGAACGGAGGCTAAGAAATATTCGTTATTGAATATTTTCGTATACAACACAGTATGTAGAATTTTTAAGCGCACAAGAATTTTAAGTATAGTTACAACAGAACTAAGGCCTTTATATAATCAAATCTGAGAATCGATTTCGTCAAAATGCAAGAAGTAGAAATACAAGATGCATTTGAATGAGCATTACTTTTATCAATTCAATGTTTATCTAAACTTTATAATTATTATTAATTAATTAACCCATCAGGTTATAGAATAGATGGAAAACGAATAATAATGTTTTCAGTGTTCATTTTGTATTAATAAATCATTATACATATGTACTTTATATTCGTCCAAACAGGACATAAAAGACTCGAAAACATTTCCGTACTTTATAATAAAATAGGCATCATTTTATAAATAATTACTACAAGATCATTAGCAAAATCAACAACTATGTATATCTTTATTATTATTCAACATTATACTTATCAAAATTCATCATAAAAATAACTTCTCCTCGCCGGGGAATCGAACCCGGCCTCTTTCCGACCCCGCTCATTTATCATAAAAATAACCAAATTAAAATCATCTATTTTAAATTATTTAAAGTTTACCCCATAAAAATAACTTCTCCTCGGCGGGGAATCGAACCCGGCCTCGTTCCGACCCCCTTTATTTACTCAGGAACTAGATTTTTTCCCCGGGAGAACGGCTTATATGTTTAGATTCCTATTTAAATGGGCTGCATTTTAGAATTTTTTTAATCAAAATCGTCGAAACCGTTTTTGAGAAATAATCTTTTTCCACGTTTTTCCAGAGTTCTAGCGGGGAAGCGCCCCCCAAATTTGGAGCTAAAATTCATTCCGCCTCGGGGTATGATTTTTCTCAACATGTATGCCAAATGTCGTCAAGCTCGGCTCAGTAGTTTAGGCTCCACTCGTCTGCACCGACGATAGACGACAGACAGACAGACAGACACTTTGTACAAATACTTGTCAAATTAATAGGTGTAAATGGTGGGTACTACTAATTAAAAGAAACTGGAAGAAAAAATATTCTTAAAACAAAAAAAGGCAAAAGGAGTGCCAACGTCACGTGGTGTTCCCAGGCGGTCACCCATCCAAGTACTGACCACGCCCGATGCTGCTTAACTTCGGTGATCGGACGAGAACCGGTGTATTCAGCATGGTATGGACGTTGCCGAACAGATACGTAATTACAATCTTAGTTAAGCTTAAACAGTGGCAACGAAGAACGGAGGCTAAGAAATATTCGTTATTGAATATTTTCGTATACAACACAGTATGTAGAATTTTTAAGCGCACAAGAATTTTAAGTATAGTTACAACAGAACTAAGGCCTTTATATAATCAAATCTGAGAATCGATTTCGTCAAAATGCAAGAAGTAGAAATACAAGATGCATTTGAATGAGCATTACTTTTATCAATTCAATGTTTATCTAAACTTTATAATTATTATTAATTAATTAACCCATCAGGTTATAGAATAGATGGAAAACGAATAATAATGTTTTCAGTGTTCATTTTGTATTAATAAATCATTATACATATGTACTTTATATTCGTCCAAACAGGACATAAAAGACTCGAAAACATTTCCGTACTTTATAATAAAATAGGCATCATTTTATAAATAATTACTACAAGATCATTAGCAAAATCAACAACTATGTATATCTTTATTATTATTCAACATTATACTTATCAAAATTCATCATAAAAATAACTTCTCCTCGCCGGGGAATCGAACCCGGCCTCTTTCCGACCCCGCTCATTTATCATAAAAATAACCAAATTAAAATCATCTATTTTAAATTATTTAAAGTTTACCCCATAAAAATAACTTCTCCTCGGCGGGGAATCGAACCCGGCCTCGTTCCGACCCCCTTTATTTACTCAGGAACTAGATTTTTTCCCCGGGAGAACGGCTTATATGTTTAGATTCCTATTTAAATGGGCTGCATTTTAGAATTTTTTTAATCAAAATCGTCGAAACCGTTTTTGAGAAATAATCTTTTTCCACGTTTTTCCAGAGTTCTAGCGGGGAAGCGCCCCCCAAATTTGGAGCTAAAATTCATTCCGCCTCGGGGTATGATTTTTCTCAACATGTATGCCAAATGTCGTCAAGCTCGGCTCAGTAGTTTAGGCTCCACTCGTCTGCACCGACGATAGACGACAGACAGACAGACAGACACTTTGTACAAATACTTGTCAAATTAATAGGTGTAAATGGTGGGTACTACTAATTAAAAGAAACTGGAAGAAAAAATATTCTTAAAACAAAAAAAGGCAAAAGGAGTGCCAACGTCACGTGGTGTTCCCAGGCGGTCACCCATCCAAGTACTGACCACGCCCGATGCTGCTTAACTTCGGTGATCGGACGAGAACCGGTGTATTCAGCATGGTATGGACGTTGCCGAACAGATACGTAATTACAATCTTAGTTAAGCTTAAACAGTGGCAACGAAGAACGGAGGCTAAGAAATATTCGTTATTGAATATTTTCGTATACAACACAGTATGTAGAATTTTTAAGCGCACAAGAATTTTAAGTATAGTTACAACAGAACTAAGGCCTTTATATAATCAAATCTGAGAATCGATTTCGTCAAAATGCAAGAAGTAGAAATACAAGATGCATTTGAATGAGCATTACTTTTATCAATTCAATGTTTATCTAAACTTTATAATTATTATTAATTAATTAACCCATCAGGTTATAGAATAGATGGAAAACGAATAATAATGTTTTCAGTGTTCATTTTGTATTAATAAATCATTATACATATGTACTTTATATTCGTCCAAACAGGACATAAAAGACTCGAAAACATTTCCGTACTTTATAATAAAATAGGCATCATTTTATAAATAATTACTACAAGATCATTAGCAAAATCAACAACTATGTATATCTTTATTATTATTCAACATTATACTTATCAAAATTCATCATAAAAATAACTTCTCCTCGCCGGGGAATCGAACCCGGCCTCTTTCCGACCCCGCTCATTTATCATAAAAATAACCAAATTAAAATCATCTATTTTAAATTATTTAAAGTTTACCCCATAAAAATAACTTCTCCTCGGCGGGGAATCGAACCCGGCCTCGTTCCGACCCCCTTTATTTACTCAGGAACTAGATTTTTTCCCCGGGAGAACGGCTTATATGTTTAGATTCCTATTTAAATGGGCTGCATTTTAGAATTTTTTTAATCAAAATCGTCGAAACCGTTTTTGAGAAATAATCTTTTTCCACGTTTTTCCAGAGTTCTAGCGGGGAAGCGCCCCCCAAATTTGGAGCTAAAATTCATTCCGCCTCGGGGTATGATTTTTCTCAACATGTATGCCAAATGTCGTCAAGCTCGGCTCAGTAGTTTAGGCTCCACTCGTCTGCACCGACGATAGACGACAGACAGACAGACAGACACTTTGTACAAATACTTGTCAAATTAATAGGTGTAAATGGTGGGTACTACTAATTAAAAGAAACTGGAAGAAAAAATATTCTTAAAACAAAAAAAGGCAAAAGGAGTGCCAACGTCACGTGGTGTTCCCAGGCGGTCACCCATCCAAGTACTGACCACGCCCGATGCTGCTTAACTTCGGTGATCGGACGAGAACCGGTGTATTCAGCATGGTATGGACGTTGCCGAACAGATACGTAATTACAATCTTAGTTAAGCTTAAACAGTGGCAACGAAGAACGGAGGCTAAGAAATATTCGTTATTGAATATTTTCGTATACAACACAGTATGTAGAATTTTTAAGCGCACAAGAATTTTAAGTATAGTTACAACAGAACTAAGGCCTTTATATAATCAAATCTGAGAATCGATTTCGTCAAAATGCAAGAAGTAGAAATACAAGATGCATTTGAATGAGCATTACTTTTATCAATTCAATGTTTATCTAAACTTTATAATTATTATTAATTAATTAACCCATCAGGTTATAGAATAGATGGAAAACGAATAATAATGTTTTCAGTGTTCATTTTGTATTAATAAATCATTATACATATGTACTTTATATTCGTCCAAACAGGACATAAAAGACTCGAAAACATTTCCGTACTTTATAATAAAATAGGCATCATTTTATAAATAATTACTACAAGATCATTAGCAAAATCAACAACTATGTATATCTTTATTATTATTCAACATTATACTTATCAAAATTCATCATGAAAATAACTTCTCCTCGCCGGGGAATCGAACCCGGCCTCTTTCCGACCCCGCTCATTTATCATAAAAATAACCAAATTAAAATCATCTATTTTAAATTATTTAAAGTTTACCCCATAAAAATAACTTCTCCTCGGCGGGGAATCGAACCCGGCCTCGTTCCGACCCCCTTTATTTACTCAGGAACTAGATTTTTTCCCCGGGAGAACGGCTTATATGTTTAGATTCCTATTTAAATGGGCTGCATTTTAGAATTTTTTTAATCAAAATCGTCGAAACCGTTTTTGAGAAATAATCTTTTTCCACGTTTTTCCAGAGTTCTAGCGGGGAAGCGCCCCCCAAATTTGGAGCTAAAATTCATTCCGCCTCGGGGTATGATTTTTCTCAACATGTATGCCAAATGTCGTCAAGCTCGGCTCAGTAGTTTAGGCTCCACTCGTCTGCACCGACGATAGACGACAGACAGACAGACAGACACTTTGTACAAATACTTGTCAAATTAATAGGTGTAAATGGTGGGTACTACTAATTAAAAGAAACTGGAAGAAAAAATATTCTTAAAACAAAAAAAGGCAAAAGGAGTGCCAACGTCACGTGGTGTTCCCAGGCGGTCACCCATCCAAGTACTGACCACGCCCGATGCTGCTTAACTTCGGTTGATCGGACGAGAACCGGTGTATTCAGCATGGTATGGACGTTGCCGAACAGATACGTAATTACAATCTTAGTTAAGCTTAAACAGTGGCAACGAAGAACGGAGGCTAAGAAATATTCGTTATTGAATATTTTCGTATACAACACAGTATGTAGAATTTTTAAGCGCACAAGAATTTTAAGTATAGTTACAACAGAACTAAGGCCTTTATATAATCAAATCTGAGAATCGATTTCGTCAAAATGCAAGAAGTAGAAATACAAGATGCATTTGAATGAGCATTACTTTTATCAATTCAATGTTTATCTAAACTTTATAATTATTATTAATTAATTAACCCATCAGGTTATAGAATAGATGGAAAACGAATAATAATGTTTTCAGTGTTCATTTTGTATTAATAAATCATTATACATATGTACTTTATATTCGTCCAAACAGGACATAAAAGACTCGAAAACATTTCCGTACTTTATAATAAAATAGGCATCATTTTATAAATAATTACTACAAGATCATTAGCAAAATCAACAACTATGTATATCTTTATTATTATTCAACATTATACTTATCAAAATTCATCATAAAAATAACTTCTCCTCGCCGGGGAATCGAACCCGGCCTCTTTCCGACCCCGCTCATTTATCATAAAAATAACCAAATTAAAATCATCTATTTTAAATTATTTAAAGTTTACCCCATAAAAATAACTTCTCCTCGGCGGGGAATCGAACCCGGCCTCGTTCCGACCCCCTTTATTTACTCAGGAACTAGATTTTTTCCCCGGGAGAACGGCTTATATGTTTAGATTCCTATTTAAATGGGCTGCATTTTAGAATTTTTTTAATCAAAATCGTCGAAACCGTTTTTGAGAAATAATCTTTTTCCACGTTTTTCCAGAGTTCTAGCGGGGAAGCGCCCCCCAAATTTGGAGCTAAAATTCATTCCGCCTCGGGGTATGATTTTTCTCAACATGTATGCCAAATGTCGTCAAGCTCGGCTCAGTAGTTTAGGCTCCACTCGTCTGCACCGACGATAGACGACAGACAGACAGACAGACACTTTGTACAAATACTTGTCAAATTAATAGGTGTAAATGGTGGGTACTACTAATTAAAAGAAACTGGAAGAAAAAATATTCTTAAAACAAAAAAAGGCAAAAGGAGTGCCAACGTCACGTGGTGTTCCCAGGCGGTCACCCATCCAAGTACTGACCACGCCCGATGCTGCTTAACTTCGGTGATCGGACGAGAACCGGTGTATTCAGCATGGTATGGACGTTGCCGAACAGATACGTAATTACAATCTTAGTTAAGCTTAAACAGTGGCAACGAAGAACGGAGGCTAAGAAATATTCGTTATTGAATATTTTCGTATACAACACAGTATGTAGAATTTTTAAGCGCACAAGAATTTTAAGTATAGTTACAACAGAACTAAGGCCTTTATATAATCAAATCTGAGAATCGATTTCGTCAAAATGCAAGAAGTAGAAATACAAGATGCATTTGAATGAGCATTACTTTTATCAATTCAATGTTTATCTAAACTTTATAATTATTATTAATTAATTAACCCATCAGGTTATAGAATAGATGGAAAACGAATAATAATGTTTTCAGTGTTCATTTTGTATTAATAAATCATTATACATATGTACTTTATATTCGTCAAACAGGACATAAAAGACTCGAAAACATTTCCGTACTTTATAATAAAATAGGCATCATTTTATAAATAATTACTACAAGATCATTAGCAAAATCAACAACTATGTATATCTTTATTATTATTCAACATTATACTTATCAAAATTCATCATGAAAATAACTTCTCCTCGCCGGGGAATCGAACCCGGCCTCTTTCCGACCCCGCTCATTTATCATAAAAATAACCAAATTAAAATCATCTATTTTAAATTATTTAAAGTTTACCCCATAAAAATAACTTCTCCTCGGCGGGGAATCGAACCCGGCCTCGTTCCGACCCCCTTTATTTACTCAGGAACTAGATTTTTTCCCCGGGAGAACGGCTTATATGTTTAGATTCCTATTTAAATGGGCTGCATTTTAGAATTTTTTTAATCAAAATCGTCGAAACCGTTTTTGAGAAATAATCTTTTTCCACGTTTTTCCAGAGTTCTAGCGGGGAAGCGCCCCCCAAATTTGGAGCTAAAATTCATTCCGCCTCGGGGTATGATTTTTCTCAACATGTATGCCAAATGTCGTCAAGCTCGGCTCAGTAGTTTAGGCTCCACTCGTCTGCACCGACGATAGACGACAGACAGACAGACAGACACTTTGTACAAATACTTGTCAAATTAATAGGTGTAAATGGTGGGTACTACTAATTAAAAGAAACTGGAAGAAAAAATATTCTTAAAACAAAAAAAGGCAAAAGGAGTGCCAACGTCACGTGGTGTTCCCAGGCGGTCACCCATCCAAGTACTGACCACGCCCGATGCTGCTTAACTTCGGTGATCGGACGAGAACCGGTGTATTCAGCATGGTATGGACGTTGCCGAACAGATACGTAATTACAATCTTAGTTAAGCTTAAACAGTGGCAACGAAGAACGGAGGCTAAGAAATATTCGTTATTGAATATTTTCGTATACAACACAGTATGTAGAATTTTTAAGCGCACAAGAATTTTAAGTATAGTTACAACAGAACTAAGGCCTTTATATAATCAAATCTGAGAATCGATTTCGTCAAAATGCAAGAAGTAGAAATACAAGATGCATTTGAATGAGCATTACTTTTATCAATTCAATGTTTATCTAAACTTTATAATTATTATTAATTAATTAACCCATCAGGTTATAGAATAGATGGAAAACGAATAATAATGTTTTCAGTGTTCATTTTGTATTAATAAATCATTATACATATGTACTTTATATTCGTCAAACAGGACATAAAAGACTCGAAAACATTTCCGTACTTTATAATAAAATAGGCATCATTTTATAAATAATTACTACAAGATCATTAGCAAAATCAACAACTATGTATATCTTTATTATTATTCAACATTATACTTATCAAAATTCATCATGAAAATAACTTCTCCTCGCCGGGGAATCGAACCCGGCCTCTTTCCGACCCCGCTCATTTATCATAAAAATAACCAAATTAAAATCATCTATTTTAAATTATTTAAAGTTTACCCCATAAAAATAACTTCTCCTCGGCGGGGAATCGAACCCGGCCTCGTTCCGACCCCCTTTATTTACTCAGGAACTAGATTTTTTCCCCGGGAGAACGGCTTATATGTTTAGATTCCTATTTAAATGGGCTGCATTTTAGAATTTTTTTAATCAAAATCGTCGAAACCGTTTTTGAGAAATAATCTTTTTCCACGTTTTTCCAGAGTTCTAGCGGGGAAGCGCCCCCCAAATTTGGAGCTAAAATTCATTCCGCCTCGGGGTATGATTTTTCTCAACATGTATGCCAAATGTCGTCAAGCTCGGCTCAGTAGTTTAGGCTCCACTCGTCTGCACCGACGATAGACGACAGACAGACAGACAGACACTTTGTACAAATACTTGTCAAATTAATAGGTGTAAATGGTGGGTACTACTAATTAAAAGAAACTGGAAGAAAAAATATTCTTAAAACAAAAAAAGGCAAAAGGAGTGCCAACGTCACGTGGTGTTCCCAGGCGGTCACCCATCCAAGTACTGACCACGCCCGATGCTGCTTAACTTCGGTGATCGGACGAGAACCGGTGTATTCAGCATGGTATGGACGTTGCCGAACAGATACGTAATTACAATCTTAGTTAAGCTTAAACAGTGGCAACGAAGAACGGAGGCTAAGAAATATTCGTTATTGAATATTTTCGTATACAACACAGTATGTAGAATTTTTAAGCGCACAAGAATTTTAAGTATAGTTACAACAGAACTAAGGCCTTTATATAATCAAATCTGAGAATCGATTTCGTCAAAATGCAAGAAGTAGAAATACAAGATGCATTTGAATGAGCATTACTTTTATCAATTCAATGTTTATCTAAACTTTATAATTATTATTAATTAATTAACCCATCAGGTTATAGAATAGATGGAAAACGAATAATAATGTTTTCAGTGTTCATTTTGTATTAATAAATCATTATACATATGTACTTTATATTCGTCAAACAGGACATAAAAGACTCGAAAACATTTCCGTACTTTATAATAAAATAGGCATCATTTTATAAATAATTACTACAAGATCATTAGCAAAATCAACAACTATGTATATCTTTATTATTATTCAACATTATACTTATCAAAATTCATCATGAAAATAACTTCTCCTCGCCGGGGAATCGAACCCGGCCTCTTTCCGACCCCGCTCATTTATCATAAAAATAACCAAATTAAAATCATCTATTTTAAATTATTTAAAGTTTACCCCATAAAAATAACTTCTCCTCGGCGGGGAATCGAACCCGGCCTCGTTCCGACCCCCTTTATTTACTCAGGAACTAGATTTTTTCCCCGGGAGAACGGCTTATATGTTTAGATTCCTATTTAAATGGGCTGCATTTTAGAATTTTTTTAATCAAAATCGTCGAAACCGTTTTTGAGAAATAATCTTTTTCCACGTTTTTCCAGAGTTCTAGCGGGGAAGCGCCCCCCAAATTTGGAGCTAAAATTCATTCCGCCTCGGGGTATGATTTTTCTCAACATGTATGCCAAATGTCGTCAAGCTCGGCTCAGTAGTTTAGGCTCCACTCGTCTGCACCGACGATAGACGACAGACAGACAGACAGACACTTTGTACAAATACTTGTCAAATTAATAGGTGTAAATGGTGGGTACTACTAATTAAAAGAAACTGGAAGAAAAAATATTCTTAAAACAAAAAAAGGCAAAAGGAGTGCCAACGTCACGTGGTGTTCCCAGGCGGTCACCCATCCAAGTACTGACCACGCCCGATGCTGCTTAACTTCGGTGATCGGACGAGAACCGGTGTATTCAGCATGGTATGGACGTTGCCGAACAGATACGTAATTACAATCTTAGTTAAGCTTAAACAGTGGCAACGAAGAACGGAGGCTAAGAAATATTCGTTATTGAATATTTTCGTATACAACACAGTATGTAGAATTTTTAAGCGCACAAGAATTTTAAGTATAGTTACAACAGAACTAAGGCCTTTATATAATCAAATCTGAGAATCGATTTCGTCAAAATGCAAGAAGTAGAAATACAAGATGCATTTGAATGAGCATTACTTTTATCAATTCAATGTTTATCTAAACTTTATAATTATTATTAATTAATTAACCCATCAGGTTATAGAATAGATGGAAAACGAATAATAATGTTTTCAGTGTTCATTTTGTATTAATAAATCATTATACATATGTACTTTATATTCGTCAAACAGGACATAAAAGACTCGAAAACATTTCCGTACTTTATAATAAAATAGGCATCATTTTATAAATAATTACTACAAGATCATTAGCAAAATCAACAACTATGTATATCTTTATTATTATTCAACATTATACTTATCAAAATTCATCATAAAAATAACTTCTCCTCGCCGGGGAATCGAACCCGGCCTCTTTCCGACCCCGCTCATTTATCATAAAAATAACCAAATTAAAATCATCTATTTTAAATTATTTAAAGTTTACCCCATAAAAATAACTTCTCCTCGGCGGGGAATCGAACCCGGCCTCGTTCCGACCCCCTTTATTTACTCAGGAACTAGATTTTTTCCCCGGGAGAACGGCTTATATGTTTAGATTCCTATTTAAATGGGCTGCATTTTAGAATTTTTTTAATCAAAATCGTCGAAACCGTTTTTGAGAAATAATCTTTTTCCACGTTTTTCCAGAGTTCTAGCGGGGAAGCGCCCCCCAAATTTGGAGCTAAAATTCATTCCGCCTCGGGGTATGATTTTTCTCAACATGTATGCCAAATGTCGTCAAGCTCGGCTCAGTAGTTTAGGCTCCACTCGTCTGCACCGACGATAGACGACAGACAGACAGACAGACACTTTGTACAAATACTTGTCAAATTAATAGGTGTAAATGGTGGGTACTACTAATTAAAAGAAACTGGAAGAAAAAATATTCTTAAAACAAAAAAAGGCAAAAGGAGTGCCAACGTCACGTGGTGTTCCCAGGCGGTCACCCATCCAAGTACTGACCACGCCCGATGCTGCTTAACTTCGGTGATCGGACGAGAACCGGTGTATTCAGCATGGTATGGACGTTGCCGAACAGATACGTAATTACAATCTTAGTTAAGCTTAAACAGTGGCAACGAAGAACGGAGGCTAAGAAATATTCGTTATTGAATATTTTCGTATACAACACAGTATGTAGAATTTTTAAGCGCACAAGAATTTTAAGTATAGTTACAACAGAACTAAGGCCTTTATATAATCAAATCTGAGAATCGATTTCGTCAAAATGCAAGAAGTAGAAATACAAGATGCATTTGAATGAGCATTACTTTTATCAATTCAATGTTTATCTAAACTTTATAATTATTATTAATTAATTAACCCATCAGGTTATAGAATAGATGGAAAACGAATAATAATGTTTTCAGTGTTCATTTTGTATTAATAAATCATTATACATATGTACTTTATATTCGTCCAAACAGGACATAAAAGACTCGAAAACATTTCCGTACTTTATAATAAAATAGGCATCATTTTATAAATAATTACTACAAGATCATTAGCAAAATCAACAACTATGTATATCTTTATTATTATTCAACATTATACTTATCAAAATTCATCATAAAAATAACTTCTCCTCGCCGGGGAATCGAACCCGGCCTCTTTCCGACCCCGCTCATTTATCATAAAAATAACCAAATTAAAATCATCTATTTTAAATTATTTAAAGTTTACCCCATAAAAATAACTTCTCCTCGGCGGGGAATCGAACCCGGCCTCGTTCCGACCCCCTTTATTTACTCAGGAACTAGATTTTTTCCCCGGGAGAACGGCTTATATGTTTAGATTCCTATTTAAATGGGCTGCATTTTAGAATTTTTTTAATCAAAATCGTCGAAACCGTTTTTGAGAAATAATCTTTTTCCACGTTTTTCCAGAGTTCTAGCGGGGAAGCGCCCCCCAAATTTGGAGCTAAAATTCATTCCGCCTCGGGGTATGATTTTTCTCAACATGTATGCCAAATGTCGTCAAGCTCGGCTCAGTAGTTTAGGCTCCACTCGTCTGCACCGACGATAGACGACAGACAGACAGACAGACACTTTGTACAAATACTTGTCAAATTAATAGGTGTAAATGGTGGGTACTACTAATTAAAAGAAACTGGAAGAAAAAATATTCTTAAAACAAAAAAAGGCAAAAGGAGTGCCAACGTCACGTGGTGTTCCCAGGCGGTCACCCATCCAAGTACTGACCACGCCCGATGCTGCTTAACTTCGGTGATCGGACGAGAACCGGTGTATTCAGCATGGTATGGACGTTGCCGAACAGATACGTAATTACAATCTTAGTTAAGCTTAAACAGTGGCAACGAAGAACGGAGGCTAAGAAATATTCGTTATTGAATATTTTCGTATACAACACAGTATGTAGAATTTTTAAGCGCACAAGAATTTTAAGTATAGTTACAACAGAACTAAGGCCTTTATATAATCAAATCTGAGAATCGATTTCGTCAAAATGCAAGAAGTAGAAATACAAGATGCATTTGAATGAGCATTACTTTTATCAATTCAATGTTTATCTAAACTTTATAATTATTATTAATTAATTAACCCATCAGGTTATAGAATAGATGGAAAACGAATAATAATGTTTTCAGTGTTCATTTTGTATTAATAAATCATTATACATATGTACTTTATATTCGTCCAAACAGGACATAAAAGACTCGAAAACATTTCCGTACTTTATAATAAAATAGGCATCATTTTATAAATAATTACTACAAGATCATTAGCAAAATCAACAACTATGTATATCTTTATTATTATTCAACATTATACTTATCAAAATTCATCATAAAAATAACTTCTCCTCGCCGGGGAATCGAACCCGGCCTCTTTCCGACCCCGCTCATTTATCATAAAAATAACCAAATTAAAATCATCTATTTTAAATTATTTAAAGTTTACCCCATAAAAATAACTTCTCCTCGGCGGGGAATCGAACCCGGCCTCGTTCCGACCCCCTTTATTTACTCAGGAACTAGATTTTTTCCCCGGGAGAACGGCTTATATGTTTAGATTCCTATTTAAATGGGCTGCATTTTAGAATTTTTTTAATCAAAATCGTCGAAACCGTTTTTGAGAAATAATCTTTTTCCACGTTTTTCCAGAGTTCTAGCGGGGAAGCGCCCCCCAAATTTGGAGCTAAAATTCATTCCGCCTCGGGGTATGATTTTTCTCAACATGTATGCCAAATGTCGTCAAGCTCGGCTCAGTAGTTTAGGCTCCACTCGTCTGCACCGACGATAGACGACAGACAGACAGACAGACACTTTGTACAAATACTTGTCAAATTAATAGGTGTAAATGGTGGGTACTACTAATTAAAAGAAACTGGAAGAAAAAATATTCTTAAAACAAAAAAAGGCAAAAGGAGTGCCAACGTCACGTGGTGTTCCCAGGCGGTCACCCATCCAAGTACTGACCACGCCCGATGCTGCTTAACTTCGGTGATCGGACGAGAACCGGTGTATTCAGCATGGTATGGACGTTGCCGAACAGATACGTAATTACAATCTTAGTTAAGCTTAAACAGTGGCAACGAAGAACGGAGGCTAAGAAATATTCGTTATTGAATATTTTCGTATACAACACAGTATGTAGAATTTTTAAGCGCACAAGAATTTTAAGTATAGTTACAACAGAACTAAGGCCTTTATATAATCAAATCTGAGAATCGATTTCGTCAAAATGCAAGAAGTAGAAATACAAGATGCATTTGAATGAGCATTACTTTTATCAATTCAATGTTTATCTAAACTTTATAATTATTATTAATTAATTAACCCATCAGGTTATAGAATAGATGGAAAACGAATAATAATGTTTTCAGTGTTCATTTTGTATTAATAAATCATTATACATATGTACTTTATATTCGTCAAACAGGACATAAAAGACTCGAAAACATTTCCGTACTTTATAATAAAATAGGCATCATTTTATAAATAATTACTACAAGATCATTAGCAAAATCAACAACTATGTATATCTTTATTATTATTCAACATTATACTTATCAAAATTCATCATGAAAATAACTTCTCCTCGCCGGGGAATCGAACCCGGCCTCTTTCCGACCCCGCTCATTTATCATAAAAATAACCAAATTAAAATCATCTATTTTAAATTATTTAAAGTTTACCCCATAAAAATAACTTCTCCTCGGCGGGGAATCGAACCCGGCCTCGTTCCGACCCCCTTTATTTACTCAGGAACTAGATTTTTTCCCCGGGAGAACGGCTTATATGTTTAGATTCCTATTTAAATGGGCTGCATTTTAGAATTTTTTTAATCAAAATCGTAGAAACCGTTTTTGAGAAATAATCTTTTTCCACGTTTTTCCAGAGTTCTAGCGGGGAAGCGCCCCCCAAATTTGGAGCTAAAATTCATTCCGCCTCGGGGTATGATTTTTCTCAACATGTATGCCAAATGTCGTCAAGCTCGGCTCAGTAGTTTAGGCTCCACTCGTCTGCACCGACGATAGACGACAGACAGACAGACAGACACTTTGTACAAATACTTGTCAAATTAATAGGTGTAAATGGTGGGTACTACTAATTAAAAGAAACTGGAAGAAAAAATATTCTTAAAACAAAAAAAGGCAAAAGGAGTGCCAACGTCACGTGGTGTTCCCAGGCGGTCACCCATCCAAGTACTGACCACGCCCGATGCTGCTTAACTTCGGTGATCGGACGAGAACCGGTGTATTCAGCATGGTATGGACGTTGCCGAACAGATACGTAATTACAATCTTAGTTAAGCTTAAACAGTGGCAACGAAGAACGGAGGCTAAGAAATATTCGTTATTGAATATTTTCGTATACAACACAGTATGTAGAATTTTTAAGCGCACAAGAATTTTAAGTATAGTTACAACAGAACTAAGGCCTTTATATAATCAAATCTGAGAATCGATTTCGTCAAAATGCAAGAAGTAGAAATACAAGATGCATTTGAATGAGCATTACTTTTATCAATTCAATGTTTATCTAAACTTTATAATTATTATTAATTAATTAACCCATCAGGTTATAGAATAGATGGAAAACGAATAATAATGTTTTCAGTGTTCATTTTGTATTAATAAATCATTATACATATGTACTTTATATTCGTCCAAACAGGACATAAAAGACTCGAAAACATTTCCGTACTTTATAATAAAATAGGCATCATTTTATAAATAATTACTACAAGATCATTAGCAAAATCAACAACTATGTATATCTTTATTATTATTCAACATTATACTTATCAAAATTCATCATAAAAATAACTTCTCCTCGCCGGGGAATCGAACCCGGCCTCTTTCCGACCCCGCTCATTTATCATAAAAATAACCAAATTAAAATCATCTATTTTAAATTATTTAAAGTTTACCCCATAAAAATAACTTCTCCTCGGCGGGGAATCGAACCCGGCCTCGTTCCGACCCCCTTTATTTACTCAGGAACTAGATTTTTTCCCCGGGAGAACGGCTTATATGTTTAGATTCCTATTTAAATGGGCTGCATTTTAGAATTTTTTTAATCAAAATCGTCGAAACCGTTTTTGAGAAATAATCTTTTTCCACGTTTTTCCAGAGTTCTAGCGGGGAAGCGCCCCCCAAATTTGGAGCTAAAATTCATTCCGCCTCGGGGTATGATTTTTCTCAACATGTATGCCAAATGTCGTCAAGCTCGGCTCAGTAGTTTAGGCTCCACTCGTCTGCACCGACGATAGACGACAGACAGACAGACAGACACTTTGTACAAATACTTGTCAAATTAATAGGTGTAAATGGTGGGTACTACTAATTAAAAGAAACTGGAAGAAAAAATATTCTTAAAACAAAAAAAGGCAAAAGGAGTGCCAACGTCACGTGGTGTTCCCAGGCGGTCACCCATCCAAGTACTGACCACGCCCGATGCTGCTTAACTTCGGTGATCGGACGAGAACCGGTGTATTCAGCATGGTATGGACGTTGCCGAACAGATACGTAATTACAATCTTAGTTAAGCTTAAACAGTGGCAACGAAGAACGGAGGCTAAGAAATATTCGTTATTGAATATTTTCGTATACAACACAGTATGTAGAATTTTTAAGCGCACAAGAATTTTAAGTATAGTTACAACAGAACTAAGGCCTTTATATAATCAAATCTGAGAATCGATTTCGTCAAAATGCAAGAAGTAGAAATACAAGATGCATTTGAATGAGCATTACTTTTATCAATTCAATGTTTATCTAAACTTTATAATTATTATTAATTAATTAACCCATCAGGTTATAGAATAGATGGAAAACGAATAATAATGTTTTCAGTGTTCATTTTGTATTAATAAATCATTATACATATGTACTTTATATTCGTCCAAACAGGACATAAAAGACTCGAAAACATTTCCGTACTTTATAATAAAATAGGCATCATTTTATAAATAATTACTACAAGATCATTAGCAAAATCAACAACTATGTATATCTTTATTATTATTCAACATTATACTTATCAAAATTCATCATAAAAATAACTTCTCCTCGCCGGGGAATCGAACCCGGCCTCTTTCCGACCCCGCTCATTTATCATAAAAATAACCAAATTAAAATCATCTATTTTAAATTATTTAAAGTTTACCCCATAAAAATAACTTCTCCTCGGCGGGGAATCGAACCCGGCCTCGTTCCGACCCCCTTTATTTACTCAGGAACTAGATTTTTTCCCCGGGAGAACGGCTTATATGTTTAGATTCCTATTTAAATGGGCTGCATTTTAGAATTTTTTTAATCAAAATCGTCGAAACCGTTTTTGAGAAATAATCTTTTTCCACGTTTTTCCAGAGTTCTAGCGGGGAAGCGCCCCCCAAATTTGGAGCTAAAATTCATTCCGCCTCGGGGTATGATTTTTCTCAACATGTATGCCAAATGTCGTCAAGCTCGGCTCAGTAGTTTAGGCTCCACTCGTCTGCACCGACGATAGACGACAGACAGACAGACAGACACTTTGTACAAATACTTGTCAAATTAATAGGTGTAAATGGTGGGTACTACTAATTAAAAGAAACTGGAAGAAAAAATATTCTTAAAACAAAAAAAGGCAAAAGGAGTGCCAACGTCACGTGGTGTTCCCAGGCGGTCACCCATCCAAGTACTGACCACGCCCGATGCTGCTTAACTTCGGTGATCGGACGAGAACCGGTGTATTCAGCATGGTATGGACGTTGCCGAACAGATACGTAATTACAATCTTAGTTAAGCTTAAACAGTGGCAACGAAGAACGGAGGCTAAGAAATATTCGTTATTGAATATTTTCGTATACAACACAGTATGTAGAATTTTTAAGCGCACAAGAATTTTAAGTATAGTTACAACAGAACTAAGGCCTTTATATAATCAAATCTGAGAATCGATTTCGTCAAAATGCAAGAAGTAGAAATACAAGATGCATTTGAATGAGCATTACTTTTATCAATTCAATGTTTATCTAAACTTTATAATTATTATTAATTAATTAACCCATCAGGTTATAGAATAGATGGAAAACGAATAATAATGTTTTCAGTGTTCATTTTGTATTAATAAATCATTATACATATGTACTTTATATTCGTCAAACAGGACATAAAAGACTCGAAAACATTTCCGTACTTTATAATAAAATAGGCATCATTTTATAAATAATTACTACAAGATCATTAGCAAAATCAACAACTATGTATATCTTTATTATTATTCAACATTATACTTATCAAAATTCATCATAAAAATAACTTCTCCTCGCCGGGGAATCGAACCCGGCCTCTTTCCGACCCCGCTCATTTATCATAAAAATAACCAAATTAAAATCATCTATTTTAAATTATTTAAAGTTTACCCCATAAAAATAACTTCTCCTCGGCGGGGAATCGAACCCGGCCTCGTTCCGACCCCCTTTATTTACTCAGGAACTAGATTTTTTCCCCGGGAGAACGGCTTATATGTTTAGATTCCTATTTAAATGGGCTGCATTTTAGAATTTTTTTAATCAAAATCGTCGAAACCGTTTTTGAGAAATAATCTTTTTCCACGTTTTTCCAGAGTTCTAGCGGGGAAGCGCCCCCCAAATTTGGAGCTAAAATTCATTCCGCCTCGGGGTATGATTTTTCTCAACATGTATGCCAAATGTCGTCAAGCTCGGCTCAGTAGTTTAGGCTCCACTCGTCTGCACCGACGATAGACGACAGACAGACAGACAGACACTTTGTACAAATACTTGTCAAATTAATAGGTGTAAATGGTGGGTACTACTAATTAAAAGAAACTGGAAGAAAAAATATTCTTAAAACAAAAAAAGGCAAAAGGAGTGCCAACGTCACGTGGTGTTCCCAGGCGGTCACCCATCCAAGTACTGACCACGCCCGATGCTGCTTAACTTCGGTGATCGGACGAGAACCGGTGTATTCAGCATGGTATGGACGTTGCCGAACAGATACGTAATTACAATCTTAGTTAAGCTTAAACAGTGGCAACGAAGAACGGAGGCTAAGAAATATTCGTTATTGAATATTTTCGTATACAACACAGTATGTAGAATTTTTAAGCGCACAAGAATTTTAAGTATAGTTACAACAGAACTAAGGCCTTTATATAATCAAATCTGAGAATCGATTTCGTCAAAATGCAAGAAGTAGAAATACAAGATGCATTTGAATGAGCATTACTTTTATCAATTCAATGTTTATCTAAACTTTATAATTATTATTAATTAATTAACCCATCAGGTTATAGAATAGATGGAAAACGAATAATAATGTTTTCAGTGTTCATTTTGTATTAATAAATCATTATACATATGTACTTTATATTCGTCCAAACAGGACATAAAAGACTCGAAAACATTTCCGTACTTTATAATAAAATAGGCATCATTTTATAAATAATTACTACAAGATCATTAGCAAAATCAACAACTATGTATATCTTTATTATTATTCAACATTATACTTATCAAAATTCATCATAAAAATAACTTCTCCTCGCCGGGGAATCGAACCCGGCCTCTTTCCGACCCCGCTCATTTATCATAAAAATAACCAAATTAAAATCATCTATTTTAAATTATTTAAAGTTTACCCCATAAAAATAACTTCTCCTCGGCGGGGAATCGAACCCGGCCTCGTTCCGACCCCCTTTATTTACTCAGGAACTAGATTTTTTCCCCGGGAGAACGGCTTATATGTTTAGATTCCTATTTAAATGGGCTGCATTTTAGAATTTTTTTAATCAAAATCGTCGAAACCGTTTTTGAGAAATAATCTTTTTCCACGTTTTTCCAGAGTTCTAGCGGGGAAGCGCCCCCCAAATTTGGAGCTAAAATTCATTCCGCCTCGGGGTATGATTTTTCTCAACATGTATGCCAAATGTCGTCAAGCTCGGCTCAGTAGTTTAGGCTCCACTCGTCTGCACCGACGATAGACGACAGACAGACAGACAGACACTTTGTACAAATACTTGTCAAATTAATAGGTGTAAATGGTGGGTACTACTAATTAAAAGAAACTGGAAGAAAAAATATTCTTAAAACAAAAAAAGGCAAAAGGAGTGCCAACGTCACGTGGTGTTCCCAGGCGGTCACCCATCCAAGTACTGACCACGCCCGATGCTGCTTAACTTCGGTGATCGGACGAGAACCGGTGTATTCAGCATGGTATGGACGTTGCCGAACAGATACGTAATTACAATCTTAGTTAAGCTTAAACAGTGGCAACGAAGAACGGAGGCTAAGAAATATTCGTTATTGAATATTTTCGTATACAACACAGTATGTAGAATTTTTAAGCGCACAAGAATTTTAAGTATAGTTACAACAGAACTAAGGCCTTTATATAATCAAATCTGAGAATCGATTTCGTCAAAATGCAAGAAGTAGAAATACAAGATGCATTTGAATGAGCATTACTTTTATCAATTCAATGTTTATCTAAACTTTATAATTATTATTAATTAATTAACCCATCAGGTTATAGAATAGATGGAAAACGAATAATAATGTTTTCAGTGTTCATTTTGTATTAATAAATCATTATACATATGTACTTTATATTCGTCCAAACAGGACATAAAAGACTCGAAAACATTTCCGTACTTTATAATAAAATAGGCATCATTTTATAAATAATTACTACAAGATCATTAGCAAAATCAACAACTATGTATATCTTTATTATTATTCAACATTATACTTATCAAAATTCATCATGAAAATAACTTCTCCTCGCCGGGGAATCGAACCCGGCCTCTTTCCGACCCCGCTCATTTATCATAAAAATAACCAAATTAAAATCATCTATTTTAAATTATTTAAAGTTTACCCCATAAAAATAACTTCTCCTCGGCGGGGAATCGAACCCGGCCTCGTTCCGACCCCCTTTATTTACTCAGGAACTAGATTTTTTCCCCGGGAGAACGGCTTATATGTTTAGATTCCTATTTAAATGGGCTGCATTTTAGAATTTTTTTAATCAAAATCGTCGAAACCGTTTTTGAGAAATAATCTTTTTCCACGTTTTTCCAGAGTTCTAGCGGGGAAGCGCCCCCCAAATTTGGAGCTAAAATTCATTCCGCCTCGGGGTATGATTTTTCTCAACATGTATGCCAAATGTCGTCAAGCTCGGCTCAGTAGTTTAGGCTCCACTCGTCTGCACCGACGATAGACGACAGACAGACAGACAGACACTTTGTACAAATACTTGTCAAATTAATAGGTGTAAATGGTGGGTACTACTAATTAAAAGAAACTGGAAGAAAAAATATTCTTAAAACAAAAAAAGGCAAAAGGAGTGCCAACGTCACGTGGTGTTCCCAGGCGGTCACCCATCCAAGTACTGACCACGCCCGATGCTGCTTAACTTCGGTGATCGGACGAGAACCGGTGTATTCAGCATGGTATGGACGTTGCCGAACAGATACGTAATTACAATCTTAGTTAAGCTTAAACAGTGGCAACGAAGAACGGAGGCTAAGAAATATTCGTTATTGAATATTTTCGTATACAACACAGTATGTAGAATTTTTAAGCGCACAAGAATTTTAAGTATAGTTACAACAGAACTAAGGCCTTTATATAATCAAATCTGAGAATCGATTTCGTCAAAATGCAAGAAGTAGAAATACAAGATGCATTTGAATGAGCATTACTTTTATCAATTCAATGTTTATCTAAACTTTATAATTATTATTAATTAATTAACCCATCAGGTTATAGAATAGATGGAAAACGAATAATAATGTTTTCAGTGTTCATTTTGTATTAATAAATCATTATACATATGTACTTTATATTCGTCCAAACAGGACATAAAAGACTCGAAAACATTTCCGTACTTTATAATAAAATAGGCATCATTTTATAAATAATTACTACAAGATCATTAGCAAAATCAACAACTATGTATATCTTTATTATTATTCAACATTATACTTATCAAAATTCATCATAAAAATAACTTCTCCTCGCCGGGGAATCGAACCCGGCCTCTTTCCGACCCCGCTCATTTATCATAAAAATAACCAAATTAAAATCATCTATTTTAAATTATTTAAAGTTTACCCCATAAAAATAACTTCTCCTCGGCGGGGAATCGAACCCGGCCTCGTTCCGACCCCCTTTATTTACTCAGGAACTAGATTTTTTCCCCGGGAGAACGGCTTATATGTTTAGATTCCTATTTAAATGGGCTGCATTTTAGAATTTTTTTAATCAAAATCGTCGAAACCGTTTTTGAGAAATAATCTTTTTCCACGTTTTTCCAGAGTTCTAGCGGGGAAGCGCCCCCCAAATTTGGAGCTAAAATTCATTCCGCCTCGGGGTATGATTTTTCTCAACATGTATGCCAAATGTCGTCAAGCTCGGCTCAGTAGTTTAGGCTCCACTCGTCTGCACCGACGATAGACGACAGACAGACAGACAGACACTTTGTACAAATACTTGTCAAATTAATAGGTGTAAATGGTGGGTACTACTAATTAAAAGAAACTGGAAGAAAAAATATTCTTAAAACAAAAAAAGGCAAAAGGAGTGCCAACGTCACGTGGTGTTCCCAGGCGGTCACCCATCCAAGTACTGACCACGCCCGATGCTGCTTAACTTCGGTGATCGGACGAGAACCGGTGTATTCAGCATGGTATGGACGTTGCCGAACAGATACGTAATTACAATCTTAGTTAAGCTTAAACAGTGGCAACGAAGAACGGAGGCTAAGAAATATTCGTTATTGAATATTTTCGTATACAACACAGTATGTAGAATTTTTAAGCGCACAAGAATTTTAAGTATAGTTACAACAGAACTAAGGCCTTTATATAATCAAATCTGAGAATCGATTTCGTCAAAATGCAAGAAGTAGAAATACAAGATGCATTTGAATGAGCATTACTTTTATCAATTCAATGTTTATCTAAACTTTATAATTATTATTAATTAATTAACCCATCAGGTTATAGAATAGATGGAAAACGAATAATAATGTTTTCAGTGTTCATTTTGTATTAATAAATCATTATACATATGTACTTTATATTCGTCCAAACAGGACATAAAAGACTCGAAAACATTTCCGTACTTTATAATAAAATAGGCATCATTTTATAAATAATTACTACAAGATCATTAGCAAAATCAACAACTATGTATATCTTTATTATTATTCAACATTATACTTATCAAAATTCATCATAAAAATAACTTCTCCTCGCCGGGGAATCGAACCCGGCCTCTTTCCGACCCCGCTCATTTATCATAAAAATAACCAAATTAAAATCATCTATTTTAAATTATTTAAAGTTTACCCCATAAAAATAACTTCTCCTCGGCGGGGAATCGAACCCGGCCTCGTTCCGACCCCCTTTATTTACTCAGGAACTAGATTTTTTCCCCGGGAGAACGGCTTATATGTTTAGATTCCTATTTAAATGGGCTGCATTTTAGAATTTTTTTAATCAAAATCGTCGAAACCGTTTTTGAGAAATAATCTTTTTCCACGTTTTTCCAGAGTTCTAGCGGGGAAGCGCCCCCCAAATTTGGAGCTAAAATTCATTCCGCCTCGGGGTATGATTTTTCTCAACATGTATGCCAAATGTCGTCAAGCTCGGCTCAGTAGTTTAGGCTCCACTCGTCTGCACCGACGATAGACGACAGACAGACAGACAGACACTTTGTACAAATACTTGTCAAATTAATAGGTGTAAATGGTGGGTACTACTAATTAAAAGAAACTGGAAGAAAAAATATTCTTAAAACAAAAAAAGGCAAAAGGAGTGCCAACGTCACGTGGTGTTCCCAGGCGGTCACCCATCCAAGTACTGACCACGCCCGATGCTGCTTAACTTCGGTGATCGGACGAGAACCGGTGTATTCAGCATGGTATGGACGTTGCCGAACAGATACGTAATTACAATCTTAGTTAAGCTTAAACAGTGGCAACGAAGAACGGAGGCTAAGAAATATTCGTTATTGAATATTTTCGTATACAACACAGTATGTAGAATTTTTAAGCGCACAAGAATTTTAAGTATAGTTACAACAGAACTAAGGCCTTTATATAATCAAATCTGAGAATCGATTTCGTCAAAATGCAAGAAGTAGAAATACAAGATGCATTTGAATGAGCATTACTTTTATCAATTCAATGTTTATCTAAACTTTATAATTATTATTAATTAATTAACCCATCAGGTTATAGAATAGATGGAAAACGAATAATAATGTTTTCAGTGTTCATTTTGTATTAATAAATCATTATACATATGTACTTTATATTCGTCCAAACAGGACATAAAAGACTCGAAAACATTTCCGTACTTTATAATAAAATAGGCATCATTTTATAAATAATTACTACAAGATCATTAGCAAAATCAACAACTATGTATATCTTTATTATTATTCAACATTATACTTATCAAAATTCATCATAAAAATAACTTCTCCTCGCCGGGGAATCGAACCCGGCCTCTTTCCGACCCCGCTCATTTATCATAAAAATAACCAAATTAAAATCATCTATTTTAAATTATTTAAAGTTTACCCCATAAAAATAACTTCTCCTCGGCGGGGAATCGAACCCGGCCTCGTTCCGACCCCCTTTATTTACTCAGGAACTAGATTTTTTCCCCGGGAGAACGGCTTATATGTTTAGATTCCTATTTAAATGGGCTGCATTTTAGAATTTTTTTAATCAAAATCGTCGAAACCGTTTTTGAGAAATAATCTTTTTCCACGTTTTTCCAGAGTTCTAGCGGGGAAGCGCCCCCCAAATTTGGAGCTAAAATTCATTCCGCCTCGGGGTATGATTTTTCTCAACATGTATGCCAAATGTCGTCAAGCTCGGCTCAGTAGTTTAGGCTCCACTCGTCTGCACCGACGATAGACGACAGACAGACAGACAGACACTTTGTACAAATACTTGTCAAATTAATAGGTGTAAATGGTGGGTACTACTAATTAAAAGAAACTGGAAGAAAAAATATTCTTAAAACAAAAAAAGGCAAAAGGAGTGCCAACGTCACGTGGTGTTCCCAGGCGGTCACCCATCCAAGTACTGACCACGCCCGATGCTGCTTAACTTCGGTGATCGGACGAGAACCGGTGTATTCAGCATGGTATGGACGTTGCCGAACAGATACGTAATTACAATCTTAGTTAAGCTTAAACAGTGGCAACGAAGAACGGAGGCTAAGAAATATTCGTTATTGAATATTTTCGTATACAACACAGTATGTAGAATTTTTAAGCGCACAAGAATTTTAAGTATAGTTACAACAGAACTAAGGCCTTTATATAATCAAATCTGAGAATCGATTTCGTCAAAATGCAAGAAGTAGAAATACAAGATGCATTTGAATGAGCATTACTTTTATCAATTCAATGTTTATCTAAACTTTATAATTATTATTAATTAATTAACCCATCAGGTTATAGAATAGATGGAAAACGAATAATAATGTTTTCAGTGTTCATTTTGTATTAATAAATCATTATACATATGTACTTTATATTCGTCCAAACAGGACATAAAAGACTCGAAAACATTTCCGTACTTTATAATAAAATAGGCATCATTTTATAAATAATTACTACAAGATCATTAGCAAAATCAACAACTATGTATATCTTTATTATTATTCAACATTATACTTATCAAAATTCATCATAAAAATAACTTCTCCTCGCCGGGGAATCGAACCCGGCCTCTTTCCGACCCCGCTCATTTATCATAAAAATAACCAAATTAAAATCATCTATTTTAAATTATTTAAAGTTTACCCCATAAAAATAACTTCTCCTCGGCGGGGAATCGAACCCGGCCTCGTTCCGACCCCCTTTATTTACTCAGGAACTAGATTTTTTCCCCGGGAGAACGGCTTATATGTTTAGATTCCTATTTAAATGGGCTGCATTTTAGAATTTTTTTAATCAAAATCGTCGAAACCGTTTTTGAGAAATAATCTTTTTCCACGTTTTTCCAGAGTTCTAGCGGGGAAGCGCCCCCCAAATTTGGAGCTAAAATTCATTCCGCCTCGGGGTATGATTTTTCTCAACATGTATGCCAAATGTCGTCAAGCTCGGCTCAGTAGTTTAGGCTCCACTCGTCTGCACCGACGATAGACGACAGACAGACAGACAGACACTTTGTACAAATACTTGTCAAATTAATAGGTGTAAATGGTGGGTACTACTAATTAAAAGAAACTGGAAGAAAAAATATTCTTAAAACAAAAAAAGGCAAAAGGAGTGCCAACGTCACGTGGTGTTCCCAGGCGGTCACCCATCCAAGTACTGACCACGCCCGATGCTGCTTAACTTCGGTGATCGGACGAGAACCGGTGTATTCAGCATGGTATGGACGTTGCCGAACAGATACGTAATTACAATCTTAGTTAAGCTTAAACAGTGGCAACGAAGAACGGAGGCTAAGAAATATTCGTTATTGAATATTTTCGTATACAACACAGTATGTAGAATTTTTAAGCGCACAAGAATTTTAAGTATAGTTACAACAGAACTAAGGCCTTTATATAATCAAATCTGAGAATCGATTTCGTCAAAATGCAAGAAGTAGAAATACAAGATGCATTTGAATGAGCATTACTTTTATCAATTCAATGTTTATCTAAACTTTATAATTATTATTAATTAATTAACCCATCAGGTTATAGAATAGATGGAAAACGAATAATAATGTTTTCAGTGTTCATTTTGTATTAATAAATCATTATACATATGTACTTTATATTCGTCCAAACAGGACATAAAAGACTCGAAAACATTTCCGTACTTTATAATAAAATAGGCATCATTTTATAAATAATTACTACAAGATCATTAGCAAAATCAACAACTATGTATATCTTTATTATTATTCAACATTATACTTATCAAAATTCATCATAAAAATAACTTCTCCTCGCCGGGGAATCGAACCCGGCCTCTTTCCGACCCCGCTCATTTATCATAAAAATAACCAAATTAAAATCATCTATTTTAAATTATTTAAAGTTTACCCCATAAAAATAACTTCTCCTCGGCGGGGAATCGAACCCGGCCTCGTTCCGACCCCCTTTATTTACTCAGGAACTAGATTTTTTCCCCGGGAGAACGGCTTATATGTTTAGATTCCTATTTAAATGGGCTGCATTTTAGAATTTTTTTAATCAAAATCGTCGAAACCGTTTTTGAGAAATAATCTTTTTCCACGTTTTTCCAGAGTTCTAGCGGGGAAGCGCCCCCCAAATTTGGAGCTAAAATTCATTCCGCCTCGGGGTATGATTTTTCTCAACATGTATGCCAAATGTCGTCAAGCTCGGCTCAGTAGTTTAGGCTCCACTCGTCTGCACCGACGATAGACGACAGACAGACAGACAGACACTTTGTACAAATACTTGTCAAATTAATAGGTGTAAATGGTGGGTACTACTAATTAAAAGAAACTGGAAGAAAAAATATTCTTAAAACAAAAAAAGGCAAAAGGAGTGCCAACGTCACGTGGTGTTCCCAGGCGGTCACCCATCCAAGTACTGACCACGCCCGATGCTGCTTAACTTCGGTGATCGGACGAGAACCGGTGTATTCAGCATGGTATGGACGTTGCCGAACAGATACGTAATTACAATCTTAGTTAAGCTTAAACAGTGGCAACGAAGAACGGAGGCTAAGAAATATTCGTTATTGAATATTTTCGTATACAACACAGTATGTAGAATTTTTAAGCGCACAAGAATTTTAAGTATAGTTACAACAGAACTAAGGCCTTTATATAATCAAATCTGAGAATCGATTTCGTCAAAATGCAAGAAGTAGAAATACAAGATGCATTTGAATGAGCATTACTTTTATCAATTCAATGTTTATCTAAACTTTATAATTATTATTAATTAATTAACCCATCAGGTTATAGAATAGATGGAAAACGAATAATAATGTTTTCAGTGTTCATTTTGTATTAATAAATCATTATACATATGTACTTTATATTCGTCCAAACAGGACATAAAAGACTCGAAAACATTTCCGTACTTTATAATAAAATAGGCATCATTTTATAAATAATTACTACAAGATCATTAGCAAAATCAACAACTATGTATATCTTTATTATTATTCAACATTATACTTATCAAAATTCATCATGAAAATAACTTCTCCTCGCCGGGGAATCGAACCCGGCCTCTTTCCGACCCCGCTCATTTATCATAAAAATAACCAAATTAAAATCATCTATTTTAAATTATTTAAAGTTTACCCCATAAAAATAACTTCTCCTCGGCGGGGAATCGAACCCGGCCTCGTTCCGACCCCCTTTATTTACTCAGGAACTAGATTTTTTCCCCGGGAGAACGGCTTATATGTTTAGATTCCTATTTAAATGGGCTGCATTTTAGAATTTTTTTAATCAAAATCGTCGAAACCGTTTTTGAGAAATAATCTTTTTCCACGTTTTTCCAGAGTTCTAGCGGGGAAGCGCCCCCCAAATTTGGAGCTAAAATTCATTCCGCCTCGGGGTATGATTTTTCTCAACATGTATGCCAAATGTCGTCAAGCTCGGCTCAGTAGTTTAGGCTCCACTCGTCTGCACCGACGATAGACGACAGACAGACAGACAGACACTTTGTACAAATACTTGTCAAATTAATAGGTGTAAATGGTGGGTACTACTAATTAAAAGAAACTGGAAGAAAAAATATTCTTAAAACAAAAAAAGGCAAAAGGAGTGCCAACGTCACGTGGTGTTCCCAGGCGGTCACCCATCCAAGTACTGACCACGCCCGATGCTGCTTAACTTCGGTGATCGGACGAGAACCGGTGTATTCAGCATGGTATGGACGTTGCCGAACAGATACGTAATTACAATCTTAGTTAAGCTTAAACAGTGGCAACGAAGAACGGAGGCTAAGAAATATTCGTTATTGAATATTTTCGTATACAACACAGTATGTAGAATTTTTAAGCGCACAAGAATTTTAAGTATAGTTACAACAGAACTAAGGCCTTTATATAATCAAATCTGAGAATCGATTTCGTCAAAATGCAAGAAGTAGAAATACAAGATGCATTTGAATGAGCATTACTTTTATCAATTCAATGTTTATCTAAACTTTATAATTATTATTAATTAATTAACCCATCAGGTTATAGAATAGATGGAAAACGAATAATAATGTTTTCAGTGTTCATTTTGTATTAATAAATCATTATACATATGTACTTTATATTCGTCCAAACAGGACATAAAAGACTCGAAAACATTTCCGTACTTTATAATAAAATAGGCATCATTTTATAAATAATTACTACAAGATCATTAGCAAAATCAACAACTATGTATATCTTTATTATTATTCAACATTATACTTATCAAAATTCATCATGAAAATAACTTCTCCTCGCCGGGGAATCGAACCCGGCCTCTTTCCGACCCCGCTCATTTATCATAAAAATAACCAAATTAAAATCATCTATTTTAAATTATTTAAAGTTTACCCCATAAAAATAACTTCTCCTCGGCGGGGAATCGAACCCGGCCTCGTTCCGACCCCCTTTATTTACTCAGGAACTAGATTTTTTCCCCGGGAGAACGGCTTATATGTTTAGATTCCTATTTAAATGGGCTGCATTTTAGAATTTTTTTAATCAAAATCGTCGAAACCGTTTTTGAGAAATAATCTTTTTCCACGTTTTTCCAGAGTTCTAGCGGGGAAGCGCCCCCCAAATTTGGAGCTAAAATTCATTCCGCCTCGGGGTATGATTTTTCTCAACATGTATGCCAAATGTCGTCAAGCTCGGCTCAGTAGTTTAGGCTCCACTCGTCTGCACCGACGATAGACGACAGACAGACAGACAGACACTTTGTACAAATACTTGTCAAATTAATAGGTGTAAATGGTGGGTACTACTAATTAAAAGAAACTGGAAGAAAAAATATTCTTAAAACAAAAAAAGGCAAAAGGAGTGCCAACGTCACGTGGTGTTCCCAGGCGGTCACCCATCCAAGTACTGACCACGCCCGATGCTGCTTAACTTCGGTGATCGGACGAGAACCGGTGTATTCAGCATGGTATGGACGTTGCCGAACAGATACGTAATTACAATCTTAGTTAAGCTTAAACAGTGGCAACGAAGAACGGAGGCTAAGAAATATTCGTTATTGAATATTTTCGTATACAACACAGTATGTAGAATTTTTAAGCGCACAAGAATTTTAAGTATAGTTACAACAGAACTAAGGCCTTTATATAATCAAATCTGAGAATCGATTTCGTCAAAATGCAAGAAGTAGAAATACAAGATGCATTTGAATGAGCATTACTTTTATCAATTCAATGTTTATCTAAACTTTATAATTATTATTAATTAATTAACCCATCAGGTTATAGAATAGATGGAAAACGAATAATAATGTTTTCAGTGTTCATTTTGTATTAATAAATCATTATACATATGTACTTTATATTCGTCCAAACAGGACATAAAAGACTCGAAAACATTTCCGTACTTTATAATAAAATAGGCATCATTTTATAAATAATTACTACAAGATCATTAGCAAAATCAACAACTATGTATATCTTTATTATTATTCAACATTATACTTATCAAAATTCATCATAAAAATAACTTCTCCTCGCCGGGGAATCGAACCCGGCCTCTTTCCGACCCCGCTCATTTATCATAAAAATAACCAAATTAAAATCATCTATTTTAAATTATTTAAAGTTTACCCCATAAAAATAACTTCTCCTCGGCGGGGAATCGAACCCGGCCTCGTTCCGACCCCCTTTATTTACTCAGGAACTAGATTTTTTCCCCGGGAGAACGGCTTATATGTTTAGATTCCTATTTAAATGGGCTGCATTTTAGAATTTTTTTAATCAAAATCGTCGAAACCGTTTTTGAGAAATAATCTTTTTCCACGTTTTTCCAGAGTTCTAGCGGGGAAGCGCCCCCCAAATTTGGAGCTAAAATTCATTCCGCCTCGGGGTATGATTTTTCTCAACATGTATGCCAAATGTCGTCAAGCTCGGCTCAGTAGTTTAGGCTCCACTCGTCTGCACCGACGATAGACGACAGACAGACAGACAGACACTTTGTACAAATACTTGTCAAATTAATAGGTGTAAATGGTGGGTACTACTAATTAAAAGAAACTGGAAGAAAAAATATTCTTAAAACAAAAAAAGGCAAAAGGAGTGCCAACGTCACGTGGTGTTCCCAGGCGGTCACCCATCCAAGTACTGACCACGCCCGATGCTGCTTAACTTCGGTGATCGGACGAGAACCGGTGTATTCAGCATGGTATGGACGTTGCCGAACAGATACGTAATTACAATCTTAGTTAAGCTTAAACAGTGGCAACGAAGAACGGAGGCTAAGAAATATTCGTTATTGAATATTTTCGTATACAACACAGTATGTAGAATTTTTAAGCGCACAAGAATTTTAAGTATAGTTACAACAGAACTAAGGCCTTTATATAATCAAATCTGAGAATCGATTTCGTCAAAATGCAAGAAGTAGAAATACAAGATGCATTTGAATGAGCATTACTTTTATCAATTCAATGTTTATCTAAACTTTATAATTATTATTAATTAATTAACCCATCAGGTTATAGAATAGATGGAAAACGAATAATAATGTTTTCAGTGTTCATTTTGTATTAATAAATCATTATACATATGTACTTTATATTCGTCCAAACAGGACATAAAAGACTCGAAAACATTTCCGTACTTTATAATAAAATAGGCATCATTTTATAAATAATTACTACAAGATCATTAGCAAAATCAACAACTATGTATATCTTTATTATTATTCAACATTATACTTATCAAAATTCATCATAAAAATAACTTCTCCTCGCCGGGGAATCGAACCCGGCCTCTTTCCGACCCCGCTCATTTATCATAAAAATAACCAAATTAAAATCATCTATTTTAAATTATTTAAAGTTTACCCCATAAAAATAACTTCTCCTCGGCGGGGAATCGAACCCGGCCTCGTTCCGACCCCCTTTATTTACTCAGGAACTAGATTTTTTCCCCGGGAGAACGGCTTATATGTTTAGATTCCTATTTAAATGGGCTGCATTTTAGAATTTTTTTAATCAAAATCGTCGAAACCGTTTTTGAGAAATAATCTTTTTCCACGTTTTTCCAGAGTTCTAGCGGGGAAGCGCCCCCCAAATTTGGAGCTAAAATTCATTCCGCCTCGGGGTATGATTTTTCTCAACATGTATGCCAAATGTCGTCAAGCTCGGCTCAGTAGTTTAGGCTCCACTCGTCTGCACCGACGATAGACGACAGACAGACAGACAGACACTTTGTACAAATACTTGTCAAATTAATAGGTGTAAATGGTGGGTACTACTAATTAAAAGAAACTGGAAGAAAAAATATTCTTAAAACAAAAAAAGGCAAAAGGAGTGCCAACGTCACGTGGTGTTCCCAGGCGGTCACCCATCCAAGTACTGACCACGCCCGATGCTGCTTAACTTCGGTGATCGGACGAGAACCGGTGTATTCAGCATGGTATGGACGTTGCCGAACAGATACGTAATTACAATCTTAGTTAAGCTTAAACAGTGGCAACGAAGAACGGAGGCTAAGAAATATTCGTTATTGAATATTTTCGTATACAACACAGTATGTAGAATTTTTAAGCGCACAAGAATTTTAAGTATAGTTACAACAGAACTAAGGCCTTTATATAATCAAATCTGAGAATCGATTTCGTCAAAATGCAAGAAGTAGAAATACAAGATGCATTTGAATGAGCATTACTTTTATCAATTCAATGTTTATCTAAACTTTATAATTATTATTAATTAATTAACCCATCAGGTTATAGAATAGATGGAAAACGAATAATAATGTTTTCAGTGTTCATTTTGTATTAATAAATCATTATACATATGTACTTTATATTCGTCCAAACAGGACATAAAAGACTCGAAAACATTTCCGTACTTTATAATAAAATAGGCATCATTTTATAAATAATTACTACAAGATCATTAGCAAAATCAACAACTATGTATATCTTTATTATTATTCAACATTATACTTATCAAAATTCATCATAAAAATAACTTCTCCTCGCCGGGGAATCGAACCCGGCCTCTTTCCGACCCCGCTCATTTATCATAAAAATAACCAAATTAAAATCATCTATTTTAAATTATTTAAAGTTTACCCCATAAAAATAACTTCTCCTCGGCGGGGAATCGAACCCGGCCTCGTTCCGACCCCCTTTATTTACTCAGGAACTAGATTTTTTCCCCGGGAGAACGGCTTATATGTTTAGATTCCTATTTAAATGGGCTGCATTTTAGAATTTTTTTAATCAAAATCGTCGAAACCGTTTTTGAGAAATAATCTTTTTCCACGTTTTTCCAGAGTTCTAGCGGGGAAGCGCCCCCCAAATTTGGAGCTAAAATTCATTCCGCCTCGGGGTATGATTTTTCTCAACATGTATGCCAAATGTCGTCAAGCTCGGCTCAGTAGTTTAGGCTCCACTCGTCTGCACCGACGATAGACGACAGACAGACAGACAGACACTTTGTACAAATACTTGTCAAATTAATAGGTGTAAATGGTGGGTACTACTAATTAAAAGAAACTGGAAGAAAAAATATTCTTAAAACAAAAAAAGGCAAAAGGAGTGCCAACGTCACGTGGTGTTCCCAGGCGGTCACCCATCCAAGTACTGACCACGCCCGATGCTGCTTAACTTCGGTGATCGGACGAGAACCGGTGTATTCAGCATGGTATGGACGTTGCCGAACAGATACGTAATTACAATCTTAGTTAAGCTTAAACAGTGGCAACGAAGAACGGAGGCTAAGAAATATTCGTTATTGAATATTTTCGTATACAACACAGTATGTAGAATTTTTAAGCGCACAAGAATTTTAAGTATAGTTACAACAGAACTAAGGCCTTTATATAATCAAATCTGAGAATCGATTTCGTCAAAATGCAAGAAGTAGAAATACAAGATGCATTTGAATGAGCATTACTTTTATCAATTCAATGTTTATCTAAACTTTATAATTATTATTAATTAATTAACCCATCAGGTTATAGAATAGATGGAAAACGAATAATAATGTTTTCAGTGTTCATTTTGTATTAATAAATCATTATACATATGTACTTTATATTCGTCCAAACAGGACATAAAAGACTCGAAAACATTTCCGTACTTTATAATAAAATAGGCATCATTTTATAAATAATTACTACAAGATCATTAGCAAAATCAACAACTATGTATATCTTTATTATTATTCAACATTATACTTATCAAAATTCATCATGAAAATAACTTCTCCTCGCCGGGGAATCGAACCCGGCCTCTTTCCGACCCCGCTCATTTATCATAAAAATAACCAAATTAAAATCATCTATTTTAAATTATTTAAAGTTTACCCCATAAAAATAACTTCTCCTCGGCGGGGAATCGAACCCGGCCTCGTTCCGACCCCCTTTATTTACTCAGGAACTAGATTTTTTCCCCGGGAGAACGGCTTATATGTTTAGATTCCTATTTAAATGGGCTGCATTTTAGAATTTTTTTAATCAAAATCGTCGAAACCGTTTTTGAGAAATAATCTTTTTCCACGTTTTTCCAGAGTTCTAGCGGGGAAGCGCCCCCCAAATTTGGAGCTAAAATTCATTCCGCCTCGGGGTATGATTTTTCTCAACATGTATGCCAAATGTCGTCAAGCTCGGCTCAGTAGTTTAGGCTCCACTCGTCTGCACCGACGATAGACGACAGACAGACAGACAGACACTTTGTACAAATACTTGTCAAATTAATAGGTGTAAATGGTGGGTACTACTAATTAAAAGAAACTGGAAGAAAAAATATTCTTAAAACAAAAAAAGGCAAAAGGAGTGCCAACGTCACGTGGTGTTCCCAGGCGGTCACCCATCCAAGTACTGACCACGCCCGATGCTGCTTAACTTCGGTGATCGGACGAGAACCGGTGTATTCAGCATGGTATGGACGTTGCCGAACAGATACGTAATTACAATCTTAGTTAAGCTTAAACAGTGGCAACGAAGAACGGAGGCTAAGAAATATTCGTTATTGAATATTTTCGTATACAACACAGTATGTAGAATTTTTAAGCGCACAAGAATTTTAAGTATAGTTACAACAGAACTAAGGCCTTTATATAATCAAATCTGAGAATCGATTTCGTCAAAATGCAAGAAGTAGAAATACAAGATGCATTTGAATGAGCATTACTTTTATCAATTCAATGTTTATCTAAACTTTATAATTATTATTAATTAATTAACCCATCAGGTTATAGAATAGATGGAAAACGAATAATAATGTTTTCAGTGTTCATTTTGTATTAATAAATCATTATACATATGTACTTTATATTCGTCCAAACAGGACATAAAAGACTCGAAAACATTTCCGTACTTTATAATAAAATAGGCATCATTTTATAAATAATTACTACAAGATCATTAGCAAAATCAACAACTATGTATATCTTTATTATTATTCAACATTATACTTATCAAAATTCATCATAAAAATAACTTCTCCTCGCCGGGGAATCGAACCCGGCCTCTTTCCGACCCCGCTCATTTATCATAAAAATAACCAAATTAAAATCATCTATTTTAAATTATTTAAAGTTTACCCCATAAAAATAACTTCTCCTCGGCGGGGAATCGAACCCGGCCTCGTTCCGACCCCCTTTATTTACTCAGGAACTAGATTTTTTCCCCGGGAGAACGGCTTATATGTTTAGATTCCTATTTAAATGGGCTGCATTTTAGAATTTTTTTAATCAAAATCGTCGAAACCGTTTTTGAGAAATAATCTTTTTCCACGTTTTTCCAGAGTTCTAGCGGGGAAGCGCCCCCCAAATTTGGAGCTAAAATTCATTCCGCCTCGGGGTATGATTTTTCTCAACATGTATGCCAAATGTCGTCAAGCTCGGCTCAGTAGTTTAGGCTCCACTCGTCTGCACCGACGATAGACGACAGACAGACAGACAGACACTTTGTACAAATACTTGTCAAATTAATAGGTGTAAATGGTGGGTACTACTAATTAAAAGAAACTGGAAGAAAAAATATTCTTAAAACAAAAAAAGGCAAAAGGAGTGCCAACGTCACGTGGTGTTCCCAGGCGGTCACCCATCCAAGTACTGACCACGCCCGATGCTGCTTAACTTCGGTGATCGGACGAGAACCGGTGTATTCAGCATGGTATGGACGTTGCCGAACAGATACGTAATTACAATCTTAGTTAAGCTTAAACAGTGGCAACGAAGAACGGAGGCTAAGAAATATTCGTTATTGAATATTTTCGTATACAACACAGTATGTAGAATTTTTAAGCGCACAAGAATTTTAAGTATAGTTACAACAGAACTAAGGCCTTTATATAATCAAATCTGAGAATCGATTTCGTCAAAATGCAAGAAGTAGAAATACAAGATGCATTTGAATGAGCATTACTTTTATCAATTCAATGTTTATCTAAACTTTATAATTATTATTAATTAATTAACCCATCAGGTTATAGAATAGATGGAAAACGAATAATAATGTTTTCAGTGTTCATTTTGTATTAATAAATCATTATACATATGTACTTTATATTCGTCCAAACAGGACATAAAAGACTCGAAAACATTTCCGTACTTTATAATAAAATAGGCATCATTTTATAAATAATTACTACAAGATCATTAGCAAAATCAACAACTATGTATATCTTTATTATTATTCAACATTATACTTATCAAAATTCATCATAAAAATAACTTCTCCTCGCCGGGGAATCGAACCCGGCCTCTTTCCGACCCCGCTCATTTATCATAAAAATAACCAAATTAAAATCATCTATTTTAAATTATTTAAAGTTTACCCCATAAAAATAACTTCTCCTCGGCGGGGAATCGAACCCGGCCTCGTTCCGACCCCCTTTATTTACTCAGGAACTAGATTTTTTCCCCGGGAGAACGGCTTATATGTTTAGATTCCTATTTAAATGGGCTGCATTTTAGAATTTTTTTAATCAAAATCGTCGAAACCGTTTTTGAGAAATAATCTTTTTCCACGTTTTTCCAGAGTTCTAGCGGGGAAGCGCCCCCCAAATTTGGAGCTAAAATTCATTCCGCCTCGGGGTATGATTTTTCTCAACATGTATGCCAAATGTCGTCAAGCTCGGCTCAGTAGTTTAGGCTCCACTCGTCTGCACCGACGATAGACGACAGACAGACAGACAGACACTTTGTACAAATACTTGTCAAATTAATAGGTGTAAATGGTGGGTACTACTAATTAAAAGAAACTGGAAGAAAAAATATTCTTAAAACAAAAAAAGGCAAAAGGAGTGCCAACGTCACGTGGTGTTCCCAGGCGGTCACCCATCCAAGTACTGACCACGCCCGATGCTGCTTAACTTCGGTGATCGGACGAGAACCGGTGTATTCAGCATGGTATGGACGTTGCCGAACAGATACGTAATTACAATCTTAGTTAAGCTTAAACAGTGGCAACGAAGAACGGAGGCTAAGAAATATTCGTTATTGAATATTTTCGTATACAACACAGTATGTAGAATTTTTAAGCGCACAAGAATTTTAAGTATAGTTACAACAGAACTAAGGCCTTTATATAATCAAATCTGAGAATCGATTTCGTCAAAATGCAAGAAGTAGAAATACAAGATGCATTTGAATGAGCATTACTTTTATCAATTCAATGTTTATCTAAACTTTATAATTATTATTAATTAATTAACCCATCAGGTTATAGAATAGATGGAAAACGAATAATAATGTTTTCAGTGTTCATTTTGTATTAATAAATCATTATACATATGTACTTTATATTCGTCAAACAGGACATAAAAGACTCGAAAACATTTCCGTACTTTATAATAAAATAGGCATCATTTTATAAATAATTACTACAAGATCATTAGCAAAATCAACAACTATGTATATCTTTATTATTATTCAACATTATACTTATCAAAATTCATCATGAAAATAACTTCTCCTCGCCGGGGAATCGAACCCGGCCTCTTTCCGACCCCGCTCATTTATCATAAAAATAACCAAATTAAAATCATCTATTTTAAATTATTTAAAGTTTACCCCATAAAAATAACTTCTCCTCGGCGGGGAATCGAACCCGGCCTCGTTCCGACCCCCTTTATTTACTCAGGAACTAGATTTTTTCCCCGGGAGAACGGCTTATATGTTTAGATTCCTATTTAAATGGGCTGCATTTTAGAATTTTTTTAATCAAAATCGTCGAAACCGTTTTTGAGAAATAATCTTTTTCCACGTTTTTCCAGAGTTCTAGCGGGGAAGCGCCCCCCAAATTTGGAGCTAAAATTCATTCCGCCTCGGGGTATGATTTTTCTCAACATGTATGCCAAATGTCGTCAAGCTCGGCTCAGTAGTTTAGGCTCCACTCGTCTGCACCGACGATAGACGACAGACAGACAGACAGACACTTTGTACAAATACTTGTCAAATTAATAGGTGTAAATGGTGGGTACTACTAATTAAAAGAAACTGGAAGAAAAAATATTCTTAAAACAAAAAAAGGCAAAAGGAGTGCCAACGTCACGTGGTGTTCCCAGGCGGTCACCCATCCAAGTACTGACCACGCCCGATGCTGCTTAACTTCGGTGATCGGACGAGAACCGGTGTATTCAGCATGGTATGGACGTTGCCGAACAGATACGTAATTACAATCTTAGTTAAGCTTAAACAGTGGCAACGAAGAACGGAGGCTAAGAAATATTCGTTATTGAATATTTTCGTATACAACACAGTATGTAGAATTTTTAAGCGCACAAGAATTTTAAGTATAGTTACAACAGAACTAAGGCCTTTATATAATCAAATCTGAGAATCGATTTCGTCAAAATGCAAGAAGTAGAAATACAAGATGCATTTGAATGAGCATTACTTTTATCAATTCAATGTTTATCTAAACTTTATAATTATTATTAATTAATTAACCCATCAGGTTATAGAATAGATGGAAAACGAATAATAATGTTTTCAGTGTTCATTTTGTATTAATAAATCATTATACATATGTACTTTATATTCGTCAAACAGGACATAAAAGACTCGAAAACATTTCCGTACTTTATAATAAAATAGGCATCATTTTATAAATAATTACTACAAGATCATTAGCAAAATCAACAACTATGTATATCTTTATTATTATTCAACATTATACTTATCAAAATTCATCATGAAAATAACTTCTCCTCGCCGGGGAATCGAACCCGGCCTCTTTCCGACCCCGCTCATTTATCATAAAAATAACCAAATTAAAATCATCTATTTTAAATTATTTAAAGTTTACCCCATAAAAATAACTTCTCCTCGGCGGGGAATCGAACCCGGCCTCGTTCCGACCCCCTTTATTTACTCAGGAACTAGATTTTTTCCCCGGGAGAACGGCTTATATGTTTAGATTCCTATTTAAATGGGCTGCATTTTAGAATTTTTTTAATCAAAATCGTAGAAACCGTTTTTGAGAAATAATCTTTTTCCACGTTTTTCCAGAGTTCTAGCGGGGAAGCGCCCCCCAAATTTGGAGCTAAAATTCATTCCGCCTCGGGGTATGATTTTTCTCAACATGTATGCCAAATGTCGTCAAGCTCGGCTCAGTAGTTTAGGCTCCACTCGTCTGCACCGACGATAGACGACAGACAGACAGACAGACACTTTGTACAAATACTTGTCAAATTAATAGGTGTAAATGGTGGGTACTACTAATTAAAAGAAACTGGAAGAAAAAATATTCTTAAAACAAAAAAAGGCAAAAGGAGTGCCAACGTCACGTGGTGTTCCCAGGCGGTCACCCATCCAAGTACTGACCACGCCCGATGCTGCTTAACTTCGGTGATCGGACGAGAACCGGTGTATTCAGCATGGTATGGACGTTGCCGAACAGATACGTAATTACAATCTTAGTTAAGCTTAAACAGTGGCAACGAAGAACGGAGGCTAAGAAATATTCGTTATTGAATATTTTCGTATACAACACAGTATGTAGAATTTTTAAGCGCACAAGAATTTTAAGTATAGTTACAACAGAACTAAGGCCTTTATATAATCAAATCTGAGAATCGATTTCGTCAAAATGCAAGAAGTAGAAATACAAGATGCATTTGAATGAGCATTACTTTTATCAATTCAATGTTTATCTAAACTTTATAATTATTATTAATTAATTAACCCATCAGGTTATAGAATAGATGGAAAACGAATAATAATGTTTTCAGTGTTCATTTTGTATTAATAAATCATTATACATATGTACTTTATATTCGTCAAACAGGACATAAAAGACTCGAAAACATTTCCGTACTTTATAATAAAATAGGCATCATTTTATAAATAATTACTACAAGATCATTAGCAAAATCAACAACTATGTATATCTTTATTATTATTCAACATTATACTTATCAAAATTCATCATGAAAATAACTTCTCCTCGCCGGGGAATCGAACCCGGCCTCTTTCCGACCCCGCTCATTTATCATAAAAATAACCAAATTAAAATCATCTATTTTAAATTATTTAAAGTTTACCCCATAAAAATAACTTCTCCTCGGCGGGGAATCGAACCCGGCCTCGTTCCGACCCCCTTTATTTACTCAGGAACTAGATTTTTTCCCCGGGAGAACGGCTTATATGTTTAGATTCCTATTTAAATGGGCTGCATTTTAGAATTTTTTTAATCAAAATCGTAGAAACCGTTTTTGAGAAATAATCTTTTTCCACGTTTTTCCAGAGTTCTAGCGGGGAAGCGCCCCCCAAATTTGGAGCTAAAATTCATTCCGCCTCGGGGTATGATTTTTCTCAACATGTATGCCAAATGTCGTCAAGCTCGGCTCAGTAGTTTAGGCTCCACTCGTCTGCACCGACGATAGACGACAGACAGACAGACAGACACTTTGTACAAATACTTGTCAAATTAATAGGTGTAAATGGTGGGTACTACTAATTAAAAGAAACTGGAAGAAAAAATATTCTTAAAACAAAAAAAGGCAAAAGGAGTGCCAACGTCACGTGGTGTTCCCAGGCGGTCACCCATCCAAGTACTGACCACGCCCGATGCTGCTTAACTTCGGTGATCGGACGAGAACCGGTGTATTCAGCATGGTATGGACGTTGCCGAACAGATACGTAATTACAATCTTAGTTAAGCTTAAACAGTGGCAACGAAGAACGGAGGCTAAGAAATATTCGTTATTGAATATTTTCGTATACAACACAGTATGTAGAATTTTTAAGCGCACAAGAATTTTAAGTATAGTTACAACAGAACTAAGGCCTTTATATAATCAAATCTGAGAATCGATTTCGTCAAAATGCAAGAAGTAGAAATACAAGATGCATTTGAATGAGCATTACTTTTATCAATTCAATGTTTATCTAAACTTTATAATTATTATTAATTAATTAACCCATCAGGTTATAGAATAGATGGAAAACGAATAATAATGTTTTCAGTGTTCATTTTGTATTAATAAATCATTATACATATGTACTTTATATTCGTCCAAACAGGACATAAAAGACTCGAAAACATTTCCGTACTTTATAATAAAATAGGCATCATTTTATAAATAATTACTACAAGATCATTAGCAAAATCAACAACTATGTATATCTTTATTATTATTCAACATTATACTTATCAAAATTCATCATAAAAATAACTTCTCCTCGCCGGGGAATCGAACCCGGCCTCTTTCCGACCCCGCTCATTTATCATAAAAATAACCAAATTAAAATCATCTATTTTAAATTATTTAAAGTTTACCCCATAAAAATAACTTCTCCTCGGCGGGGAATCGAACCCGGCCTCGTTCCGACCCCCTTTATTTACTCAGGAACTAGATTTTTTCCCCGGGAGAACGGCTTATATGTTTAGATTCCTATTTAAATGGGCTGCATTTTAGAATTTTTTTAATCAAAATCGTCGAAACCGTTTTTGAGAAATAATCTTTTTCCACGTTTTTCCAGAGTTCTAGCGGGGAAGCGCCCCCCAAATTTGGAGCTAAAATTCATTCCGCCTCGGGGTATGATTTTTCTCAACATGTATGCCAAATGTCGTCAAGCTCGGCTCAGTAGTTTAGGCTCCACTCGTCTGCACCGACGATAGACGACAGACAGACAGACAGACACTTTGTACAAATACTTGTCAAATTAATAGGTGTAAATGGTGGGTACTACTAATTAAAAGAAACTGGAAGAAAAAATATTCTTAAAACAAAAAAAGGCAAAAGGAGTGCCAACGTCACGTGGTGTTCCCAGGCGGTCACCCATCCAAGTACTGACCACGCCCGATGCTGCTTAACTTCGGTGATCGGACGAGAACCGGTGTATTCAGCATGGTATGGACGTTGCCGAACAGATACGTAATTACAATCTTAGTTAAGCTTAAACAGTGGCAACGAAGAACGGAGGCTAAGAAATATTCGTTATTGAATATTTTCGTATACAACACAGTATGTAGAATTTTTAAGCGCACAAGAATTTTAAGTATAGTTACAACAGAACTAAGGCCTTTATATAATCAAATCTGAGAATCGATTTCGTCAAAATGCAAGAAGTAGAAATACAAGATGCATTTGAATGAGCATTACTTTTATCAATTCAATGTTTATCTAAACTTTATAATTATTATTAATTAATTAACCCATCAGGTTATAGAATAGATGGAAAACGAATAATAATGTTTTCAGTGTTCATTTTGTATTAATAAATCATTATACATATGTACTTTATATTCGTCAAACAGGACATAAAAGACTCGAAAACATTTCCGTACTTTATAATAAAATAGGCATCATTTTATAAATAATTACTACAAGATCATTAGCAAAATCAACAACTATGTATATCTTTATTATTATTCAACATTATACTTATCAAAATTCATCATGAAAATAACTTCTCCTCGCCGGGGAATCGAACCCGGCCTCTTTCCGACCCCGCTCATTTATCATAAAAATAACCAAATTAAAATCATCTATTTTAAATTATTTAAAGTTTACCCCATAAAAATAACTTCTCCTCGGCGGGGAATCGAACCCGGCCTCGTTCCGACCCCCTTTATTTACTCAGGAACTAGATTTTTTCCCCGGGAGAACGGCTTATATGTTTAGATTCCTATTTAAATGGGCTGCATTTTAGAATTTTTTTAATCAAAATCGTCGAAACCGTTTTTGAGAAATAATCTTTTTCCACGTTTTTCCAGAGTTCTAGCGGGGAAGCGCCCCCCAAATTTGGAGCTAAAATTCATTCCGCCTCGGGGTATGATTTTTCTCAACATGTATGCCAAATGTCGTCAAGCTCGGCTCAGTAGTTTAGGCTCCACTCGTCTGCACCGACGATAGACGACAGACAGACAGACAGACACTTTGTACAAATACTTGTCAAATTAATAGGTGTAAATGGTGGGTACTACTAATTAAAAGAAACTGGAAGAAAAAATATTCTTAAAACAAAAAAAGGCAAAAGGAGTGCCAACGTCACGTGGTGTTCCCAGGCGGTCACCCATCCAAGTACTGACCACGCCCGATGCTGCTTAACTTCGGTGATCGGACGAGAACCGGTGTATTCAGCATGGTATGGACGTTGCCGAACAGATACGTAATTACAATCTTAGTTAAGCTTAAACAGTGGCAACGAAGAACGGAGGCTAAGAAATATTCGTTATTGAATATTTTCGTATACAACACAGTATGTAGAATTTTTAAGCGCACAAGAATTTTAAGTATAGTTACAACAGAACTAAGGCCTTTATATAATCAAATCTGAGAATCGATTTCGTCAAAATGCAAGAAGTAGAAATACAAGATGCATTTGAATGAGCATTACTTTTATCAATTCAATGTTTATCTAAACTTTATAATTATTATTAATTAATTAACCCATCAGGTTATAGAATAGATGGAAAACGAATAATAATGTTTTCAGTGTTCATTTTGTATTAATAAATCATTATACATATGTACTTTATATTCGTCAAACAGGACATAAAAGACTCGAAAACATTTCCGTACTTTATAATAAAATAGGCATCATTTTATAAATAATTACTACAAGATCATTAGCAAAATCAACAACTATGTATATCTTTATTATTATTCAACATTATACTTATCAAAATTCATCATGAAAATAACTTCTCCTCGCCGGGGAATCGAACCCGGCCTCTTTCCGACCCCGCTCATTTATCATAAAAATAACCAAATTAAAATCATCTATTTTAAATTATTTAAAGTTTACCCCATAAAAATAACTTCTCCTCGGCGGGGAATCGAACCCGGCCTCGTTCCGACCCCCTTTATTTACTCAGGAACTAGATTTTTTCCCCGGGAGAACGGCTTATATGTTTAGATTCCTATTTAAATGGGCTGCATTTTAGAATTTTTTTAATCAAAATCGTCGAAACCGTTTTTGAGAAATAATCTTTTTCCACGTTTTTCCAGAGTTCTAGCGGGGAAGCGCCCCCCAAATTTGGAGCTAAAATTCATTCCGCCTCGGGGTATGATTTTTCTCAACATGTATGCCAAATGTCGTCAAGCTCGGCTCAGTAGTTTAGGCTCCACTCGTCTGCACCGACGATAGACGACAGACAGACAGACAGACACTTTGTACAAATACTTGTCAAATTAATAGGTGTAAATGGTGGGTACTACTAATTAAAAGAAACTGGAAGAAAAAATATTCTTAAAACAAAAAAAGGCAAAAGGAGTGCCAACGTCACGTGGTGTTCCCAGGCGGTCACCCATCCAAGTACTGACCACGCCCGATGCTGCTTAACTTCGGTGATCGGACGAGAACCGGTGTATTCAGCATGGTATGGACGTTGCCGAACAGATACGTAATTACAATCTTAGTTAAGCTTAAACAGTGGCAACGAAGAACGGAGGCTAAGAAATATTCGTTATTGAATATTTTCGTATACAACACAGTATGTAGAATTTTTAAGCGCACAAGAATTTTAAGTATAGTTACAACAGAACTAAGGCCTTTATATAATCAAATCTGAGAATCGATTTCGTCAAAATGCAAGAAGTAGAAATACAAGATGCATTTGAATGAGCATTACTTTTATCAATTCAATGTTTATCTAAACTTTATAATTATTATTAATTAATTAACCCATCAGGTTATAGAATAGATGGAAAACGAATAATAATGTTTTCAGTGTTCATTTTGTATTAATAAATCATTATACATATGTACTTTATATTCGTCCAAACAGGACATAAAAGACTCGAAAACATTTCCGTACTTTATAATAAAATAGGCATCATTTTATAAATAATTACTACAAGATCATTAGCAAAATCAACAACTATGTATATCTTTATTATTATTCAACATTATACTTATCAAAATTCATCATAAAAATAACTTCTCCTCGCCGGGGAATCGAACCCGGCCTCTTTCCGACCCCGCTCATTTATCATAAAAATAACCAAATTAAAATCATCTATTTTAAATTATTTAAAGTTTACCCCATAAAAATAACTTCTCCTCGGCGGGGAATCGAACCCGGCCTCGTTCCGACCCCCTTTATTTACTCAGGAACTAGATTTTTTCCCCGGGAGAACGGCTTATATGTTTAGATTCCTATTTAAATGGGCTGCATTTTAGAATTTTTTTAATCAAAATCGTCGAAACCGTTTTTGAGAAATAATCTTTTTCCACGTTTTTCCAGAGTTCTAGCGGGGAAGCGCCCCCCAAATTTGGAGCTAAAATTCATTCCGCCTCGGGGTATGATTTTTCTCAACATGTATGCCAAATGTCGTCAAGCTCGGCTCAGTAGTTTAGGCTCCACTCGTCTGCACCGACGATAGACGACAGACAGACAGACAGACACTTTGTACAAATACTTGTCAAATTAATAGGTGTAAATGGTGGGTACTACTAATTAAAAGAAACTGGAAGAAAAAATATTCTTAAAACAAAAAAAGGCAAAAGGAGTGCCAACGTCACGTGGTGTTCCCAGGCGGTCACCCATCCAAGTACTGACCACGCCCGATGCTGCTTAACTTCGGTGATCGGACGAGAACCGGTGTATTCAGCATGGTATGGACGTTGCCGAACAGATACGTAATTACAATCTTAGTTAAGCTTAAACAGTGGCAACGAAGAACGGAGGCTAAGAAATATTCGTTATTGAATATTTTCGTATACAACACAGTATGTAGAATTTTTAAGCGCACAAGAATTTTAAGTATAGTTACAACAGAACTAAGGCCTTTATATAATCAAATCTGAGAATCGATTTCGTCAAAATGCAAGAAGTAGAAATACAAGATGCATTTGAATGAGCATTACTTTTATCAATTCAATGTTTATCTAAACTTTATAATTATTATTAATTAATTAACCCATCAGGTTATAGAATAGATGGAAAACGAATAATAATGTTTTCAGTGTTCATTTTGTATTAATAAATCATTATACATATGTACTTTATATTCGTCAAACAGGACATAAAAGACTCGAAAACATTTCCGTACTTTATAATAAAATAGGCATCATTTTATAAATAATTACTACAAGATCATTAGCAAAATCAACAACTATGTATATCTTTATTATTATTCAACATTATACTTATCAAAATTCATCATGAAAATAACTTCTCCTCGCCGGGGAATCGAACCCGGCCTCTTTCCGACCCCGCTCATTTATCATAAAAATAACCAAATTAAAATCATCTATTTTAAATTATTTAAAGTTTACCCCATAAAAATAACTTCTCCTCGGCGGGGAATCGAACCCGGCCTCGTTCCGACCCCCTTTATTTACTCAGGAACTAGATTTTTTCCCCGGGAGAACGGCTTATATGTTTAGATTCCTATTTAAATGGGCTGCATTTTAGAATTTTTTTAATCAAAATCGTCGAAACCGTTTTTGAGAAATAATCTTTTTCCACGTTTTTCCAGAGTTCTAGCGGGGAAGCGCCCCCCAAATTTGGAGCTAAAATTCATTCCGCCTCGGGGTATGATTTTTCTCAACATGTATGCCAAATGTCGTCAAGCTCGGCTCAGTAGTTTAGGCTCCACTCGTCTGCACCGACGATAGACGACAGACAGACAGACAGACACTTTGTACAAATACTTGTCAAATTAATAGGTGTAAATGGTGGGTACTACTAATTAAAAGAAACTGGAAGAAAAAATATTCTTAAAACAAAAAAAGGCAAAAGGAGTGCCAACGTCACGTGGTGTTCCCAGGCGGTCACCCATCCAAGTACTGACCACGCCCGATGCTGCTTAACTTCGGTGATCGGACGAGAACCGGTGTATTCAGCATGGTATGGACGTTGCCGAACAGATACGTAATTACAATCTTAGTTAAGCTTAAACAGTGGCAACGAAGAACGGAGGCTAAGAAATATTCGTTATTGAATATTTTCGTATACAACACAGTATGTAGAATTTTTAAGCGCACAAGAATTTTAAGTATAGTTACAACAGAACTAAGGCCTTTATATAATCAAATCTGAGAATCGATTTCGTCAAAATGCAAGAAGTAGAAATACAAGATGCATTTGAATGAGCATTACTTTTATCAATTCAATGTTTATCTAAACTTTATAATTATTATTAATTAATTAACCCATCAGGTTATAGAATAGATGGAAAACGAATAATAATGTTTTCAGTGTTCATTTTGTATTAATAAATCATTATACATATGTACTTTATATTCGTCAAACAGGACATAAAAGACTCGAAAACATTTCCGTACTTTATAATAAAATAGGCATCATTTTATAAATAATTACTACAAGATCATTAGCAAAATCAACAACTATGTATATCTTTATTATTATTCAACATTATACTTATCAAAATTCATCATAAAAATAACTTCTCCTCGCCGGGGAATCGAACCCGGCCTCTTTCCGACCCCGCTCATTTATCATAAAAATAACCAAATTAAAATCATCTATTTTAAATTATTTAAAGTTTACCCCATAAAAATAACTTCTCCTCGGCGGGGAATCGAACCCGGCCTCGTTCCGACCCCCTTTATTTACTCAGGAACTAGATTTTTTCCCCGGGAGAACGGCTTATATGTTTAGATTCCTATTTAAATGGGCTGCATTTTAGAATTTTTTTAATCAAAATCGTCGAAACCGTTTTTGAGAAATAATCTTTTTCCACGTTTTTCCAGAGTTCTAGCGGGGAAGCGCCCCCCAAATTTGGAGCTAAAATTCATTCCGCCTCGGGGTATGATTTTTCTCAACATGTATGCCAAATGTCGTCAAGCTCGGCTCAGTAGTTTAGGCTCCACTCGTCTGCACCGACGATAGACGACAGACAGACAGACAGACACTTTGTACAAATACTTGTCAAATTAATAGGTGTAAATGGTGGGTACTACTAATTAAAAGAAACTGGAAGAAAAAATATTCTTAAAACAAAAAAAGGCAAAAGGAGTGCCAACGTCACGTGGTGTTCCCAGGCGGTCACCCATCCAAGTACTGACCACGCCCGATGCTGCTTAACTTCGGTGATCGGACGAGAACCGGTGTATTCAGCATGGTATGGACGTTGCCGAACAGATACGTAATTACAATCTTAGTTAAGCTTAAACAGTGGCAACCAAGAACGGAGGCTAAGAAATATTCGTTATTGAATATTTTCGTATACAACACAGTATGTAGAATTTTTAAGCGCACAAGAATTTTAAGTATAGTTACAACAGAACTAAGGCCTTTATATAATCAAATCTGAGAATCGATTTCGTCAAAATGCAAGAAGTAGAAATACAAGATGCATTTGAATGAGCATTACTTTTATCAATTCAATGTTTATCTAAACTTTATAATTATTATTAATTAATTAACCCATCAGGTTATAGAATAGATGGAAAACGAATAATAATGTTTTCAGTGTTCATTTTGTATTAATAAATCATTATACATATGTACTTTATATTCGTCCAAACAGGACATAAAAGACTCGAAAACATTTCCGTACTTTATAATAAAATAGGCATCATTTTATAAATAATTACTACAAGATCATTAGCAAAATCAACAACTATGTATATCTTTATTATTATTCAACATTATACTTATCAAAATTCATCATAAAAATAACTTCTCCTCGCCGGGGAATCGAACCCGGCCTCTTTCCGACCCCGCTCATTTATCATAAAAATAACCAAATTAAAATCATCTATTTTAAATTATTTAAAGTTTACCCCATAAAAATAACTTCTCCTCGGCGGGGAATCGAACCCGGCCTCGTTCCGACCCCCTTTATTTACTCAGGAACTAGATTTTTTCCCCGGGAGAACGGCTTATATGTTTAGATTCCTATTTAAATGGGCTGCATTTTAGAATTTTTTTAATCAAAATCGTCGAAACCGTTTTTGAGAAATAATCTTTTTCCACGTTTTTCCAGAGTTCTAGCGGGGAAGCGCCCCCCAAATTTGGAGCTAAAATTCATTCCGCCTCGGGGTATGATTTTTCTCAACATGTATGCCAAATGTCGTCAAGCTCGGCTCAGTAGTTTAGGCTCCACTCGTCTGCACCGACGATAGACGACAGACAGACAGACAGACACTTTGTACAAATACTTGTCAAATTAATAGGTGTAAATGGTGGGTACTACTAATTAAAAGAAACTGGAAGAAAAAATATTCTTAAAACAAAAAAAGGCAAAAGGAGTGCCAACGTCACGTGGTGTTCCCAGGCGGTCACCCATCCAAGTACTGACCACGCCCGATGCTGCTTAACTTCGGTGATCGGACGAGAACCGGTGTATTCAGCATGGTATGGACGTTGCCGAACAGATACGTAATTACAATCTTAGTTAAGCTTAAACAGTGGCAACGAAGAACGGAGGCTAAGAAATATTCGTTATTGAATATTTTCGTATACAACACAGTATGTAGAATTTTTAAGCGCACAAGAATTTTAAGTATAGTTACAACAGAACTAAGGCCTTTATATAATCAAATCTGAGAATCGATTTCGTCAAAATGCAAGAAGTAGAAATACAAGATGCATTTGAATGAGCATTACTTTTATCAATTCAATGTTTATCTAAACTTTATAATTATTATTAATTAATTAACCCATCAGGTTATAGAATAGATGGAAAACGAATAATAATGTTTTCAGTGTTCATTTTGTATTAATAAATCATTATACATATGTACTTTATATTCGTCAAACAGGACATAAAAGACTCGAAAACATTTCCGTACTTTATAATAAAATAGGCATCATTTTATAAATAATTACTACAAGATCATTAGCAAAATCAACAACTATGTATATCTTTATTATTATTCAACATTATACTTATCAAAATTCATCATGAAAATAACTTCTCCTCGCCGGGGAATCGAACCCGGCCTCTTTCCGACCCCGCTCATTTATCATAAAAATAACCAAATTAAAATCATCTATTTTAAATTATTTAAAGTTTACCCCATAAAAATAACTTCTCCTCGGCGGGGAATCGAACCCGGCCTCGTTCCGACCCCCTTTATTTACTCAGGAACTAGATTTTTTCCCCGGGAGAACGGCTTATATGTTTAGATTCCTATTTAAATGGGCTGCATTTTAGAATTTTTTTAATCAAAATCGTCGAAACCGTTTTTGAGAAATAATCTTTTTCCACGTTTTTCCAGAGTTCTAGCGGGGAAGCGCCCCCCAAATTTGGAGCTAAAATTCATTCCGCCTCGGGGTATGATTTTTCTCAACATGTATGCCAAATGTCGTCAAGCTCGGCTCAGTAGTTTAGGCTCCACTCGTCTGCACCGACGATAGACGACAGACAGACAGACAGACACTTTGTACAAATACTTGTCAAATTAATAGGTGTAAATGGTGGGTACTACTAATTAAAAGAAACTGGAAGAAAAAATATTCTTAAAACAAAAAAAGGCAAAAGGAGTGCCAACGTCACGTGGTGTTCCCAGGCGGTCACCCATCCAAGTACTGACCACGCCCGATGCTGCTTAACTTCGGTGATCGGACGAGAACCGGTGTATTCAGCATGGTATGGACGTTGCCGAACAGATACGTAATTACAATCTTAGTTAAGCTTAAACAGTGGCAACGAAGAACGGAGGCTAAGAAATATTCGTTATTGAATATTTTCGTATACAACACAGTATGTAGAATTTTTAAGCGCACAAGAATTTTAAGTATAGTTACAACAGAACTAAGGCCTTTATATAATCAAATCTGAGAATCGATTTCGTCAAAATGCAAGAAGTAGAAATACAAGATGCATTTGAATGAGCATTACTTTTATCAATTCAATGTTTATCTAAACTTTATAATTATTATTAATTAATTAACCCATCAGGTTATAGAATAGATGGAAAACGAATAATAATGTTTTCAGTGTTCATTTTGTATTAATAAATCATTATACATATGTACTTTATATTCGTCCAAACAGGACATAAAAGACTCGAAAACATTTCCGTACTTTATAATAAAATAGGCATCATTTTATAAATAATTACTACAAGATCATTAGCAAAATCAACAACTATGTATATCTTTATTATTATTCAACATTATACTTATCAAAATTCATCATAAAAATAACTTCTCCTCGCCGGGGAATCGAACCCGGCCTCTTTCCGACCCCGCTCATTTATCATAAAAATAACCAAATTAAAATCATCTATTTTAAATTATTTAAAGTTTACCCCATAAAAATAACTTCTCCTCGGCGGGGAATCGAACCCGGCCTCGTTCCGACCCCCTTTATTTACTCAGGAACTAGATTTTTTCCCCGGGAGAACGGCTTATATGTTTAGATTCCTATTTAAATGGGCTGCATTTTAGAATTTTTTTAATCAAAATCGTCGAAACCGTTTTTGAGAAATAATCTTTTTCCACGTTTTTCCAGAGTTCTAGCGGGGAAGCGCCCCCCAAATTTGGAGCTAAAATTCATTCCGCCTCGGGGTATGATTTTTCTCAACATGTATGCCAAATGTCGTCAAGCTCGGCTCAGTAGTTTAGGCTCCACTCGTCTGCACCGACGATAGACGACAGACAGACAGACAGACACTTTGTACAAATACTTGTCAAATTAATAGGTGTAAATGGTGGGTACTACTAATTAAAAGAAACTGGAAGAAAAAATATTCTTAAAACAAAAAAAGGCAAAAGGAGTGCCAACGTCACGTGGTGTTCCCAGGCGGTCACCCATCCAAGTACTGACCACGCCCGATGCTGCTTAACTTCGGTGATCGGACGAGAACCGGTGTATTCAGCATGGTATGGACGTTGCCGAACAGATACGTAATTACAATCTTAGTTAAGCTTAAACAGTGGCAACGAAGAACGGAGGCTAAGAAATATTCGTTATTGAATATTTTCGTATACAACACAGTATGTAGAATTTTTAAGCGCACAAGAATTTTAAGTATAGTTACAACAGAACTAAGGCCTTTATATAATCAAATCTGAGAATCGATTTCGTCAAAATGCAAGAAGTAGAAATACAAGATGCATTTGAATGAGCATTACTTTTATCAATTCAATGTTTATCTAAACTTTATAATTATTATTAATTAATTAACCCATCAGGTTATAGAATAGATGGAAAACGAATAATAATGTTTTCAGTGTTCATTTTGTATTAATAAATCATTATACATATGTACTTTATATTCGTCCAAACAGGACATAAAAGACTCGAAAACATTTCCGTACTTTATAATAAAATAGGCATCATTTTATAAATAATTACTACAAGATCATTAGCAAAATCAACAACTATGTATATCTTTATTATTATTCAACATTATACTTATCAAAATTCATCATGAAAATAACTTCTCCTCGCCGGGGAATCGAACCCGGCCTCTTTCCGACCCCGCTCATTTATCATAAAAATAACCAAATTAAAATCATCTATTTTAAATTATTTAAAGTTTACCCCATAAAAATAACTTCTCCTCGGCGGGGAATCGAACCCGGCCTCGTTCCGACCCCCTTTATTTACTCAGGAACTAGATTTTTTCCCCGGGAGAACGGCTTATATGTTTAGATTCCTATTTAAATGGGCTGCATTTTAGAATTTTTTTAATCAAAATCGTCGAAACCGTTTTTGAGAAATAATCTTTTTCCACGTTTTTCCAGAGTTCTAGCGGGGAAGCGCCCCCCAAATTTGGAGCTAAAATTCATTCCGCCTCGGGGTATGATTTTTCTCAACATGTATGCCAAATGTCGTCAAGCTCGGCTCAGTAGTTTAGGCTCCACTCGTCTGCACCGACGATAGACGACAGACAGACAGACAGACACTTTGTACAAATACTTGTCAAATTAATAGGTGTAAATGGTGGGTACTACTAATTAAAAGAAACTGGAAGAAAAAATATTCTTAAAACAAAAAAAGGCAAAAGGAGTGCCAACGTCACGTGGTGTTCCCAGGCGGTCACCCATCCAAGTACTGACCACGCCCGATGCTGCTTAACTTCGGTGATCGGACGAGAACCGGTGTATTCAGCATGGTATGGACGTTGCCGAACAGATACGTAATTACAATCTTAGTTAAGCTTAAACAGTGGCAACGAAGAACGGAGGCTAAGAAATATTCGTTATTGAATATTTTCGTATACAACACAGTATGTAGAATTTTTAAGCGCACAAGAATTTTAAGTATAGTTACAACAGAACTAAGGCCTTTATATAATCAAATCTGAGAATCGATTTCGTCAAAATGCAAGAAGTAGAAATACAAGATGCATTTGAATGAGCATTACTTTTATCAATTCAATGTTTATCTAAACTTTATAATTATTATTAATTAATTAACCCATCAGGTTATAGAATAGATGGAAAACGAATAATAATGTTTTCAGTGTTCATTTTGTATTAATAAATCATTATACATATGTACTTTATATTCGTCCAAACAGGACATAAAAGACTCGAAAACATTTCCGTACTTTATAATAAAATAGGCATCATTTTATAAATAATTACTACAAGATCATTAGCAAAATCAACAACTATGTATATCTTTATTATTATTCAACATTATACTTATCAAAATTCATCATAAAAATAACTTCTCCTCGCCGGGGAATCGAACCCGGCCTCTTTCCGACCCCGCTCATTTATCATAAAAATAACCAAATTAAAATCATCTATTTTAAATTATTTAAAGTTTACCCCATAAAAATAACTTCTCCTCGGCGGGGAATCGAACCCGGCCTCGTTCCGACCCCCTTTATTTACTCAGGAACTAGATTTTTTCCCCGGGAGAACGGCTTATATGTTTAGATTCCTATTTAAATGGGCTGCATTTTAGAATTTTTTTAATCAAAATCGTCGAAACCGTTTTTGAGAAATAATCTTTTTCCACGTTTTTCCAGAGTTCTAGCGGGGAAGCGCCCCCCAAATTTGGAGCTAAAATTCATTCCGCCTCGGGGTATGATTTTTCTCAACATGTATGCCAAATGTCGTCAAGCTCGGCTCAGTAGTTTAGGCTCCACTCGTCTGCACCGACGATAGACGACAGACAGACAGACAGACACTTTGTACAAATACTTGTCAAATTAATAGGTGTAAATGGTGGGTACTACTAATTAAAAGAAACTGGAAGAAAAAATATTCTTAAAACAAAAAAAGGCAAAAGGAGTGCCAACGTCACGTGGTGTTCCCAGGCGGTCACCCATCCAAGTACTGACCACGCCCGATGCTGCTTAACTTCGGTGATCGGACGAGAACCGGTGTATTCAGCATGGTATGGACGTTGCCGAACAGATACGTAATTACAATCTTAGTTAAGCTTAAACAGTGGCAACGAAGAACGGAGGCTAAGAAATATTCGTTATTGAATATTTTCGTATACAACACAGTATGTAGAATTTTTAAGCGCACAAGAATTTTAAGTATAGTTACAACAGAACTAAGGCCTTTATATAATCAAATCTGAGAATCGATTTCGTCAAAATGCAAGAAGTAGAAATACAAGATGCATTTGAATGAGCATTACTTTTATCAATTCAATGTTTATCTAAACTTTATAATTATTATTAATTAATTAACCCATCAGGTTATAGAATAGATGGAAAACGAATAATAATGTTTTCAGTGTTCATTTTGTATTAATAAATCATTATACATATGTACTTTATATTCGTCCAAACAGGACATAAAAGACTCGAAAACATTTCCGTACTTTATAATAAAATAGGCATCATTTTATAAATAATTACTACAAGATCATTAGCAAAATCAACAACTATGTATATCTTTATTATTATTCAACATTATACTTATCAAAATTCATCATAAAAATAACTTCTCCTCGCCGGGGAATCGAACCCGGCCTCTTTCCGACCCCGCTCATTTATCATAAAAATAACCAAATTAAAATCATCTATTTTAAATTATTTAAAGTTTACCCCATAAAAATAACTTCTCCTCGGCGGGGAATCGAACCCGGCCTCGTTCCGACCCCCTTTATTTACTCAGGAACTAGATTTTTTCCCCGGGAGAACGGCTTATATGTTTAGATTCCTATTTAAATGGGCTGCATTTTAGAATTTTTTTAATCAAAATCGTCGAAACCGTTTTTGAGAAATAATCTTTTTCCACGTTTTTCCAGAGTTCTAGCGGGGAAGCGCCCCCCAAATTTGGAGCTAAAATTCATTCCGCCTCGGGGTATGATTTTTCTCAACATGTATGCCAAATGTCGTCAAGCTCGGCTCAGTAGTTTAGGCTCCACTCGTCTGCACCGACGATAGACGACAGACAGACAGACAGACACTTTGTACAAATACTTGTCAAATTAATAGGTGTAAATGGTGGGTACTACTAATTAAAAGAAACTGGAAGAAAAAATATTCTTAAAACAAAAAAAGGCAAAAGGAGTGCCAACGTCACGTGGTGTTCCCAGGCGGTCACCCATCCAAGTACTGACCACGCCCGATGCTGCTTAACTTCGGTGATCGGACGAGAACCGGTGTATTCAGCATGGTATGGACGTTGCCGAACAGATACGTAATTACAATCTTAGTTAAGCTTAAACAGTGGCAACGAAGAACGGAGGCTAAGAAATATTCGTTATTGAATATTTTCGTATACAACACAGTATGTAGAATTTTTAAGCGCACAAGAATTTTAAGTATAGTTACAACAGAACTAAGGCCTTTATATAATCAAATCTGAGAATCGATTTCGTCAAAATGCAAGAAGTAGAAATACAAGATGCATTTGAATGAGCATTACTTTTATCAATTCAATGTTTATCTAAACTTTATAATTATTATTAATTAATTAACCCATCAGGTTATAGAATAGATGGAAAACGAATAATAATGTTTTCAGTGTTCATTTTGTATTAATAAATCATTATACATATGTACTTTATATTCGTCAAACAGGACATAAAAGACTCGAAAACATTTCCGTACTTTATAATAAAATAGGCATCATTTTATAAATAATTACTACAAGATCATTAGCAAAATCAACAACTATGTATATCTTTATTATTATTCAACATTATACTTATCAAAATTCATCATGAAAATAACTTCTCCTCGCCGGGGAATCGAACCCGGCCTCTTTCCGACCCCGCTCATTTATCATAAAAATAACCAAATTAAAATCATCTATTTTAAATTATTTAAAGTTTACCCCATAAAAATAACTTCTCCTCGGCGGGGAATCGAACCCGGCCTCGTTCCGACCCCCTTTATTTACTCAGGAACTAGATTTTTTCCCCGGGAGAACGGCTTATATGTTTAGATTCCTATTTAAATGGGCTGCATTTTAGAATTTTTTTAATCAAAATCGTCGAAACCGTTTTTGAGAAATAATCTTTTTCCACGTTTTTCCAGAGTTCTAGCGGGGAAGCGCCCCCCAAATTTGGAGCTAAAATTCATTCCGCCTCGGGGTATGATTTTTCTCAACATGTATGCCAAATGTCGTCAAGCTCGGCTCAGTAGTTTAGGCTCCACTCGTCTGCACCGACGATAGACGACAGACAGACAGACAGACACTTTGTACAAATACTTGTCAAATTAATAGGTGTAAATGGTGGGTACTACTAATTAAAAGAAACTGGAAGAAAAAATATTCTTAAAACAAAAAAAGGCAAAAGGAGTGCCAACGTCACGTGGTGTTCCCAGGCGGTCACCCATCCAAGTACTGACCACGCCCGATGCTGCTTAACTTCGGTGATCGGACGAGAACCGGTGTATTCAGCATGGTATGGACGTTGCCGAACAGATACGTAATTACAATCTTAGTTAAGCTTAAACAGTGGCAACGAAGAACGGAGGCTAAGAAATATTCGTTATTGAATATTTTCGTATACAACACAGTATGTAGAATTTTTAAGCGCACAAGAATTTTAAGTATAGTTACAACAGAACTAAGGCCTTTATATAATCAAATCTGAGAATCGATTTCGTCAAAATGCAAGAAGTAGAAATACAAGATGCATTTGAATGAGCATTACTTTTATCAATTCAATGTTTATCTAAACTTTATAATTATTATTAATTAATTAACCCATCAGGTTATAGAATAGATGGAAAACGAATAATAATGTTTTCAGTGTTCATTTTGTATTAATAAATCATTATACATATGTACTTTATATTCGTCAAACAGGACATAAAAGACTCGAAAACATTTCCGTACTTTATAATAAAATAGGCATCATTTTATAAATAATTACTACAAGATCATTAGCAAAATCAACAACTATGTATATCTTTATTATTATTCAACATTATACTTATCAAAATTCATCATGAAAATAACTTCTCCTCGCCGGGGAATCGAACCCGGCCTCTTTCCGACCCCGCTCATTTATCATAAAAATAACCAAATTAAAATCATCTATTTTAAATTATTTAAAGTTTACCCCATAAAAATAACTTCTCCTCGGCGGGGAATCGAACCCGGCCTCGTTCCGACCCCCTTTATTTACTCAGGAACTAGATTTTTTCCCCGGGAGAACGGCTTATATGTTTAGATTCCTATTTAAATGGGCTGCATTTTAGAATTTTTTTAATCAAAATCGTAGAAACCGTTTTTGAGAAATAATCTTTTTCCACGTTTTTCCAGAGTTCTAGCGGGGAAGCGCCCCCCAAATTTGGAGCTAAAATTCATTCCGCCTCGGGGTATGATTTTTCTCAACATGTATGCCAAATGTCGTCAAGCTCGGCTCAGTAGTTTAGGCTCCACTCGTCTGCACCGACGATAGACGACAGACAGACAGACAGACACTTTGTACAAATACTTGTCAAATTAATAGGTGTAAATGGTGGGTACTACTAATTAAAAGAAACTGGAAGAAAAAATATTCTTAAAACAAAAAAAGGCAAAAGGAGTGCCAACGTCACGTGGTGTTCCCAGGCGGTCACCCATCCAAGTACTGACCACGCCCGATGCTGCTTAACTTCGGTGATCGGACGAGAACCGGTGTATTCAGCATGGTATGGACGTTGCCGAACAGATACGTAATTACAATCTTAGTTAAGCTTAAACAGTGGCAACGAAGAACGGAGGCTAAGAAATATTCGTTATTGAATATTTTCGTATACAACACAGTATGTAGAATTTTTAAGCGCACAAGAATTTTAAGTATAGTTACAACAGAACTAAGGCCTTTATATAATCAAATCTGAGAATCGATTTCGTCAAAATGCAAGAAGTAGAAATACAAGATGCATTTGAATGAGCATTACTTTTATCAATTCAATGTTTATCTAAACTTTATAATTATTATTAATTAATTAACCCATCAGGTTATAGAATAGATGGAAAACGAATAATAATGTTTTCAGTGTTCATTTTGTATTAATAAATCATTATACATATGTACTTTATATTCGTCAAACAGGACATAAAAGACTCGAAAACATTTCCGTACTTTATAATAAAATAGGCATCATTTTATAAATAATTACTACAAGATCATTAGCAAAATCAACAACTATGTATATCTTTATTATTATTCAACATTATACTTATCAAAATTCATCATGAAAATAACTTCTCCTCGCCGGGGAATCGAACCCGGCCTCTTTCCGACCCCGCTCATTTATCATAAAAATAACCAAATTAAAATCATCTATTTTAAATTATTTAAAGTTTACCCCATAAAAATAACTTCTCCTCGGCGGGGAATCGAACCCGGCCTCGTTCCGACCCCCTTTATTTACTCAGGAACTAGATTTTTTCCCCGGGAGAACGGCTTATATGTTTAGATTCCTATTTAAATGGGCTGCATTTTAGAATTTTTTTAATCAAAATCGTCGAAACCGTTTTTGAGAAATAATCTTTTTCCACGTTTTTCCAGAGTTCTAGCGGGGAAGCGCCCCCCAAATTTGGAGCTAAAATTCATTCCGCCTCGGGGTATGATTTTTCTCAACATGTATGCCAAATGTCGTCAAGCTCGGCTCAGTAGTTTAGGCTCCACTCGTCTGCACCGACGATAGACGACAGACAGACAGACAGACACTTTGTACAAATACTTGTCAAATTAATAGGTGTAAATGGTGGGTACTACTAATTAAAAGAAACTGGAAGAAAAAATATTCTTAAAACAAAAAAAGGCAAAAGGAGTGCCAACGTCACGTGGTGTTCCCAGGCGGTCACCCATCCAAGTACTGACCACGCCCGATGCTGCTTAACTTCGGTGATCGGACGAGAACCGGTGTATTCAGCATGGTATGGACGTTGCCGAACAGATACGTAATTACAATCTTAGTTAAGCTTAAACAGTGGCAACGAAGAACGGAGGCTAAGAAATATTCGTTATTGAATATTTTCGTATACAACACAGTATGTAGAATTTTTAAGCGCACAAGAATTTTAAGTATAGTTACAACAGAACTAAGGCCTTTATATAATCAAATCTGAGAATCGATTTCGTCAAAATGCAAGAAGTAGAAATACAAGATGCATTTGAATGAGCATTACTTTTATCAATTCAATGTTTATCTAAACTTTATAATTATTATTAATTAATTAACCCATCAGGTTATAGAATAGATGGAAAACGAATAATAATGTTTTCAGTGTTCATTTTGTATTAATAAATCATTATACATATGTACTTTATATTCGTCAAACAGGACATAAAAGACTCGAAAACATTTCCGTACTTTATAATAAAATAGGCATCATTTTATAAATAATTACTACAAGATCATTAGCAAAATCAACAACTATGTATATCTTTATTATTATTCAACATTATACTTATCAAAATTCATCATGAAAATAACTTCTCCTCGCCGGGGAATCGAACCCGGCCTCTTTCCGACCCCGCTCATTTATCATAAAAATAACCAAATTAAAATCATCTATTTTAAATTATTTAAAGTTTACCCCATAAAAATAACTTCTCCTCGGCGGGGAATCGAACCCGGCCTCGTTCCGACCCCCTTTATTTACTCAGGAACTAGATTTTTTCCCCGGGAGAACGGCTTATATGTTTAGATTCCTATTTAAATGGGCTGCATTTTAGAATTTTTTTAATCAAAATCGTAGAAACCGTTTTTGAGAAATAATCTTTTTCCACGTTTTTCCAGAGTTCTAGCGGGGAAGCGCCCCCCAAATTTGGAGCTAAAATTCATTCCGCCTCGGGGTATGATTTTTCTCAACATGTATGCCAAATGTCGTCAAGCTCGGCTCAGTAGTTTAGGCTCCACTCGTCTGCACCGACGATAGACGACAGACAGACAGACAGACACTTTGTACAAATACTTGTCAAATTAATAGGTGTAAATGGTGGGTACTACTAATTAAAAGAAACTGGAAGAAAAAATATTCTTAAAACAAAAAAAGGCAAAAGGAGTGCCAACGTCACGTGGTGTTCCCAGGCGGTCACCCATCCAAGTACTGACCACGCCCGATGCTGCTTAACTTCGGTGATCGGACGAGAACCGGTGTATTCAGCATGGTATGGACGTTGCCGAACAGATACGTAATTACAATCTTAGTTAAGCTTAAACAGTGGCAACGAAGAACGGAGGCTAAGAAATATTCGTTATTGAATATTTTCGTATACAACACAGTATGTAGAATTTTTAAGCGCACAAGAATTTTAAGTATAGTTACAACAGAACTAAGGCCTTTATATAATCAAATCTGAGAATCGATTTCGTCAAAATGCAAGAAGTAGAAATACAAGATGCATTTGAATGAGCATTACTTTTATCAATTCAATGTTTATCTAAACTTTATAATTATTATTAATTAATTAACCCATCAGGTTATAGAATAGATGGAAAACGAATAATAATGTTTTCAGTGTTCATTTTGTATTAATAAATCATTATACATATGTACTTTATATTCGTCCAAACAGGACATAAAAGACTCGAAAACATTTCCGTACTTTATAATAAAATAGGCATCATTTTATAAATAATTACTACAAGATCATTAGCAAAATCAACAACTATGTATATCTTTATTATTATTCAACATTATACTTATCAAAATTCATCATAAAAATAACTTCTCCTCGCCGGGGAATCGAACCCGGCCTCTTTCCGACCCCGCTCATTTATCATAAAAATAACCAAATTAAAATCATCTATTTTAAATTATTTAAAGTTTACCCCATAAAAATAACTTCTCCTCGGCGGGGAATCGAACCCGGCCTCGTTCCGACCCCCTTTATTTACTCAGGAACTAGATTTTTTCCCCGGGAGAACGGCTTATATGTTTAGATTCCTATTTAAATGGGCTGCATTTTAGAATTTTTTTAATCAAAATCGTCGAAACCGTTTTTGAGAAATAATCTTTTTCCACGTTTTTCCAGAGTTCTAGCGGGGAAGCGCCCCCCAAATTTGGAGCTAAAATTCATTCCGCCTCGGGGTATGATTTTTCTCAACATGTATGCCAAATGTCGTCAAGCTCGGCTCAGTAGTTTAGGCTCCACTCGTCTGCACCGACGATAGACGACAGACAGACAGACAGACACTTTGTACAAATACTTGTCAAATTAATAGGTGTAAATGGTGGGTACTACTAATTAAAAGAAACTGGAAGAAAAAATATTCTTAAAACAAAAAAAGGCAAAAGGAGTGCCAACGTCACGTGGTGTTCCCAGGCGGTCACCCATCCAAGTACTGACCACGCCCGATGCTGCTTAACTTCGGTGATCGGACGAGAACCGGTGTATTCAGCATGGTATGGACGTTGCCGAACAGATACGTAATTACAATCTTAGTTAAGCTTAAACAGTGGCAACGAAGAACGGAGGCTAAGAAATATTCGTTATTGAATATTTTCGTATACAACACAGTATGTAGAATTTTTAAGCGCACAAGAATTTTAAGTATAGTTACAACAGAACTAAGGCCTTTATATAATCAAATCTGAGAATCGATTTCGTCAAAATGCAAGAAGTAGAAATACAAGATGCATTTGAATGAGCATTACTTTTATCAATTCAATGTTTATCTAAACTTTATAATTATTATTAATTAATTAACCCATCAGGTTATAGAATAGATGGAAAACGAATAATAATGTTTTCAGTGTTCATTTTGTATTAATAAATCATTATACATATGTACTTTATATTCGTCAAACAGGACATAAAAGACTCGAAAACATTTCCGTACTTTATAATAAAATAGGCATCATTTTATAAATAATTACTACAAGATCATTAGCAAAATCAACAACTATGTATATCTTTATTATTATTCAACATTATACTTATCAAAATTCATCATGAAAATAACTTCTCCTCGCCGGGGAATCGAACCCGGCCTCTTTCCGACCCCGCTCATTTATCATAAAAATAACCAAATTAAAATCATCTATTTTAAATTATTTAAAGTTTACCCCATAAAAATAACTTCTCCTCGGCGGGGAATCGAACCCGGCCTCGTTCCGACCCCCTTTATTTACTCAGGAACTAGATTTTTTCCCCGGGAGAACGGCTTATATGTTTAGATTCCTATTTAAATGGGCTGCATTTTAGAATTTTTTTAATCAAAATCGTCGAAACCGTTTTTGAGAAATAATCTTTTTCCACGTTTTTCCAGAGTTCTAGCGGGGAAGCGCCCCCCAAATTTGGAGCTAAAATTCATTCCGCCTCGGGGTATGATTTTTCTCAACATGTATGCCAAATGTCGTCAAGCTCGGCTCAGTAGTTTAGGCTCCACTCGTCTGCACCGACGATAGACGACAGACAGACAGACAGACACTTTGTACAAATACTTGTCAAATTAATAGGTGTAAATGGTGGGTACTACTAATTAAAAGAAACTGGAAGAAAAAATATTCTTAAAACAAAAAAAGGCAAAAGGAGTGCCAACGTCACGTGGTGTTCCCAGGCGGTCACCCATCCAAGTACTGACCACGCCCGATGCTGCTTAACTTCGGTGATCGGACGAGAACCGGTGTATTCAGCATGGTATGGACGTTGCCGAACAGATACGTAATTACAATCTTAGTTAAGCTTAAACAGTGGCAACGAAGAACGGAGGCTAAGAAATATTCGTTATTGAATATTTTCGTATACAACACAGTATGTAGAATTTTTAAGCGCACAAGAATTTTAAGTATAGTTACAACAGAACTAAGGCCTTTATATAATCAAATCTGAGAATCGATTTCGTCAAAATGCAAGAAGTAGAAATACAAGATGCATTTGAATGAGCATTACTTTTATCAATTCAATGTTTATCTAAACTTTATAATTATTATTAATTAATTAACCCATCAGGTTATAGAATAGATGGAAAACGAATAATAATGTTTTCAGTGTTCATTTTGTATTAATAAATCATTATACATATGTACTTTATATTCGTCAAACAGGACATAAAAGACTCGAAAACATTTCCGTACTTTATAATAAAATAGGCATCATTTTATAAATAATTACTACAAGATCATTAGCAAAATCAACAACTATGTATATCTTTATTATTATTCAACATTATACTTATCAAAATTCATCATGAAAATAACTTCTCCTCGCCGGGGAATCGAACCCGGCCTCTTTCCGACCCCGCTCATTTATCATAAAAATAACCAAATTAAAATCATCTATTTTAAATTATTTAAAGTTTACCCCATAAAAATAACTTCTCCTCGGCGGGGAATCGAACCCGGCCTCGTTCCGACCCCCTTTATTTACTCAGGAACTAGATTTTTTCCCCGGGAGAACGGCTTATATGTTTAGATTCCTATTTAAATGGGCTGCATTTTAGAATTTTTTTAATCAAAATCGTCGAAACCGTTTTTGAGAAATAATCTTTTTCCACGTTTTTCCAGAGTTCTAGCGGGGAAGCGCCCCCCAAATTTGGAGCTAAAATTCATTCCGCCTCGGGGTATGATTTTTCTCAACATGTATGCCAAATGTCGTCAAGCTCGGCTCAGTAGTTTAGGCTCCACTCGTCTGCACCGACGATAGACGACAGACAGACAGACAGACACTTTGTACAAATACTTGTCAAATTAATAGGTGTAAATGGTGGGTACTACTAATTAAAAGAAACTGGAAGAAAAAATATTCTTAAAACAAAAAAAGGCAAAAGGAGTGCCAACGTCACGTGGTGTTCCCAGGCGGTCACCCATCCAAGTACTGACCACGCCCGATGCTGCTTAACTTCGGTGATCGGACGAGAACCGGTGTATTCAGCATGGTATGGACGTTGCCGAACAGATACGTAATTACAATCTTAGTTAAGCTTAAACAGTGGCAACGAAGAACGGAGGCTAAGAAATATTCGTTATTGAATATTTTCGTATACAACACAGTATGTAGAATTTTTAAGCGCACAAGAATTTTAAGTATAGTTACAACAGAACTAAGGCCTTTATATAATCAAATCTGAGAATCGATTTCGTCAAAATGCAAGAAGTAGAAATACAAGATGCATTTGAATGAGCATTACTTTTATCAATTCAATGTTTATCTAAACTTTATAATTATTATTAATTAATTAACCCATCAGGTTATAGAATAGATGGAAAACGAATAATAATGTTTTCAGTGTTCATTTTGTATTAATAAATCATTATACATATGTACTTTATATTCGTCAAACAGGACATAAAAGACTCGAAAACATTTCCGTACTTTATAATAAAATAGGCATCATTTTATAAATAATTACTACAAGATCATTAGCAAAATCAACAACTATGTATATCTTTATTATTATTCAACATTATACTTATCAAAATTCATCATGAAAATAACTTCTCCTCGCCGGGGAATCGAACCCGGCCTCTTTCCGACCCCGCTCATTTATCATAAAAATAACCAAATTAAAATCATCTATTTTAAATTATTTAAAGTTTACCCCATAAAAATAACTTCTCCTCGGCGGGGAATCGAACCCGGCCTCGTTCCGACCCCCTTTATTTACTCAGGAACTAGATTTTTTCCCCGGGAGAACGGCTTATATGTTTAGATTCCTATTTAAATGGGCTGCATTTTAGAATTTTTTTAATCAAAATCGTCGAAACCGTTTTTGAGAAATAATCTTTTTCCACGTTTTTCCAGAGTTCTAGCGGGGAAGCGCCCCCCAAATTTGGAGCTAAAATTCATTCCGCCTCGGGGTATGATTTTTCTCAACATGTATGCCAAATGTCGTCAAGCTCGGCTCAGTAGTTTAGGCTCCACTCGTCTGCACCGACGATAGACGACAGACAGACAGACAGACACTTTGTACAAATACTTGTCAAATTAATAGGTGTAAATGGTGGGTACTACTAATTAAAAGAAACTGGAAGAAAAAATATTCTTAAAACAAAAAAAGGCAAAAGGAGTGCCAACGTCACGTGGTGTTCCCAGGCGGTCACCCATCCAAGTACTGACCACGCCCGATGCTGCTTAACTTCGGTGATCGGACGAGAACCGGTGTATTCAGCATGGTATGGACGTTGCCGAACAGATACGTAATTACAATCTTAGTTAAGCTTAAACAGTGGCAACGAAGAACGGAGGCTAAGAAATATTCGTTATTGAATATTTTCGTATACAACACAGTATGTAGAATTTTTAAGCGCACAAGAATTTTAAGTATAGTTACAACAGAACTAAGGCCTTTATATAATCAAATCTGAGAATCGATTTCGTCAAAATGCAAGAAGTAGAAATACAAGATGCATTTGAATGAGCATTACTTTTATCAATTCAATGTTTATCTAAACTTTATAATTATTATTAATTAATTAACCCATCAGGTTATAGAATAGATGGAAAACGAATAATAATGTTTTCAGTGTTCATTTTGTATTAATAAATCATTATACATATGTACTTTATATTCGTCAAACAGGACATAAAAGACTCGAAAACATTTCCGTACTTTATAATAAAATAGGCATCATTTTATAAATAATTACTACAAGATCATTAGCAAAATCAACAACTATGTATATCTTTATTATTATTCAACATTATACTTATCAAAATTCATCATGAAAATAACTTCTCCTCGCCGGGGAATCGAACCCGGCCTCTTTCCGACCCCGCTCATTTATCATAAAAATAACCAAATTAAAATCATCTATTTTAAATTATTTAAAGTTTACCCCATAAAAATAACTTCTCCTCGGCGGGGAATCGAACCCGGCCTCGTTCCGACCCCCTTTATTTACTCAGGAACTAGATTTTTTCCCCGGGAGAACGGCTTATATGTTTAGATTCCTATTTAAATGGGCTGCATTTTAGAATTTTTTTAATCAAAATCGTCGAAACCGTTTTTGAGAAATAATCTTTTTCCACGTTTTTCCAGAGTTCTAGCGGGGAAGCGCCCCCCAAATTTGGAGCTAAAATTCATTCCGCCTCGGGGTATGATTTTTCTCAACATGTATGCCAAATGTCGTCAAGCTCGGCTCAGTAGTTTAGGCTCCACTCGTCTGCACCGACGATAGACGACAGACAGACAGACAGACACTTTGTACAAATACTTGTCAAATTAATAGGTGTAAATGGTGGGTACTACTAATTAAAAGAAACTGGAAGAAAAAATATTCTTAAAACAAAAAAAGGCAAAAGGAGTGCCAACGTCACGTGGTGTTCCCAGGCGGTCACCCATCCAAGTACTGACCACGCCCGATGCTGCTTAACTTCGGTGATCGGACGAGAACCGGTGTATTCAGCATGGTATGGACGTTGCCGAACAGATACGTAATTACAATCTTAGTTAAGCTTAAACAGTGGCAACGAAGAACGGAGGCTAAGAAATATTCGTTATTGAATATTTTCGTATACAACACAGTATGTAGAATTTTTAAGCGCACAAGAATTTTAAGTATAGTTACAACAGAACTAAGGCCTTTATATAATCAAATCTGAGAATCGATTTCGTCAAAATGCAAGAAGTAGAAATACAAGATGCATTTGAATGAGCATTACTTTTATCAATTCAATGTTTATCTAAACTTTATAATTATTATTAATTAATTAACCCATCAGGTTATAGAATAGATGGAAAACGAATAATAATGTTTTCAGTGTTCATTTTGTATTAATAAATCATTATACATATGTACTTTATATTCGTCAAACAGGACATAAAAGACTCGAAAACATTTCCGTACTTTATAATAAAATAGGCATCATTTTATAAATAATTACTACAAGATCATTAGCAAAATCAACAACTATGTATATCTTTATTATTATTCAACATTATACTTATCAAAATTCATCATAAAAATAACTTCTCCTCGCCGGGGAATCGAACCCGGCCTCTTTCCGACCCCGCTCATTTATCATAAAAATAACCAAATTAAAATCATCTATTTTAAATTATTTAAAGTTTACCCCATAAAAATAACTTCTCCTCGGCGGGGAATCGAACCCGGCCTCGTTCCGACCCCCTTTATTTACTCAGGAACTAGATTTTTTCCCCGGGAGAACGGCTTATATGTTTAGATTCCTATTTAAATGGGCTGCATTTTAGAATTTTTTTAATCAAAATCGTCGAAACCGTTTTTGAGAAATAATCTTTTTCCACGTTTTTCCAGAGTTCTAGCGGGGAAGCGCCCCCCAAATTTGGAGCTAAAATTCATTCCGCCTCGGGGTATGATTTTTCTCAACATGTATGCCAAATGTCGTCAAGCTCGGCTCAGTAGTTTAGGCTCCACTCGTCTGCACCGACGATAGACGACAGACAGACAGACAGACACTTTGTACAAATACTTGTCAAATTAATAGGTGTAAATGGTGGGTACTACTAATTAAAAGAAACTGGAAGAAAAAATATTCTTAAAACAAAAAAAGGCAAAAGGAGTGCCAACGTCACGTGGTGTTCCCAGGCGGTCACCCATCCAAGTACTGACCACGCCCGATGCTGCTTAACTTCGGTGATCGGACGAGAACCGGTGTATTCAGCATGGTATGGACGTTGCCGAACAGATACGTAATTACAATCTTAGTTAAGCTTAAACAGTGGCAACCAAGAACGGAGGCTAAGAAATATTCGTTATTGAATATTTTCGTATACAACACAGTATGTAGAATTTTTAAGCGCACAAGAATTTTAAGTATAGTTACAACAGAACTAAGGCCTTTATATAATCAAATCTGAGAATCGATTTCGTCAAAATGCAAGAAGTAGAAATACAAGATGCATTTGAATGAGCATTACTTTTATCAATTCAATGTTTATCTAAACTTTATAATTATTATTAATTAATTAACCCATCAGGTTATAGAATAGATGGAAAACGAATAATAATGTTTTCAGTGTTCATTTTGTATTAATAAATCATTATACATATGTACTTTATATTCGTCCAAACAGGACATAAAAGACTCGAAAACATTTCCGTACTTTATAATAAAATAGGCATCATTTTATAAATAATTACTACAAGATCATTAGCAAAATCAACAACTATGTATATCTTTATTATTATTCAACATTATACTTATCAAAATTCATCATAAAAATAACTTCTCCTCGCCGGGGAATCGAACCCGGCCTCTTTCCGACCCCGCTCATTTATCATAAAAATAACCAAATTAAAATCATCTATTTTAAATTATTTAAAGTTTACCCCATAAAAATAACTTCTCCTCGGCGGGGAATCGAACCCGGCCTCGTTCCGACCCCCTTTATTTACTCAGGAACTAGATTTTTTCCCCGGGAGAACGGCTTATATGTTTAGATTCCTATTTAAATGGGCTGCATTTTAGAATTTTTTTAATCAAAATCGTCGAAACCGTTTTTGAGAAATAATCTTTTTCCACGTTTTTCCAGAGTTCTAGCGGGGAAGCGCCCCCCAAATTTGGAGCTAAAATTCATTCCGCCTCGGGGTATGATTTTTCTCAACATGTATGCCAAATGTCGTCAAGCTCGGCTCAGTAGTTTAGGCTCCACTCGTCTGCACCGACGATAGACGACAGACAGACAGACAGACACTTTGTACAAATACTTGTCAAATTAATAGGTGTAAATGGTGGGTACTACTAATTAAAAGAAACTGGAAGAAAAAATATTCTTAAAACAAAAAAAGGCAAAAGGAGTGCCAACGTCACGTGGTGTTCCCAGGCGGTCACCCATCCAAGTACTGACCACGCCCGATGCTGCTTAACTTCGGTGATCGGACGAGAACCGGTGTATTCAGCATGGTATGGACGTTGCCGAACAGATACGTAATTACAATCTTAGTTAAGCTTAAACAGTGGCAACGAAGAACGGAGGCTAAGAAATATTCGTTATTGAATATTTTCGTATACAACACAGTATGTAGAATTTTTAAGCGCACAAGAATTTTAAGTATAGTTACAACAGAACTAAGGCCTTTATATAATCAAATCTGAGAATCGATTTCGTCAAAATGCAAGAAGTAGAAATACAAGATGCATTTGAATGAGCATTACTTTTATCAATTCAATGTTTATCTAAACTTTATAATTATTATTAATTAATTAACCCATCAGGTTATAGAATAGATGGAAAACGAATAATAATGTTTTCAGTGTTCATTTTGTATTAATAAATCATTATACATATGTACTTTATATTCGTCAAACAGGACATAAAAGACTCGAAAACATTTCCGTACTTTATAATAAAATAGGCATCATTTTATAAATAATTACTACAAGATCATTAGCAAAATCAACAACTATGTATATCTTTATTATTATTCAACATTATACTTATCAAAATTCATCATGAAAATAACTTCTCCTCGCCGGGGAATCGAACCCGGCCTCTTTCCGACCCCGCTCATTTATCATAAAAATAACCAAATTAAAATCATCTATTTTAAATTATTTAAAGTTTACCCCATAAAAATAACTTCTCCTCGGCGGGGAATCGAACCCGGCCTCGTTCCGACCCCCTTTATTTACTCAGGAACTAGATTTTTTCCCCGGGAGAACGGCTTATATGTTTAGATTCCTATTTAAATGGGCTGCATTTTAGAATTTTTTTAATCAAAATCGTCGAAACCGTTTTTGAGAAATAATCTTTTTCCACGTTTTTCCAGAGTTCTAGCGGGGAAGCGCCCCCCAAATTTGGAGCTAAAATTCATTCCGCCTCGGGGTATGATTTTTCTCAACATGTATGCCAAATGTCGTCAAGCTCGGCTCAGTAGTTTAGGCTCCACTCGTCTGCACCGACGATAGACGACAGACAGACAGACAGACACTTTGTACAAATACTTGTCAAATTAATAGGTGTAAATGGTGGGTACTACTAATTAAAAGAAACTGGAAGAAAAAATATTCTTAAAACAAAAAAAGGCAAAAGGAGTGCCAACGTCACGTGGTGTTCCCAGGCGGTCACCCATCCAAGTACTGACCACGCCCGATGCTGCTTAACTTCGGTGATCGGACGAGAACCGGTGTATTCAGCATGGTATGGACGTTGCCGAACAGATACGTAATTACAATCTTAGTTAAGCTTAAACAGTGGCAACGAAGAACGGAGGCTAAGAAATATTCGTTATTGAATATTTTCGTATACAACACAGTATGTAGAATTTTTAAGCGCACAAGAATTTTAAGTATAGTTACAACAGAACTAAGGCCTTTATATAATCAAATCTGAGAATCGATTTCGTCAAAATGCAAGAAGTAGAAATACAAGATGCATTTGAATGAGCATTACTTTTATCAATTCAATGTTTATCTAAACTTTATAATTATTATTAATTAATTAACCCATCAGGTTATAGAATAGATGGAAAACGAATAATAATGTTTTCAGTGTTCATTTTGTATTAATAAATCATTATACATATGTACTTTATATTCGTCAAACAGGACATAAAAGACTCGAAAACATTTCCGTACTTTATAATAAAATAGGCATCATTTTATAAATAATTACTACAAGATCATTAGCAAAATCAACAACTATGTATATCTTTATTATTATTCAACATTATACTTATCAAAATTCATCATAAAAATAACTTCTCCTCGCCGGGGAATCGAACCCGGCCTCTTTCCGACCCCGCTCATTTATCATAAAAATAACCAAATTAAAATCATCTATTTTAAATTATTTAAAGTTTACCCCATAAAAATAACTTCTCCTCGGCGGGGAATCGAACCCGGCCTCGTTCCGACCCCCTTTATTTACTCAGGAACTAGATTTTTTCCCCGGGAGAACGGCTTATATGTTTAGATTCCTATTTAAATGGGCTGCATTTTAGAATTTTTTTAATCAAAATCGTCGAAACCGTTTTTGAGAAATAATCTTTTTCCACGTTTTTCCAGAGTTCTAGCGGGGAAGCGCCCCCCAAATTTGGAGCTAAAATTCATTCCGCCTCGGGGTATGATTTTTCTCAACATGTATGCCAAATGTCGTCAAGCTCGGCTCAGTAGTTTAGGCTCCACTCGTCTGCACCGACGATAGACGACAGACAGACAGACAGACACTTTGTACAAATACTTGTCAAATTAATAGGTGTAAATGGTGGGTACTACTAATTAAAAGAAACTGGAAGAAAAAATATTCTTAAAACAAAAAAAGGCAAAAGGAGTGCCAACGTCACGTGGTGTTCCCAGGCGGTCACCCATCCAAGTACTGACCACGCCCGATGCTGCTTAACTTCGGTGATCGGACGAGAACCGGTGTATTCAGCATGGTATGGACGTTGCCGAACAGATACGTAATTACAATCTTAGTTAAGCTTAAACAGTGGCAACGAAGAACGGAGGCTAAGAAATATTCGTTATTGAATATTTTCGTATACAACACAGTATGTAGAATTTTTAAGCGCACAAGAATTTTAAGTATAGTTACAACAGAACTAAGGCCTTTATATAATCAAATCTGAGAATCGATTTCGTCAAAATGCAAGAAGTAGAAATACAAGATGCATTTGAATGAGCATTACTTTTATCAATTCAATGTTTATCTAAACTTTATAATTATTATTAATTAATTAACCCATCAGGTTATAGAATAGATGGAAAACGAATAATAATGTTTTCAGTGTTCATTTTGTATTAATAAATCATTATACATATGTACTTTATATTCGTCAAACAGGACATAAAAGACTCGAAAACATTTCCGTACTTTATAATAAAATAGGCATCATTTTATAAATAATTACTACAAGATCATTAGCAAAATCAACAACTATGTATATCTTTATTATTATTCAACATTATACTTATCAAAATTCATCATAAAAATAACTTCTCCTCGCCGGGGAATCGAACCCGGCCTCTTTCCGACCCCGCTCATTTATCATAAAAATAACCAAATTAAAATCATCTATTTTAAATTATTTAAAGTTTACCCCATAAAAATAACTTCTCCTCGGCGGGGAATCGAACCCGGCCTCGTTCCGACCCCCTTTATTTACTCAGGAACTAGATTTTTTCCCCGGGAGAACGGCTTATATGTTTAGATTCCTATTTAAATGGGCTGCATTTTAGAATTTTTTTAATCAAAATCGTCGAAACCGTTTTTGAGAAATAATCTTTTTCCACGTTTTTCCAGAGTTCTAGCGGGGAAGCGCCCCCCAAATTTGGAGCTAAAATTCATTCCGCCTCGGGGTATGATTTTTCTCAACATGTATGCCAAATGTCGTCAAGCTCGGCTCAGTAGTTTAGGCTCCACTCGTCTGCACCGACGATAGACGACAGACAGACAGACAGACACTTTGTACAAATACTTGTCAAATTAATAGGTGTAAATGGTGGGTACTACTAATTAAAAGAAACTGGAAGAAAAAATATTCTTAAAACAAAAAAAGGCAAAAGGAGTGCCAACGTCACGTGGTGTTCCCAGGCGGTCACCCATCCAAGTACTGACCACGCCCGATGCTGCTTAACTTCGGTGATCGGACGAGAACCGGTGTATTCAGCATGGTATGGACGTTGCCGAACAGATACGTAATTACAATCTTAGTTAAGCTTAAACAGTGGCAACGAAGAACGGAGGCTAAGAAATATTCGTTATTGAATATTTTCGTATACAACACAGTATGTAGAATTTTTAAGCGCACAAGAATTTTAAGTATAGTTACAACAGAACTAAGGCCTTTATATAATCAAATCTGAGAATCGATTTCGTCAAAATGCAAGAAGTAGAAATACAAGATGCATTTGAATGAGCATTACTTTTATCAATTCAATGTTTATCTAAACTTTATAATTATTATTAATTAATTAACCCATCAGGTTATAGAATAGATGGAAAACGAATAATAATGTTTTCAGTGTTCATTTTGTATTAATAAATCATTATACATATGTACTTTATATTCGTCAAACAGGACATAAAAGACTCGAAAACATTTCCGTACTTTATAATAAAATAGGCATCATTTTATAAATAATTACTACAAGATCATTAGCAAAATCAACAACTATGTATATCTTTATTATTATTCAACATTATACTTATCAAAATTCATCATAAAAATAACTTCTCCTCGCCGGGGAATCGAACCCGGCCTCTTTCCGACCCCGCTCATTTATCATAAAAATAACCAAATTAAAATCATCTATTTTAAATTATTTAAAGTTTACCCCATAAAAATAACTTCTCCTCGGCGGGGAATCGAACCCGGCCTCGTTCCGACCCCCTTTATTTACTCAGGAACTAGATTTTTTCCCCGGGAGAACGGCTTATATGTTTAGATTCCTATTTAAATGGGCTGCATTTTAGAATTTTTTTAATCAAAATCGTCGAAACCGTTTTTGAGAAATAATCTTTTTCCACGTTTTTCCAGAGTTCTAGCGGGGAAGCGCCCCCCAAATTTGGAGCTAAAATTCATTCCGCCTCGGGGTATGATTTTTCTCAACATGTATGCCAAATGTCGTCAAGCTCGGCTCAGTAGTTTAGGCTCCACTCGTCTGCACCGACGATAGACGACAGACAGACAGACAGACACTTTGTACAAATACTTGTCAAATTAATAGGTGTAAATGGTGGGTACTACTAATTAAAAGAAACTGGAAGAAAAAATATTCTTAAAACAAAAAAAGGCAAAAGGAGTGCCAACGTCACGTGGTGTTCCCAGGCGGTCACCCATCCAAGTACTGACCACGCCCGATGCTGCTTAACTTCGGTGATCGGACGAGAACCGGTGTATTCAGCATGGTATGGACGTTGCCGAATAGATACGTAATTACAATCTTAGTTAAGCTTAAACAGTGGCAACGAAGAACGGAGGCTAAGAAATATTCGTTATTGAATATTTTCGTATACAACACAGTATGTAGAATTTTTAAGCGCACAAGAATTTTAAGTATAGTTACAACAGAACTAAGGCCTTTATATAATCAAATCTGAGAATCGATTTCGTCAAAATGCAAGAAGTAGAAATACAAGATGCATTTGAATGAGCATTACTTTTATCAATTCAATGTTTATCTAAACTTTATAATTATTATTAATTAATTAACCCATCAGGTTATAGAATAGATGGAAAACGAATAATAATGTTTTCAGTGTTCATTTTGTATTAATAAATCATTATACATATGTACTTTATATTCGTCAAACAGGACATAAAAGACTCGAAAACATTTCCGTACTTTATAATAAAATAGGCATCATTTTATAAATAATTACTACAAGATCATTAGCAAAATCAACAACTATGTATATCTTTATTATTATTCAACATTATACTTATCAAAATTCATCATGAAAATAACTTCTCCTCGCCGGGGAATCGAACCCGGCCTCTTTCCGACCCCGCTCATTTATCATAAAAATAACCAAATTAAAATCATCTATTTTAAATTATTTAAAGTTTACCCCATAAAAATAACTTCTCCTCGGCGGGGAATCGAACCCGGCCTCGTTCCGACCCCCTTTATTTACTCAGGAACTAGATTTTTTCCCCGGGAGAACGGCTTATATGTTTAGATTCCTATTTAAATGGGCTGCATTTTAGAATTTTTTTAATCAAAATCGTAGAAACCGTTTTTGAGAAATAATCTTTTTCCACGTTTTTCCAGAGTTCTAGCGGGGAAGCGCCCCCCAAATTTGGAGCTAAAATTCATTCCGCCTCGGGGTATGATTTTTCTCAACATGTATGCCAAATGTCGTCAAGCTCGGCTCAGTAGTTTAGGCTCCACTCGTCTGCACCGACGATAGACGACAGACAGACAGACAGACACTTTGTACAAATACTTGTCAAATTAATAGGTGTAAATGGTGGGTACTACTAATTAAAAGAAACTGGAAGAAAAAATATTCTTAAAACAAAAAAAGGCAAAAGGAGTGCCAACGTCACGTGGTGTTCCCAGGCGGTCACCCATCCAAGTACTGACCACGCCCGATGCTGCTTAACTTCGGTGATCGGACGAGAACCGGTGTATTCAGCATGGTATGGACGTTGCCGAACAGATACGTAATTACAATCTTAGTTAAGCTTAAACAGTGGCAACGAAGAACGGAGGCTAAGAAATATTCGTTATTGAATATTTTCGTATACAACACAGTATGTAGAATTTTTAAGCGCACAAGAATTTTAAGTATAGTTACAACAGAACTAAGGCCTTTATATAATCAAATCTGAGAATCGATTTCGTCAAAATGCAAGAAGTAGAAATACAAGATGCATTTGAATGAGCATTACTTTTATCAATTCAATGTTTATCTAAACTTTATAATTATTATTAATTAATTAACCCATCAGGTTATAGAATAGATGGAAAACGAATAATAATGTTTTCAGTGTTCATTTTGTATTAATAAATCATTATACATATGTACTTTATATTCGTCAAACAGGACATAAAAGACTCGAAAACATTTCCGTACTTTATAATAAAATAGGCATCATTTTATAAATAATTACTACAAGATCATTAGCAAAATCAACAACTATGTATATCTTTATTATTATTCAACATTATACTTATCAAAATTCATCATAAAAATAACTTCTCCTCGCCGGGGAATCGAACCCGGCCTCTTTCCGACCCCGCTCATTTATCATAAAAATAACCAAATTAAAATCATCTATTTTAAATTATTTAAAGTTTACCCCATAAAAATAACTTCTCCTCGGCGGGGAATCGAACCCGGCCTCGTTCCGACCCCCTTTATTTACTCAGGAACTAGATTTTTTCCCCGGGAGAACGGCTTATATGTTTAGATTCCTATTTAAATGGGCTGCATTTTAGAATTTTTTTAATCAAAATCGTCGAAACCGTTTTTGAGAAATAATCTTTTTCCACGTTTTTCCAGAGTTCTAGCGGGGAAGCGCCCCCCAAATTTGGAGCTAAAATTCATTCCGCCTCGGGGTATGATTTTTCTCAACATGTATGCCAAATGTCGTCAAGCTCGGCTCAGTAGTTTAGGCTCCACTCGTCTGCACCGACGATAGACGACAGACAGACAGACAGACACTTTGTACAAATACTTGTCAAATTAATAGGTGTAAATGGTGGGTACTACTAATTAAAAGAAACTGGAAGAAAAAATATTCTTAAAACAAAAAAAGGCAAAAGGAGTGCCAACGTCACGTGGTGTTCCCAGGCGGTCACCCATCCAAGTACTGACCACGCCCGATGCTGCTTAACTTCGGTGATCGGACGAGAACCGGTGTATTCAGCATGGTATGGACGTTGCCGAATAGATACGTAATTACAATCTTAGTTAAGCTTAAACAGTGGCAACGAAGAACGGAGGCTAAGAAATATTCGTTATTGAATATTTTCGTATACAACACAGTATGTAGAATTTTTAAGCGCACAAGAATTTTAAGTATAGTTACAACAGAACTAAGGCCTTTATATAATCAAATCTGAGAATCGATTTCGTCAAAATGCAAGAAGTAGAAATACAAGATGCATTTGAATGAGCATTACTTTTATCAATTCAATGTTTATCTAAACTTTATAATTATTATTAATTAATTAACCCATCAGGTTATAGAATAGATGGAAAACGAATAATAATGTTTTCAGTGTTCATTTTGTATTAATAAATCATTATACATATGTACTTTATATTCGTCAAACAGGACATAAAAGACTCGAAAACATTTCCGTACTTTATAATAAAATAGGCATCATTTTATAAATAATTACTACAAGATCATTAGCAAAATCAACAACTATGTATATCTTTATTATTATTCAACATTATACTTATCAAAATTCATCATGAAAATAACTTCTCCTCGCCGGGGAATCGAACCCGGCCTCTTTCCGACCCCGCTCATTTATCATAAAAATAACCAAATTAAAATCATCTATTTTAAATTATTTAAAGTTTACCCCATAAAAATAACTTCTCCTCGGCGGGGAATCGAACCCGGCCTCGTTCCGACCCCCTTTATTTACTCAGGAACTAGATTTTTTCCCCGGGAGAACGGCTTATATGTTTAGATTCCTATTTAAATGGGCTGCATTTTAGAATTTTTTTAATCAAAATCGTAGAAACCGTTTTTGAGAAATAATCTTTTTCCACGTTTTTCCAGAGTTCTAGCGGGGAAGCGCCCCCCAAATTTGGAGCTAAAATTCATTCCGCCTCGGGGTATGATTTTTCTCAACATGTATGCCAAATGTCGTCAAGCTCGGCTCAGTAGTTTAGGCTCCACTCGTCTGCACCGACGATAGACGACAGACAGACAGACAGACACTTTGTACAAATACTTGTCAAATTAATAGGTGTAAATGGTGGGTACTACTAATTAAAAGAAACTGGAAGAAAAAATATTCTTAAAACAAAAAAAGGCAAAAGGAGTGCCAACGTCACGTGGTGTTCCCAGGCGGTCACCCATCCAAGTACTGACCACGCCCGATGCTGCTTAACTTCGGTGATCGGACGAGAACCGGTGTATTCAGCATGGTATGGACGTTGCCGAACAGATACGTAATTACAATCTTAGTTAAGCTTAAACAGTGGCAACGAAGAACGGAGGCTAAGAAATATTCGTTATTGAATATTTTCGTATACAACACAGTATGTAGAATTTTTAAGCGCACAAGAATTTTAAGTATAGTTACAACAGAACTAAGGCCTTTATATAATCAAATCTGAGAATCGATTTCGTCAAAATGCAAGAAGTAGAAATACAAGATGCATTTGAATGAGCATTACTTTTATCAATTCAATGTTTATCTAAACTTTATAATTATTATTAATTAATTAACCCATCAGGTTATAGAATAGATGGAAAACGAATAATAATGTTTTCAGTGTTCATTTTGTATTAATAAATCATTATACATATGTACTTTATATTCGTCAAACAGGACATAAAAGACTCGAAAACATTTCCGTACTTTATAATAAAATAGGCATCATTTTATAAATAATTACTACAAGATCATTAGCAAAATCAACAACTATGTATATCTTTATTATTATTCAACATTATACTTATCAAAATTCATCATAAAAATAACTTCTCCTCGCCGGGGAATCGAACCCGGCCTCTTTCCGACCCCGCTCATTTATCATAAAAATAACCAAATTAAAATCATCTATTTTAAATTATTTAAAGTTTACCCCATAAAAATAACTTCTCCTCGGCGGGGAATCGAACCCGGCCTCGTTCCGACCCCCTTTATTTACTCAGGAACTAGATTTTTTCCCCGGGAGAACGGCTTATATGTTTAGATTCCTATTTAAATGGGCTGCATTTTAGAATTTTTTTAATCAAAATCGTCGAAACCGTTTTTGAGAAATAATCTTTTTCCACGTTTTTCCAGAGTTCTAGCGGGGAAGCGCCCCCCAAATTTGGAGCTAAAATTCATTCCGCCTCGGGGTATGATTTTTCTCAACATGTATGCCAAATGTCGTCAAGCTCGGCTCAGTAGTTTAGGCTCCACTCGTCTGCACCGACGATAGACGACAGACAGACAGACAGACACTTTGTACAAATACTTGTCAAATTAATAGGTGTAAATGGTGGGTACTACTAATTAAAAGAAACTGGAAGAAAAAATATTCTTAAAACAAAAAAAGGCAAAAGGAGTGCCAACGTCACGTGGTGTTCCCAGGCGGTCACCCATCCAAGTACTGACCACGCCCGATGCTGCTTAACTTCGGTGATCGGACGAGAACCGGTGTATTCAGCATGGTATGGACGTTGCCGAACAGATACGTAATTACAATCTTAGTTAAGCTTAAACAGTGGCAACGAAGAACGGAGGCTAAGAAATATTCGTTATTGAATATTTTCGTATACAACACAGTATGTAGAATTTTTAAGCGCACAAGAATTTTAAGTATAGTTACAACAGAACTAAGGCCTTTATATAATCAAATCTGAGAATCGATTTCGTCAAAATGCAAGAAGTAGAAATACAAGATGCATTTGAATGAGCATTACTTTTATCAATTCAATGTTTATCTAAACTTTATAATTATTATTAATTAATTAACCCATCAGGTTATAGAATAGATGGAAAACGAATAATAATGTTTTCAGTGTTCATTTTGTATTAATAAATCATTATACATATGTACTTTATATTCGTCAAACAGGACATAAAAGACTCGAAAACATTTCCGTACTTTATAATAAAATAGGCATCATTTTATAAATAATTACTACAAGATCATTAGCAAAATCAACAACTATGTATATCTTTATTATTATTCAACATTATACTTATCAAAATTCATCATGAAAATAACTTCTCCTCGCCGGGGAATCGAACCCGGCCTCTTTCCGACCCCGCTCATTTATCATAAAAATAACCAAATTAAAATCATCTATTTTAAATTATTTAAAGTTTACCCCATAAAAATAACTTCTCCTCGGCGGGGAATCGAACCCGGCCTCGTTCCGACCCCCTTTATTTACTCAGGAACTAGATTTTTTCCCCGGGAGAACGGCTTATATGTTTAGATTCCTATTTAAATGGGCTGCATTTTAGAATTTTTTTAATCAAAATCGTAGAAACCGTTTTTGAGAAATAATCTTTTTCCACGTTTTTCCAGAGTTCTAGCGGGGAAGCGCCCCCCAAATTTGGAGCTAAAATTCATTCCGCCTCGGGGTATGATTTTTCTCAACATGTATGCCAAATGTCGTCAAGCTCGGCTCAGTAGTTTAGGCTCCACTCGTCTGCACCGACGATAGACGACAGACAGACAGACAGACACTTTGTACAAATACTTGTCAAATTAATAGGTGTAAATGGTGGGTACTACTAATTAAAAGAAACTGGAAGAAAAAATATTCTTAAAACAAAAAAAGGCAAAAGGAGTGCCAACGTCACGTGGTGTTCCCAGGCGGTCACCCATCCAAGTACTGACCACGCCCGATGCTGCTTAACTTCGGTGATCGGACGAGAACCGGTGTATTCAGCATGGTATGGACGTTGCCGAACAGATACGTAATTACAATCTTAGTTAAGCTTAAACAGTGGCAACGAAGAACGGAGGCTAAGAAATATTCGTTATTGAATATTTTCGTATACAACACAGTATGTAGAATTTTTAAGCGCACAAGAATTTTAAGTATAGTTACAACAGAACTAAGGCCTTTATATAATCAAATCTGAGAATCGATTTCGTCAAAATGCAAGAAGTAGAAATACAAGATGCATTTGAATGAGCATTACTTTTATCAATTCAATGTTTATCTAAACTTTATAATTATTATTAATTAATTAACCCATCAGGTTATAGAATAGATGGAAAACGAATAATAATGTTTTCAGTGTTCATTTTGTATTAATAAATCATTATACATATGTACTTTATATTCGTCAAACAGGACATAAAAGACTCGAAAACATTTCCGTACTTTATAATAAAATAGGCATCATTTTATAAATAATTACTACAAGATCATTAGCAAAATCAACAACTATGTATATCTTTATTATTATTCAACATTATACTTATCAAAATTCATCATAAAAATAACTTCTCCTCGCCGGGGAATCGAACCCGGCCTCTTTCCGACCCCACTCATTTATCATAAAAATAACCAAATTAAAATCATCTATTTTAAATTATTTAAAGTTTACCCCATAAAAATAACTTCTCCTCGGCGGGGAATCGAACCCGGCCTCGTTCCGACCCCCTTTATTTACTCAGGAACTAGATTTTTTCCCCGGGAGAACGGCTTATATGTTTAGATTCCTATTTAAATGGGCTGCATTTTAGAATTTTTTTAATCAAAATCGTCGAAACCGTTTTTGAGAAATAATCTTTTTCCACGTTTTTCCAGAGTTCTAGCGGGGAAGCGCCCCCCAAATTTGGAGCTAAAATTCATTCCGCCTCGGGGTATGATTTTTCTCAACATGTATGCCAAATGTCGTCAAGCTCGGCTCAGTAGTTTAGGCTCCACTCGTCTGCACCGACGATAGACGACAGACAGACAGACAGACACTTTGTACAAATACTTGTCAAATTAATAGGTGTAAATGGTGGGTACTACTAATTAAAAGAAACTGGAAGAAAAAATATTCTTAAAACAAAAAAAGGCAAAAGGAGTGCCAACGTCACGTGGTGTTCCCAGGCGGTCACCCATCCAAGTACTGACCACGCCCGATGCTGCTTAACTTCGGTGATCGGACGAGAACCGGTGTATTCAGCATGGTATGGACGTTGCCGAACAGATACGTAATTACAATCTTAGTTAAGCTTAAACAGTGGCAACGAAGAACGGAGGCTAAGAAATATTCGTTATTGAATATTTTCGTATACAACACAGTATGTAGAATTTTTAAGCGCACAAGAATTTTAAGTATAGTTACAACAGAACTAAGGCCTTTATATAATCAAATCTGAGAATCGATTTCGTCAAAATGCAAGAAGTAGAAATACAAGATGCATTTGAATGAGCATTACTTTTATCAATTCAATGTTTATCTAAACTTTATAATTATTATTAATTAATTAACCCATCAGGTTATAGAATAGATGGAAAACGAATAATAATGTTTTCAGTGTTCATTTTGTATTAATAAATCATTATACATATGTACTTTATATTCGTCAAACAGGACATAAAAGACTCGAAAACATTTCCGTACTTTATAATAAAATAGGCATCATTTTATAAATAATTACTACAAGATCATTAGCAAAATCAACAACTATGTATATCTTTATTATTATTCAACATTATACTTATCAAAATTCATCATGAAAATAACTTCTCCTCGCCGGGGAATCGAACCCGGCCTCTTTCCGACCCCGCTCATTTATCATAAAAATAACCAAATTAAAATCATCTATTTTAAATTATTTAAAGTTTACCCCATAAAAATAACTTCTCCTCGGCGGGGAATCGAACCCGGCCTCGTTCCGACCCCCTTTATTTACTCAGGAACTAGATTTTTTCCCCGGGAGAACGGCTTATATGTTTAGATTCCTATTTAAATGGGCTGCATTTTAGAATTTTTTTAATCAAAATCGTCGAAACCGTTTTTGAGAAATAATCTTTTTCCACGTTTTTCCAGAGTTCTAGCGGGGAAGCGCCCCCCAAATTTGGAGCTAAAATTCATTCCGCCTCGGGGTATGATTTTTCTCAACATGTATGCCAAATGTCGTCAAGCTCGGCTCAGTAGTTTAGGCTCCACTCGTCTGCACCGACGATAGACGACAGACAGACAGACAGACACTTTGTACAAATACTTGTCAAATTAATAGGTGTAAATGGTGGGTACTACTAATTAAAAGAAACTGGAAGAAAAAATATTCTTAAAACAAAAAAAGGCAAAAGGAGTGCCAACGTCACGTGGTGTTCCCAGGCGGTCACCCATCCAAGTACTGACCACGCCCGATGCTGCTTAACTTCGGTGATCGGACGAGAACCGGTGTATTCAGCATGGTATGGACGTTGCCGAACAGATACGTAATTACAATCTTAGTTAAGCTTAAACAGTGGCAACGAAGAACGGAGGCTAAGAAATATTCGTTATTGAATATTTTCGTATACAACACAGTATGTAGAATTTTTAAGCGCACAAGAATTTTAAGTATAGTTACAACAGAACTAAGGCCTTTATATAATCAAATCTGAGAATCGATTTCGTCAAAATGCAAGAAGTAGAAATACAAGATGCATTTGAATGAGCATTACTTTTATCAATTCAATGTTTATCTAAACTTTATAATTATTATTAATTAATTAACCCATCAGGTTATAGAATAGATGGAAAACGAATAATAATGTTTTCAGTGTTCATTTTGTATTAATAAATCATTATACATATGTACTTTATATTCGTCAAACAGGACATAAAAGACTCGAAAACATTTCCGTACTTTATAATAAAATAGGCATCATTTTATAAATAATTACTACAAGATCATTAGCAAAATCAACAACTATGTATATCTTTATTATTATTCAACATTATACTTATCAAAATTCATCATGAAAATAACTTCTCCTCGCCGGGGAATCGAACCCGGCCTCTTTCCGACCCCGCTCATTTATCATAAAAATAACCAAATTAAAATCATCTATTTTAAATTATTTAAAGTTTACCCCATAAAAATAACTTCTCCTCGGCGGGGAATCGAACCCGGCCTCGTTCCGACCCCCTTTATTTACTCAGGAACTAGATTTTTTCCCCGGGAGAACGGCTTATATGTTTAGATTCCTATTTAAATGGGCTGCATTTTAGAATTTTTTTAATCAAAATCGTAGAAACCGTTTTTGAGAAATAATCTTTTTCCACGTTTTTCCAGAGTTCTAGCGGGGAAGCGCCCCCCAAATTTGGAGCTAAAATTCATTCCGCCTCGGGGTATGATTTTTCTCAACATGTATGCCAAATGTCGTCAAGCTCGGCTCAGTAGTTTAGGCTCCACTCGTCTGCACCGACGATAGACGACAGACAGACAGACAGACACTTTGTACAAATACTTGTCAAATTAATAGGTGTAAATGGTGGGTACTACTAATTAAAAGAAACTGGAAGAAAAAATATTCTTAAAACAAAAAAAGGCAAAAGGAGTGCCAACGTCACGTGGTGTTCCCAGGCGGTCACCCATCCAAGTACTGACCACGCCCGATGCTGCTTAACTTCGGTGATCGGACGAGAACCGGTGTATTCAGCATGGTATGGACGTTGCCGAACAGATACGTAATTACAATCTTAGTTAAGCTTAAACAGTGGCAACGAAGAACGGAGGCTAAGAAATATTCGTTATTGAATATTTTCGTATACAACACAGTATGTAGAATTTTTAAGCGCACAAGAATTTTAAGTATAGTTACAACAGAACTAAGGCCTTTATATAATCAAATCTGAGAATCGATTTCGTCAAAATGCAAGAAGTAGAAATACAAGATGCATTTGAATGAGCATTACTTTTATCAATTCAATGTTTATCTAAACTTTATAATTATTATTAATTAATTAACCCATCAGGTTATAGAATAGATGGAAAACGAATAATAATGTTTTCAGTGTTCATTTTGTATTAATAAATCATTATACATATGTACTTTATATTCGTCAAACAGGACATAAAAGACTCGAAAACATTTCCGTACTTTATAATAAAATAGGCATCATTTTATAAATAATTACTACAAGATCATTAGCAAAATCAACAACTATGTATATCTTTATTATTATTCAACATTATACTTATCAAAATTCATCATGAAAATAACTTCTCCTCGCCGGGGAATCGAACCCGGCCTCTTTCCGACCCCGCTCATTTATCATAAAAATAACCAAATTAAAATCATCTATTTTAAATTATTTAAAGTTTACCCCATAAAAATAACTTCTCCTCGGCGGGGAATCGAACCCGGCCTCGTTCCGACCCCCTTTATTTACTCAGGAACTAGATTTTTTCCCCGGGAGAACGGCTTATATGTTTAGATTCCTATTTAAATGGGCTGCATTTTAGAATTTTTTTAATCAAAATCGTAGAAACCGTTTTTGAGAAATAATCTTTTTCCACGTTTTTCCAGAGTTCTAGCGGGGAAGCGCCCCCCAAATTTGGAGCTAAAATTCATTCCGCCTCGGGGTATGATTTTTCTCAACATGTATGCCAAATGTCGTCAAGCTCGGCTCAGTAGTTTAGGCTCCACTCGTCTGCACCGACGATAGACGACAGACAGACAGACAGACACTTTGTACAAATACTTGTCAAATTAATAGGTGTAAATGGTGGGTACTACTAATTAAAAGAAACTGGAAGAAAAAATATTCTTAAAACAAAAAAAGGCAAAAGGAGTGCCAACGTCACGTGGTGTTCCCAGGCGGTCACCCATCCAAGTACTGACCACGCCCGATGCTGCTTAACTTCGGTGATCGGACGAGAACCGGTGTATTCAGCATGGTATGGACGTTGCCGAACAGATACGTAATTACAATCTTAGTTAAGCTTAAACAGTGGCAACGAAGAACGGAGGCTAAGAAATATTCGTTATTGAATATTTTCGTATACAACACAGTATGTAGAATTTTTAAGCGCACAAGAATTTTAAGTATAGTTACAACAGAACTAAGGCCTTTATATAATCAAATCTGAGAATCGATTTCGTCAAAATGCAAGAAGTAGAAATACAAGATGCATTTGAATGAGCATTACTTTTATCAATTCAATGTTTATCTAAACTTTATAATTATTATTAATTAATTAACCCATCAGGTTATAGAATAGATGGAAAACGAATAATAATGTTTTCAGTGTTCATTTTGTATTAATAAATCATTATACATATGTACTTTATATTCGTCAAACAGGACATAAAAGACTCGAAAACATTTCCGTACTTTATAATAAAATAGGCATCATTTTATAAATAATTACTACAAGATCATTAGCAAAATCAACAACTATGTATATCTTTATTATTATTCAACATTATACTTATCAAAATTCATCATAAAAATAACTTCTCCTCGCCGGGGAATCGAACCCGGCCTCTTTCCGACCCCGCTCATTTATCATAAAAATAACCAAATTAAAATCATCTATTTTAAATTATTTAAAGTTTACCCCATAAAAATAACTTCTCCTCGGCGGGGAATCGAACCCGGCCTCGTTCCGACCCCCTTTATTTACTCAGGAACTAGATTTTTTCCCCGGGAGAACGGCTTATATGTTTAGATTCCTATTTAAATGGGCTGCATTTTAGAATTTTTTTAATCAAAATCGTCGAAACCGTTTTTGAGAAATAATCTTTTTCCACGTTTTTCCAGAGTTCTAGCGGGGAAGCGCCCCCCAAATTTGGAGCTAAAATTCATTCCGCCTCGGGGTATGATTTTTCTCAACATGTATGCCAAATGTCGTCAAGCTCGGCTCAGTAGTTTAGGCTCCACTCGTCTGCACCGACGATAGACGACAGACAGACAGACAGACACTTTGTACAAATACTTGTCAAATTAATAGGTGTAAATGGTGGGTACTACTAATTAAAAGAAACTGGAAGAAAAAATATTCTTAAAACAAAAAAAGGCAAAAGGAGTGCCAACGTCACGTGGTGTTCCCAGGCGGTCACCCATCCAAGTACTGACCACGCCCGATGCTGCTTAACTTCGGTGATCGGACGAGAACCGGTGTATTCAGCATGGTATGGACGTTGCCGAACAGATACGTAATTACAATCTTAGTTAAGCTTAAACAGTGGCAACGAAGAACGGAGGCTAAGAAATATTCGTTATTGAATATTTTCGTATACAACACAGTATGTAGAATTTTTAAGCGCACAAGAATTTTAAGTATAGTTACAACAGAACTAAGGCCTTTATATAATCAAATCTGAGAATCGATTTCGTCAAAATGCAAGAAGTAGAAATACAAGATGCATTTGAATGAGCATTACTTTTATCAATTCAATGTTTATCTAAACTTTATAATTATTATTAATTAATTAACCCATCAGGTTATAGAATAGATGGAAAACGAATAATAATGTTTTCAGTGTTCATTTTGTATTAATAAATCATTATACATATGTACTTTATATTCGTCAAACAGGACATAAAAGACTCGAAAACATTTCCGTACTTTATAATAAAATAGGCATCATTTTATAAATAATTACTACAAGATCATTAGCAAAATCAACAACTATGTATATCTTTATTATTATTCAACATTATACTTATCAAAATTCATCATAAAAATAACTTCTCCTCGCCGGGGAATCGAACCCGGCCTCTTTCCGACCCCGCTCATTTATCATAAAAATAACCAAATTAAAATCATCTATTTTAAATTATTTAAAGTTTACCCCATAAAAATAACTTCTCCTCGGCGGGGAATCGAACCCGGCCTCGTTCCGACCCCCTTTATTTACTCAGGAACTAGATTTTTTCCCCGGGAGAACGGCTTATATGTTTAGATTCCTATTTAAATGGGCTGCATTTTAGAATTTTTTTAATCAAAATCGTCGAAACCGTTTTTGAGAAATAATCTTTTTCCACGTTTTTCCAGAGTTCTAGCGGGGAAGCGCCCCCCAAATTTGGAGCTAAAATTCATTCCGCCTCGGGGTATGATTTTTCTCAACATGTATGCCAAATGTCGTCAAGCTCGGCTCAGTAGTTTAGGCTCCACTCGTCTGCACCGACGATAGACGACAGACAGACAGACAGACACTTTGTACAAATACTTGTCAAATTAATAGGTGTAAATGGTGGGTACTACTAATTAAAAGAAACTGGAAGAAAAAATATTCTTAAAACAAAAAAAGGCAAAAGGAGTGCCAACGTCACGTGGTGTTCCCAGGCGGTCACCCATCCAAGTACTGACCACGCCCGATGCTGCTTAACTTCGGTGATCGGACGAGAACCGGTGTATTCAGCATGGTATGGACGTTGCCGAACAGATACGTAATTACAATCTTAGTTAAGCTTAAACAGTGGCAACGAAGAACGGAGGCTAAGAAATATTCGTTATTGAATATTTTCGTATACAACACAGTATGTAGAATTTTTAAGCGCACAAGAATTTTAAGTATAGTTACAACAGAACTAAGGCCTTTATATAATCAAATCTGAGAATCGATTTCGTCAAAATGCAAGAAGTAGAAATACAAGATGCATTTGAATGAGCATTACTTTTATCAATTCAATGTTTATCTAAACTTTATAATTATTATTAATTAATTAACCCATCAGGTTATAGAATAGATGGAAAACGAATAATAATGTTTTCAGTGTTCATTTTGTATTAATAAATCATTATACATATGTACTTTATATTCGTCAAACAGGACATAAAAGACTCGAAAACATTTCCGTACTTTATAATAAAATAGGCATCATTTTATAAATAATTACTACAAGATCATTAGCAAAATCAACAACTATGTATATCTTTATTATTATTCAACATTATACTTATCAAAATTCATCATGAAAATAACTTCTCCTCGCCGGGGAATCGAACCCGGCCTCTTTCCGACCCCGCTCATTTATCATAAAAATAACCAAATTAAAATCATCTATTTTAAATTATTTAAAGTTTACCCCATAAAAATAACTTCTCCTCGGCGGGGAATCGAACCCGGCCTCGTTCCGACCCCCTTTATTTACTCAGGAACTAGATTTTTTCCCCGGGAGAACGGCTTATATGTTTAGATTCCTATTTAAATGGGCTGCATTTTAGAATTTTTTTAATCAAAATCGTCGAAACCGTTTTTGAGAAATAATCTTTTTCCACGTTTTTCCAGAGTTCTAGCGGGGAAGCGCCCCCCAAATTTGGAGCTAAAATTCATTCCGCCTCGGGGTATGATTTTTCTCAACATGTATGCCAAATGTCGTCAAGCTCGGCTCAGTAGTTTAGGCTCCACTCGTCTGCACCGACGATAGACGACAGACAGACAGACAGACACTTTGTACAAATACTTGTCAAATTAATAGGTGTAAATGGTGGGTACTACTAATTAAAAGAAACTGGAAGAAAAAATATTCTTAAAACAAAAAAAGGCAAAAGGAGTGCCAACGTCACGTGGTGTTCCCAGGCGGTCACCCATCCAAGTACTGACCACGCCCGATGCTGCTTAACTTCGGTGATCGGACGAGAACCGGTGTATTCAGCATGGTATGGACGTTGCCGAACAGATACGTAATTACAATCTTAGTTAAGCTTAAACAGTGGCAACGAAGAACGGAGGCTAAGAAATATTCGTTATTGAATATTTTCGTATACAACACAGTATGTAGAATTTTTAAGCGCACAAGAATTTTAAGTATAGTTACAACAGAACTAAGGCCTTTATATAATCAAATCTGAGAATCGATTTCGTCAAAATGCAAGAAGTAGAAATACAAGATGCATTTGAATGAGCATTACTTTTATCAATTCAATGTTTATCTAAACTTTATAATTATTATTAATTAATTAACCCATCAGGTTATAGAATAGATGGAAAACGAATAATAATGTTTTCAGTGTTCATTTTGTATTAATAAATCATTATACATATGTACTTTATATTCGTCAAACAGGACATAAAAGACTCGAAAACATTTCCGTACTTTATAATAAAATAGGCATCATTTTATAAATAATTACTACAAGATCATTAGCAAAATCAACAACTATGTATATCTTTATTATTATTCAACATTATACTTATCAAAATTCATCATGAAAATAACTTCTCCTCGCCGGGGAATCGAACCCGGCCTCTTTCCGACCCCGCTCATTTATCATAAAAATAACCAAATTAAAATCATCTATTTTAAATTATTTAAAGTTTACCCCATAAAAATAACTTCTCCTCGGCGGGGAATCGAACCCGGCCTCGTTCCGACCCCCTTTATTTACTCAGGAACTAGATTTTTTCCCCGGGAGAACGGCTTATATGTTTAGATTCCTATTTAAATGGGCTGCATTTTAGAATTTTTTTAATCAAAATCGTAGAAACCGTTTTTGAGAAATAATCTTTTTCCACGTTTTTCCAGAGTTCTAGCGGGGAAGCGCCCCCCAAATTTGGAGCTAAAATTCATTCCGCCTCGGGGTATGATTTTTCTCAACATGTATGCCAAATGTCGTCAAGCTCGGCTCAGTAGTTTAGGCTCCACTCGTCTGCACCGACGATAGACGACAGACAGACAGACAGACACTTTGTACAAATACTTGTCAAATTAATAGGTGTAAATGGTGGGTACTACTAATTAAAAGAAACTGGAAGAAAAAATATTCTTAAAACAAAAAAAGGCAAAAGGAGTGCCAACGTCACGTGGTGTTCCCAGGCGGTCACCCATCCAAGTACTGACCACGCCCGATGCTGCTTAACTTCGGTGATCGGACGAGAACCGGTGTATTCAGCATGGTATGGACGTTGCCGAACAGATACGTAATTACAATCTTAGTTAAGCTTAAACAGTGGCAACGAAGAACGGAGGCTAAGAAATATTCGTTATTGAATATTTTCGTATACAACACAGTATGTAGAATTTTTAAGCGCACAAGAATTTTAAGTATAGTTACAACAGAACTAAGGCCTTTATATAATCAAATCTGAGAATCGATTTCGTCAAAATGCAAGAAGTAGAAATACAAGATGCATTTGAATGAGCATTACTTTTATCAATTCAATGTTTATCTAAACTTTATAATTATTATTAATTAATTAACCCATCAGGTTATAGAATAGATGGAAAACGAATAATAATGTTTTCAGTGTTCATTTTGTATTAATAAATCATTATACATATGTACTTTATATTCGTCCAAACAGGACATAAAAGACTCGAAAACATTTCCGTACTTTATAATAAAATAGGCATCATTTTATAAATAATTACTACAAGATCATTAGCAAAATCAACAACTATGTATATCTTTATTATTATTCAACATTATACTTATCAAAATTCATCATAAAAATAACTTCTCCTCGCCGGGGAATCGAACCCGGCCTCTTTCCGACCCCGCTCATTTATCATAAAAATAACCAAATTAAAATCATCTATTTTAAATTATTTAAAGTTTACCCCATAAAAATAACTTCTCCTCGGCGGGGAATCGAACCCGGCCTCGTTCCGACCCCCTTTATTTACTCAGGAACTAGATTTTTTCCCCGGGAGAACGGCTTATATGTTTAGATTCCTATTTAAATGGGCTGCATTTTAGAATTTTTTTAATCAAAATCGTCGAAACCGTTTTTGAGAAATAATCTTTTTCCACGTTTTTCCAGAGTTCTAGCGGGGAAGCGCCCCCCAAATTTGGAGCTAAAATTCATTCCGCCTCGGGGTATGATTTTTCTCAACATGTATGCCAAATGTCGTCAAGCTCGGCTCAGTAGTTTAGGCTCCACTCGTCTGCACCGACGATAGACGACAGACAGACAGACAGACACTTTGTACAAATACTTGTCAAATTAATAGGTGTAAATGGTGGGTACTACTAATTAAAAGAAACTGGAAGAAAAAATATTCTTAAAACAAAAAAAGGCAAAAGGAGTGCCAACGTCACGTGGTGTTCCCAGGCGGTCACCCATCCAAGTACTGACCACGCCCGATGCTGCTTAACTTCGGTGATCGGACGAGAACCGGTGTATTCAGCATGGTATGGACGTTGCCGAACAGATACGTAATTACAATCTTAGTTAAGCTTAAACAGTGGCAACGAAGAACGGAGGCTAAGAAATATTCGTTATTGAATATTTTCGTATACAACACAGTATGTAGAATTTTTAAGCGCACAAGAATTTTAAGTATAGTTACAACAGAACTAAGGCCTTTATATAATCAAATCTGAGAATCGATTTCGTCAAAATGCAAGAAGTAGAAATACAAGATGCATTTGAATGAGCATTACTTTTATCAATTCAATGTTTATCTAAACTTTATAATTATTATTAATTAATTAACCCATCAGGTTATAGAATAGATGGAAAACGAATAATAATGTTTTCAGTGTTCATTTTGTATTAATAAATCATTATACATATGTACTTTATATTCGTCCAAACAGGACATAAAAGACTCGAAAACATTTCCGTACTTTATAATAAAATAGGCATCATTTTATAAATAATTACTACAAGATCATTAGCAAAATCAACAACTATGTATATCTTTATTATTATTCAACATTATACTTATCAAAATTCATCATAAAAATAACTTCTCCTCGCCGGGGAATCGAACCCGGCCTCTTTCCGACCCCGCTCATTTATCATAAAAATAACCAAATTAAAATCATCTATTTTAAATTATTTAAAGTTTACCCCATAAAAATAACTTCTCCTCGGCGGGGAATCGAACCCGGCCTCGTTCCGACCCCCTTTATTTACTCAGGAACTAGATTTTTTCCCCGGGAGAACGGCTTATATGTTTAGATTCCTATTTAAATGGGCTGCATTTTAGAATTTTTTTAATCAAAATCGTCGAAACCGTTTTTGAGAAATAATCTTTTTCCACGTTTTTCCAGAGTTCTAGCGGGGAAGCGCCCCCCAAATTTGGAGCTAAAATTCATTCCGCCTCGGGGTATGATTTTTCTCAACATGTATGCCAAATGTCGTCAAGCTCGGCTCAGTAGTTTAGGCTCCACTCGTCTGCACCGACGATAGACGACAGACAGACAGACAGACACTTTGTACAAATACTTGTCAAATTAATAGGTGTAAATGGTGGGTACTACTAATTAAAAGAAACTGGAAGAAAAAATATTCTTAAAACAAAAAAAGGCAAAAGGAGTGCCAACGTCACGTGGTGTTCCCAGGCGGTCACCCATCCAAGTACTGACCACGCCCGATGCTGCTTAACTTCGGTGATCGGACGAGAACCGGTGTATTCAGCATGGTATGGACGTTGCCGAACAGATACGTAATTACAATCTTAGTTAAGCTTAAACAGTGGCAACGAAGAACGGAGGCTAAGAAATATTCGTTATTGAATATTTTCGTATACAACACAGTATGTAGAATTTTTAAGCGCACAAGAATTTTAAGTATAGTTACAACAGAACTAAGGCCTTTATATAATCAAATCTGAGAATCGATTTCGTCAAAATGCAAGAAGTAGAAATACAAGATGCATTTGAATGAGCATTACTTTTATCAATTCAATGTTTATCTAAACTTTATAATTATTATTAATTAATTAACCCATCAGGTTATAGAATAGATGGAAAACGAATAATAATGTTTTCAGTGTTCATTTTGTATTAATAAATCATTATACATATGTACTTTATATTCGTCAAACAGGACATAAAAGACTCGAAAACATTTCCGTACTTTATAATAAAATAGGCATCATTTTATAAATAATTACTACAAGATCATTAGCAAAATCAACAACTATGTATATCTTTATTATTATTCAACATTATACTTATCAAAATTCATCATGAAAATAACTTCTCCTCGCCGGGGAATCGAACCCGGCCTCTTTCCGACCCCGCTCATTTATCATAAAAATAACCAAATTAAAATCATCTATTTTAAATTATTTAAAGTTTACCCCATAAAAATAACTTCTCCTCGGCGGGGAATCGAACCCGGCCTCGTTCCGACCCCCTTTATTTACTCAGGAACTAGATTTTTTCCCCGGGAGAACGGCTTATATGTTTAGATTCCTATTTAAATGGGCTGCATTTTAGAATTTTTTTAATCAAAATCGTCGAAACCGTTTTTGAGAAATAATCTTTTTCCACGTTTTTCCAGAGTTCTAGCGGGGAAGCGCCCCCCAAATTTGGAGCTAAAATTCATTCCGCCTCGGGGTATGATTTTTCTCAACATGTATGCCAAATGTCGTCAAGCTCGGCTCAGTAGTTTAGGCTCCACTCGTCTGCACCGACGATAGACGACAGACAGACAGACAGACACTTTGTACAAATACTTGTCAAATTAATAGGTGTAAATGGTGGGTACTACTAATTAAAAGAAACTGGAAGAAAAAATATTCTTAAAACAAAAAAAGGCAAAAGGAGTGCCAACGTCACGTGGTGTTCCCAGGCGGTCACCCATCCAAGTACTGACCACGCCCGATGCTGCTTAACTTCGGTGATCGGACGAGAACCGGTGTATTCAGCATGGTATGGACGTTGCCGAACAGATACGTAATTACAATCTTAGTTAAGCTTAAACAGTGGCAACGAAGAACGGAGGCTAAGAAATATTCGTTATTGAATATTTTCGTATACAACACAGTATGTAGAATTTTTAAGCGCACAAGAATTTTAAGTATAGTTACAACAGAACTAAGGCCTTTATATAATCAAATCTGAGAATCGATTTCGTCAAAATGCAAGAAGTAGAAATACAAGATGCATTTGAATGAGCATTACTTTTATCAATTCAATGTTTATCTAAACTTTATAATTATTATTAATTAATTAACCCATCAGGTTATAGAATAGATGGAAAACGAATAATAATGTTTTCAGTGTTCATTTTGTATTAATAAATCATTATACATATGTACTTTATATTCGTCAAACAGGACATAAAAGACTCGAAAACATTTCCGTACTTTATAATAAAATAGGCATCATTTTATAAATAATTACTACAAGATCATTAGCAAAATCAACAACTATGTATATCTTTATTATTATTCAACATTATACTTATCAAAATTCATCATGAAAATAACTTCTCCTCGCCGGGGAATCGAACCCGGCCTCTTTCCGACCCCGCTCATTTATCATAAAAATAACCAAATTAAAATCATCTATTTTAAATTATTTAAAGTTTACCCCATAAAAATAACTTCTCCTCGGCGGGGAATCGAACCCGGCCTCGTTCCGACCCCCTTTATTTACTCAGGAACTAGATTTTTTCCCCGGGAGAACGGCTTATATGTTTAGATTCCTATTTAAATGGGCTGCATTTTAGAATTTTTTTAATCAAAATCGTCGAAACCGTTTTTGAGAAATAATCTTTTTCCACGTTTTTCCAGAGTTCTAGCGGGGAAGCGCCCCCCAAATTTGGAGCTAAAATTCATTCCGCCTCGGGGTATGATTTTTCTCAACATGTATGCCAAATGTCGTCAAGCTCGGCTCAGTAGTTTAGGCTCCACTCGTCTGCACCGACGATAGACGACAGACAGACAGACAGACACTTTGTACAAATACTTGTCAAATTAATAGGTGTAAATGGTGGGTACTACTAATTAAAAGAAACTGGAAGAAAAAATATTCTTAAAACAAAAAAAGGCAAAAGGAGTGCCAACGTCACGTGGTGTTCCCAGGCGGTCACCCATCCAAGTACTGACCACGCCCGATGCTGCTTAACTTCGGTGATCGGACGAGAACCGGTGTATTCAGCATGGTATGGACGTTGCCGAACAGATACGTAATTACAATCTTAGTTAAGCTTAAACAGTGGCAACGAAGAACGGAGGCTAAGAAATATTCGTTATTGAATATTTTCGTATACAACACAGTATGTAGAATTTTTAAGCGCACAAGAATTTTAAGTATAGTTACAACAGAACTAAGGCCTTTATATAATCAAATCTGAGAATCGATTTCGTCAAAATGCAAGAAGTAGAAATACAAGATGCATTTGAATGAGCATTACTTTTATCAATTCAATGTTTATCTAAACTTTATAATTATTATTAATTAATTAACCCATCAGGTTATAGAATAGATGGAAAACGAATAATAATGTTTTCAGTGTTCATTTTGTATTAATAAATCATTATACATATGTACTTTATATTCGTCAAACAGGACATAAAAGACTCGAAAACATTTCCGTACTTTATAATAAAATAGGCATCATTTTATAAATAATTACTACAAGATCATTAGCAAAATCAACAACTATGTATATCTTTATTATTATTCAACATTATACTTATCAAAATTCATCATGAAAATAACTTCTCCTCGCCGGGGAATCGAACCCGGCCTCTTTCCGACCCCGCTCATTTATCATAAAAATAACCAAATTAAAATCATCTATTTTAAATTATTTAAAGTTTACCCCATAAAAATAACTTCTCCTCGGCGGGGAATCGAACCCGGCCTCGTTCCGACCCCCTTTATTTACTCAGGAACTAGATTTTTTCCCCGGGAGAACGGCTTATATGTTTAGATTCCTATTTAAATGGGCTGCATTTTAGAATTTTTTTAATCAAAATCGTCGAAACCGTTTTTGAGAAATAATCTTTTTCCACGTTTTTCCAGAGTTCTAGCGGGGAAGCGCCCCCCAAATTTGGAGCTAAAATTCATTCCGCCTCGGGGTATGATTTTTCTCAACATGTATGCCAAATGTCGTCAAGCTCGGCTCAGTAGTTTAGGCTCCACTCGTCTGCACCGACGATAGACGACAGACAGACAGACAGACACTTTGTACAAATACTTGTCAAATTAATAGGTGTAAATGGTGGGTACTACTAATTAAAAGAAACTGGAAGAAAAAATATTCTTAAAACAAAAAAAGGCAAAAGGAGTGCCAACGTCACGTGGTGTTCCCAGGCGGTCACCCATCCAAGTACTGACCACGCCCGATGCTGCTTAACTTCGGTGATCGGACGAGAACCGGTGTATTCAGCATGGTATGGACGTTGCCGAACAGATACGTAATTACAATCTTAGTTAAGCTTAAACAGTGGCAACGAAGAACGGAGGCTAAGAAATATTCGTTATTGAATATTTTCGTATACAACACAGTATGTAGAATTTTTAAGCGCACAAGAATTTTAAGTATAGTTACAACAGAACTAAGGCCTTTATATAATCAAATCTGAGAATCGATTTCGTCAAAATGCAAGAAGTAGAAATACAAGATGCATTTGAATGAGCATTACTTTTATCAATTCAATGTTTATCTAAACTTTATAATTATTATTAATTAATTAACCCATCAGGTTATAGAATAGATGGAAAACGAATAATAATGTTTTCAGTGTTCATTTTGTATTAATAAATCATTATACATATGTACTTTATATTCGTCAAACAGGACATAAAAGACTCGAAAACATTTCCGTACTTTATAATAAAATAGGCATCATTTTATAAATAATTACTACAAGATCATTAGCAAAATCAACAACTATGTATATCTTTATTATTATTCAACATTATACTTATCAAAATTCATCATAAAAATAACTTCTCCTCGCCGGGGAATCGAACCCGGCCTCTTTCCGACCCCGCTCATTTATCATAAAAATAACCAAATTAAAATCATCTATTTTAAATTATTTAAAGTTTACCCCATAAAAATAACTTCTCCTCGGCGGGGAATCGAACCCGGCCTCGTTCCGACCCCCTTTATTTACTCAGGAACTAGATTTTTTCCCCGGGAGAACGGCTTATATGTTTAGATTCCTATTTAAATGGGCTGCATTTTAGAATTTTTTTAATCAAAATCGTCGAAACCGTTTTTGAGAAATAATCTTTTTCCACGTTTTTCCAGAGTTCTAGCGGGGAAGCGCCCCCCAAATTTGGAGCTAAAATTCATTCCGCCTCGGGGTATGATTTTTCTCAACATGTATGCCAAATGTCGTCAAGCTCGGCTCAGTAGTTTAGGCTCCACTCGTCTGCACCGACGATAGACGACAGACAGACAGACAGACACTTTGTACAAATACTTGTCAAATTAATAGGTGTAAATGGTGGGTACTACTAATTAAAAGAAACTGGAAGAAAAAATATTCTTAAAACAAAAAAAGGCAAAAGGAGTGCCAACGTCACGTGGTGTTCCCAGGCGGTCACCCATCCAAGTACTGACCACGCCCGATGCTGCTTAACTTCGGTGATCGGACGAGAACCGGTGTATTCAGCATGGTATGGACGTTGCCGAACAGATACGTAATTACAATCTTAGTTAAGCTTAAACAGTGGCAACGAAGAACGGAGGCTAAGAAATATTCGTTATTGAATATTTTCGTATACAACACAGTATGTAGAATTTTTAAGCGCACAAGAATTTTAAGTATAGTTACAACAGAACTAAGGCCTTTATATAATCAAATCTGAGAATCGATTTCGTCAAAATGCAAGAAGTAGAAATACAAGATGCATTTGAATGAGCATTACTTTTATCAATTCAATGTTTATCTAAACTTTATAATTATTATTAATTAATTAACCCATCAGGTTATAGAATAGATGGAAAACGAATAATAATGTTTTCAGTGTTCATTTTGTATTAATAAATCATTATACATATGTACTTTATATTCGTCCAAACAGGACATAAAAGACTCGAAAACATTTCCGTACTTTATAATAAAATAGGCATCATTTTATAAATAATTACTACAAGATCATTAGCAAAATCAACAACTATGTATATCTTTATTATTATTCAACATTATACTTATCAAAATTCATCATAAAAATAACTTCTCCTCGCCGGGGAATCGAACCCGGCCTCTTTCCGACCCCGCTCATTTATCATAAAAATAACCAAATTAAAATCATCTATTTTAAATTATTTAAAGTTTACCCCATAAAAATAACTTCTCCTCGGCGGGGAATCGAACCCGGCCTCGTTCCGACCCCCTTTATTTACTCAGGAACTAGATTTTTTCCCCGGGAGAACGGCTTATATGTTTAGATTCCTATTTAAATGGGCTGCATTTTAGAATTTTTTTAATCAAAATCGTCGAAACCGTTTTTGAGAAATAATCTTTTTCCACGTTTTTCCAGAGTTCTAGCGGGGAAGCGCCCCCCAAATTTGGAGCTAAAATTCATTCCGCCTCGGGGTATGATTTTTCTCAACATGTATGCCAAATGTCGTCAAGCTCGGCTCAGTAGTTTAGGCTCCACTCGTCTGCACCGACGATAGACGACAGACAGACAGACAGACACTTTGTACAAATACTTGTCAAATTAATAGGTGTAAATGGTGGGTACTACTAATTAAAAGAAACTGGAAGAAAAAATATTCTTAAAACAAAAAAAGGCAAAAGGAGTGCCAACGTCACGTGGTGTTCCCAGGCGGTCACCCATCCAAGTACTGACCACGCCCGATGCTGCTTAACTTCGGTGATCGGACGAGAACCGGTGTATTCAGCATGGTATGGACGTTGCCGAACAGATACGTAATTACAATCTTAGTTAAGCTTAAACAGTGGCAACGAAGAACGGAGGCTAAGAAATATTCGTTATTGAATATTTTCGTATACAACACAGTATGTAGAATTTTTAAGCGCACAAGAATTTTAAGTATAGTTACAACAGAACTAAGGCCTTTATATAATCAAATCTGAGAATCGATTTCGTCAAAATGCAAGAAGTAGAAATACAAGATGCATTTGAATGAGCATTACTTTTATCAATTCAATGTTTATCTAAACTTTATAATTATTATTAATTAATTAACCCATCAGGTTATAGAATAGATGGAAAACGAATAATAATGTTTTCAGTGTTCATTTTGTATTAATAAATCATTATACATATGTACTTTATATTCGTCAAACAGGACATAAAAGACTCGAAAACATTTCCGTACTTTATAATAAAATAGGCATCATTTTATAAATAATTACTACAAGATCATTAGCAAAATCAACAACTATGTATATCTTTATTATTATTCAACATTATACTTATCAAAATTCATCATAAAAATAACTTCTCCTCGCCGGGGAATCGAACCCGGCCTCTTTCCGACCCCGCTCATTTATCATAAAAATAACCAAATTAAAATCATCTATTTTAAATTATTTAAAGTTTACCCCATAAAAATAACTTCTCCTCGGCGGGGAATCGAACCCGGCCTCGTTCCGACCCCCTTTATTTACTCAGGAACTAGATTTTTTCCCCGGGAGAACGGCTTATATGTTTAGATTCCTATTTAAATGGGCTGCATTTTAGAATTTTTTTAATCAAAATCGTCGAAACCGTTTTTGAGAAATAATCTTTTTCCACGTTTTTCCAGAGTTCTAGCGGGGAAGCGCCCCCCAAATTTGGAGCTAAAATTCATTCCGCCTCGGGGTATGATTTTTCTCAACATGTATGCCAAATGTCGTCAAGCTCGGCTCAGTAGTTTAGGCTCCACTCGTCTGCACCGACGATAGACGACAGACAGACAGACAGACACTTTGTACAAATACTTGTCAAATTAATAGGTGTAAATGGTGGGTACTACTAATTAAAAGAAACTGGAAGAAAAAATATTCTTAAAACAAAAAAAGGCAAAAGGAGTGCCAACGTCACGTGGTGTTCCCAGGCGGTCACCCATCCAAGTACTGACCACGCCCGATGCTGCTTAACTTCGGTGATCGGACGAGAACCGGTGTATTCAGCATGGTATGGACGTTGCCGAACAGATACGTAATTACAATCTTAGTTAAGCTTAAACAGTGGCAACGAAGAACGGAGGCTAAGAAATATTCGTTATTGAATATTTTCGTATACAACACAGTATGTAGAATTTTTAAGCGCACAAGAATTTTAAGTATAGTTACAACAGAACTAAGGCCTTTATATAATCAAATCTGAGAATCGATTTCGTCAAAATGCAAGAAGTAGAAATACAAGATGCATTTGAATGAGCATTACTTTTATCAATTCAATGTTTATCTAAACTTTATAATTATTATTAATTAATTAACCCATCAGGTTATAGAATAGATGGAAAACGAATAATAATGTTTTCAGTGTTCATTTTGTATTAATAAATCATTATACATATGTACTTTATATTCGTCAAACAGGACATAAAAGACTCGAAAACATTTCCGTACTTTATAATAAAATAGGCATCATTTTATAAATAATTACTACAAGATCATTAGCAAAATCAACAACTATGTATATCTTTATTATTATTCAACATTATACTTATCAAAATTCATCATAAAAATAACTTCTCCTCGCCGGGGAATCGAACCCGGCCTCTTTCCGACCCCGCTCATTTATCATAAAAATAACCAAATTAAAATCATCTATTTTAAATTATTTAAAGTTTACCCCATAAAAATAACTTCTCCTCGGCGGGGAATCGAACCCGGCCTCGTTCCGACCCCCTTTATTTACTCAGGAACTAGATTTTTTCCCCGGGAGAACGGCTTATATGTTTAGATTCCTATTTAAATGGGCTGCATTTTAGAATTTTTTTAATCAAAATCGTCGAAACCGTTTTTGAGAAATAATCTTTTTCCACGTTTTTCCAGAGTTCTAGCGGGGAAGCGCCCCCCAAATTTGGAGCTAAAATTCATTCCGCCTCGGGGTATGATTTTTCTCAACATGTATGCCAAATGTCGTCAAGCTCGGCTCAGTAGTTTAGGCTCCACTCGTCTGCACCGACGATAGACGACAGACAGACAGACAGACACTTTGTACAAATACTTGTCAAATTAATAGGTGTAAATGGTGGGTACTACTAATTAAAAGAAACTGGAAGAAAAAATATTCTTAAAACAAAAAAAGGCAAAAGGAGTGCCAACGTCACGTGGTGTTCCCAGGCGGTCACCCATCCAAGTACTGACCACGCCCGATGCTGCTTAACTTCGGTGATCGGACGAGAACCGGTGTATTCAGCATGGTATGGACGTTGCCGAACAGATACGTAATTACAATCTTAGTTAAGCTTAAACAGTGGCAACGAAGAACGGAGGCTAAGAAATATTCGTTATTGAATATTTTCGTATACAACACAGTATGTAGAATTTTTAAGCGCACAAGAATTTTAAGTATAGTTACAACAGAACTAAGGCCTTTATATAATCAAATCTGAGAATCGATTTCGTCAAAATGCAAGAAGTAGAAATACAAGATGCATTTGAATGAGCATTACTTTTATCAATTCAATGTTTATCTAAACTTTATAATTATTATTAATTAATTAACCCATCAGGTTATAGAATAGATGGAAAACGAATAATAATGTTTTCAGTGTTCATTTTGTATTAATAAATCATTATACATATGTACTTTATATTCGTCCAAACAGGACATAAAAGACTCGAAAACATTTCCGTACTTTATAATAAAATAGGCATCATTTTATAAATAATTACTACAAGATCATTAGCAAAATCAACAACTATGTATATCTTTATTATTATTCAACATTATACTTATCAAAATTCATCATAAAAATAACTTCTCCTCGCCGGGGAATCGAACCCGGCCTCTTTCCGACCCCGCTCATTTATCATAAAAATAACCAAATTAAAATCATCTATTTTAAATTATTTAAAGTTTACCCCATAAAAATAACTTCTCCTCGGCGGGGAATCGAACCCGGCCTCGTTCCGACCCCCTTTATTTACTCAGGAACTAGATTTTTTCCCCGGGAGAACGGCTTATATGTTTAGATTCCTATTTAAATGGGCTGCATTTTAGAATTTTTTTAATCAAAATCGTCGAAACCGTTTTTGAGAAATAATCTTTTTCCACGTTTTTCCAGAGTTCTAGCGGGGAAGCGCCCCCCAAATTTGGAGCTAAAATTCATTCCGCCTCGGGGTATGATTTTTCTCAACATGTATGCCAAATGTCGTCAAGCTCGGCTCAGTAGTTTAGGCTCCACTCGTCTGCACCGACGATAGACGACAGACAGACAGACAGACACTTTGTACAAATACTTGTCAAATTAATAGGTGTAAATGGTGGGTACTACTAATTAAAAGAAACTGGAAGAAAAAATATTCTTAAAACAAAAAAAGGCAAAAGGAGTGCCAACGTCACGTGGTGTTCCCAGGCGGTCACCCATCCAAGTACTGACCACGCCCGATGCTGCTTAACTTCGGTGATCGGACGAGAACCGGTGTATTCAGCATGGTATGGACGTTGCCGAACAGATACGTAATTACAATCTTAGTTAAGCTTAAACAGTGGCAACGAAGAACGGAGGCTAAGAAATATTCGTTATTGAATATTTTCGTATACAACACAGTATGTAGAATTTTTAAGCGCACAAGAATTTTAAGTATAGTTACAACAGAACTAAGGCCTTTATATAATCAAATCTGAGAATCGATTTCGTCAAAATGCAAGAAGTAGAAATACAAGATGCATTTGAATGAGCATTACTTTTATCAATTCAATGTTTATCTAAACTTTATAATTATTATTAATTAATTAACCCATCAGGTTATAGAATAGATGGAAAACGAATAATAATGTTTTCAGTGTTCATTTTGTATTAATAAATCATTATACATATGTACTTTATATTCGTCAAACAGGACATAAAAGACTCGAAAACATTTCCGTACTTTATAATAAAATAGGCATCATTTTATAAATAATTACTACAAGATCATTAGCAAAATCAACAACTATGTATATCTTTATTATTATTCAACATTATACTTATCAAAATTCATCATAAAAATAACTTCTCCTCGCCGGGGAATCGAACCCGGCCTCTTTCCGACCCCGCTCATTTATCATAAAAATAACCAAATTAAAATCATCTATTTTAAATTATTTAAAGTTTACCCCATAAAAATAACTTCTCCTCGGCGGGGAATCGAACCCGGCCTCGTTCCGACCCCCTTTATTTACTCAGGAACTAGATTTTTTCCCCGGGAGAACGGCTTATATGTTTAGATTCCTATTTAAATGGGCTGCATTTTAGAATTTTTTTAATCAAAATCGTCGAAACCGTTTTTGAGAAATAATCTTTTTCCACGTTTTTCCAGAGTTCTAGCGGGGAAGCGCCCCCCAAATTTGGAGCTAAAATTCATTCCGCCTCGGGGTATGATTTTTCTCAACATGTATGCCAAATGTCGTCAAGCTCGGCTCAGTAGTTTAGGCTCCACTCGTCTGCACCGACGATAGACGACAGACAGACGACAGACAGACAGACAGACACTTTGTACAAATACTTGTCAAATTAATAGGTGTAAATGGTGGGTACTACTAATTAAAAGAAACTGGAAGAAAAAATATTCTTAAAACAAAAAAAGGCAAAAGGAGTGCCAACGTCACGTGGTGTTCCCAGGCGGTCACCCATCCAAGTACTGACCACGCCCGATGCTGCTTAACTTCGGTGATCGGACGAGAACCGGTGTATTCAGCATGGTATGGACGTTGCCGAACAGATACGTAATTACAATCTTAGTTAAGCTTAAACAGTGGCAACGAAGAACGGAGGCTAAGAAATATTCGTTATTGAATATTTTCGTATACAACACAGTATGTAGAATTTTTAAGCGCACAAGAATTTTAAGTATAGTTACAACAGAACTAAGGCCTTTATATAATCAAATCTGAGAATCGATTTCGTCAAAATGCAAGAAGTAGAAATACAAGATGCATTTGAATGAGCATTACTTTTATCAATTCAATGTTTATCTAAACTTTATAATTATTATTAATTAATTAACCCATCAGGTTATAGAATAGATGGAAAACGAATAATAATGTTTTCAGTGTTCATTTTGTATTAATAAATCATTATACATATGTACTTTATATTCGTCAAACAGGACATAAAAGACTCGAAAACATTTCCGTACTTTATAATAAAATAGGCATCATTTTATAAATAATTACTACAAGATCATTAGCAAAATCAACAACTATGTATATCTTTATTACCGGTGGCCTTCCTCCGGAAAATTTTTGAAAATCTAAAGCTTAAAAACGCAACTTTAAGCTATTTTTTTAACTAATTGATTTTTTTCTACATTTACCTCTTATATTAGTTTATTACGGAAAAGCAAAATTAAAAAACTTAAAGGAAGAAATAAATTATTTATACTTTATGTTATTTCACTAAATACAGGTTTTTAAAATGTAACTTAACTAACTGGAAGTGCTGTTGTAATAAAAAATATTTTTTTAAAGAGTTAGAAATTACAACTTATGACATTCTTAAAGATCAAAACAAACAATTTAAATAACATGTTTTTACAGATGAATGAAAACTTATTATGATTTAAAGAAAACAGTTTTTTTTATTGTAAAAAACTATTGCTTGTTACAGGTTTGAAATTTAGCTGTACTAGGTTCTACTAAATAAATACAGTAAAGCATTTTAAATTAAATTAATTAAATCCCGCTATTATTGCTGTCAGCTGACTTAACCCGCTTCTGCATATAATTCCGTCCTTGGAAGTCATCTAAAGTCTTAGCCTAGCTCCAGCTGGGTTCTGGGCTCAGTAATTAAGTGATAAAATATCACTTTACTGTCACGAATAAGTAGTGGGTCATTTTAAAAAAAAGTGGCACTTTCACTGTTCGCGAGTTGAAAAATTTTATTACTTGCACTCCTTATAATTAAAAAATATACAACCCTATAAACATTTTTCTACAGTTGAAATTCGTCATTTCGGTGTGGTCAGATTCTTGAAATTCCTTTTTAGGGAGGAGAAATTTAAATATATACATATATTTTAATCAAATCATAATAATTATTATTAATACTGGGAAACAGACAGAGAAAAATTGAATTTCTATTTGATTGTACAAGGTACAGGTACTAATTGAGTACTTTATAATTATAAGCGTTAATTCTCGGTCTAGTTCTAATGTCATAAATAATGACTTGCTAAATTTGTAGAAATATTGAAAGCTTGGATTCGGGACTAGTTATCGGTTACGGCAGAAAAAAATCAATCTCCTATGCGTAGCTTAGTTGGAAAGAGCGCTACACTGGAAATTTAGAGGCCCGTGGTTCAAGTCCCGGCGCTGGAGTCTATTTTTCCCTTCCTGTCTCCCAGTGTTAATAATAATTATAATTTGATTTAAATTAAAATTTAAACTTTCTATAGTATAAATACAACCAAAAACTTAAAAATTGAATATATATATATTATTCTAAAGGGTCACGATAGTTACATCCCAGCCCCTTGTAACCTTAGTTACCATGCTCAAAAAATATTTTTCTTTGACTTTATAACTATGAGCCTAGATAGGAAATATAATGTAGTTTGTGATACTAAATATACCTTCTTTTTCTTTCTTATTTCGGTGTAATTTGTCGGGAGTTTAATAAAAAGGCTTTCCCAGCAATCAGTCACGATATAGTTACGTCACAATAGTTACTAAGAATTTAGCTGCACTGTTTGACTGAAGGGTGGGATTTCAGTGCTTTGCGGTTAACAGAATCATTCCTTTATAACCTTAAGTTCGTCTTCGCGTCTTCTAAAGTAAGCCTCGGTCGCACAACAATTCTCTTCAAAAATCATGGGGCGTATGTTTATTTAAAGTCACAATAGTTACCATTCATTTTGTACTTAAAAAATAATTAATATAAAAAAATTGGTAAGGCGTGAAGTCTCACGTAAAAAGGGTTTCGTTGGTATCGTGAACATGAAATTAGTATAAGAGGGGGCGCAATTTTTTTTTTTTTTTTCAAAATGGCATGCTTAAACGTGTTCCCCAAGTAGATTCCCAGCTTATCAGATCAAATTGCTATTCTTATTTTTTCTACGGCCCAGCAGACCGCACATTTTGCATATTTTTTATATTCTTAGTTATAGCAGAAATATAGTTTTAGGGGGGGGGGCAAGCAAAATTTTGATCTTTTTTGACAAAATGGCGCGGAAAATTAAACACTATCCACAAGTGTTATATATTTTTGTAATACCTTTCATTTAATACCCCTCTCAAAATTAAAAAAAAAACAAAATTCCGCGTGACGTGAATTATCCGCCATTTTGAATTTGTACAGCTGATAATTTTAAGTTCGCTATATTTTTCCTGTGTGCGCGTAAAAACGATCTTCAAAACTGGAAAGTTTCATGTTTCTATCTCTTTTTATTCAAAAGTTATTGGAACCGTACAGAGTGACAGACAGACAGACACAGGAACGAAGCTATAAGGGTTTCTATTTGGTTTTACCAACGACACCCTAAAAAGACCATTTTTAAAAACTGGTCTTATTTTCAACATTTTAGGTGAAGAATACAGAAACCAAAAAAAGACCATTTTTAAAACTAGTCTTATTTTCAACTTTTTTTTTTTTTTTTCTGCATCCTTCACCTAAATTGTTTCTATGTGCAAAATTTGGGGAAGATTGAAACGGGAAGTTGTTCAAACAAAATTGGGGTAATAGGTGTGCGATGAAACTTATACAAAGCAAAGTAAAAATGTATAAGAAAAATGTAAAAATTGTATAAGACCAGTAAAAATGCATTTAAAGCTGTTGCATATTTTTTGAGAATACCCTAGAAGTATACAGAAAACTTATGCTTTCCTTTGAAAGCATTAATACATTAGGGCGGTTTGACTGTCATATTTTAGTTTATGTCACGATAGTCACTTTTTGCATACATACCTATTCCTGTTGTATAGATAGTCCAGCATCAAAATAAAGCTCTACTTGGCTCAGAATTGTCAAAGTGACACTTTTTTTGAAAATGTCCCTTTAACTATTTTATCATACCCAACTCTAGAGGAACACGACATTTGTCACGATAGTTACCCAGGGATAAGATAGATGTCACATTAGTTACCCAGCGCACAACATGTCACGATAGTTACTAGAAAAAATTAAATTAAAATAATTTATTTTTTTAAAAAAAACATCGTCCTCTTCAGAGAGTTGCGTGTACAATGTCTTATGTAGGAAATAAAATCTAATCAGCTAACAAAAAAATTTTATGGCCAGGAACTTTAATTAAAGGAACTTCAACGGTAACTATCGTGACAAATTTATAATTAACACAAATAAAAACCAATGTAAGAAAGGTCCTTAGTAAACAATAATATTGGTTTGAGCCTGTGTGACGATTTCCAGGTGGTAAATATCATTTGCAAGTCGGTAAGGTGAAGAAAATTCTGGTAACTATTGTGACTAAAAAACTTGACTTATCTTGTTTAAAAATTGATTAAAAAATATTAAAACTTAAAAATCCCGCGTTCGCGCGTACATATTCTTATTGTATAGATGTTCAGCATCAAAATAAAGCACTAGCTAGATCAAAAACTGGAAAATAAATTTTGGACCTAAAGGTTTGCTCAGAATTGTCCAAGTGTTTTTTGAAAATGACCCTAGTAACAAAAATAATTTTGAATGATAGCAAATTGTTGATTTATGGCATAAAAAACTGCCGGCACTACCTCTAGTCACTGGGCGACAAAACCTTAGCACTGGGCGAACTATAGTGTCGCCCAGTTAAAATGTTAAAATATGCTCTGACTATTATAGCAACATTTCTTTCAACTTCTTGGATTTATTTAAAGTATATATTTTAACCTCTTTAAGGATTGCAACTTTCAGGATGTAACGAATTATTTTGGGTTATAAAAAGAGTGCGCAATGGGTTGTTATATGCTGAAGAATGGTTGGCAAGATAGATTAATATCGTGAAATGGGACTATGGGAGGTTTCGAATAGGGTAGAAAGGGGGAGGTAGAACGAGTAACACCCTCTTGCTATGTTCAAGGGAATACTATGTACCTCCTTGGTAATGCTGTGTTCCTGGTAGGACGCGAGGCCATGGGTTCCTCAAGTGAAACCTTCGCTTACTATTCCCACAGCAGGATAATCCCTGTACCCTCGAGCTGCTTCACATTCCACGGATTACTTCTCTCCCTCTCCTCATATCGGAGATTCCTCTCCAGTGGTAGGCATTAAAAAGGCGGAGGATGAGATGTCTGTAACCCCCAGTGAAAGGTTCTATTACTCTACCTCCTGCTGCTTTCTCTTTCCCTGGTACTCTCTCGGTCGGCTTATCCACCGTTGATACCCCCGGTATAATTCAGGACACTTCCCACGCTACATATTTCATGACCCCTCAAAGGCCTTCTTCCCTCATGCATCCCACGCTTTTTCCCTTTTTTATGTTTTCCCTCTCCTGTTTACAATGAATTAATCAAGATTGCGAAAGTAATAGAAGAAACGAAATTACTAGACAACCCTAATATAATTATTTTACTTAATTGGATAAAATAAATAGGAATAGGATATATGAACAATTAAAAAAGAACCTAATTGATATATATATATATAATTTTTTATTATTATTGTTATTATCCATTTTCAGTCATAATAGCGCTAAAATTAAATTTTGAAGCCTAAAAAAGTTGATCTAAAATATTTTCGTCCGTCATTTGAGCAAGTGATTGACGAACTTTTGAATAGGATAAAAAAATATATCCCGACTATGAATAACTTTGAAAGGTATTTCAAGAAAAGTTACCTGGCATACCAGTGATCCACTAATAATTTAATTTAAACTATCTGTGCACATTGCTTCGAGAAAAAAATACTATATTAAATTATAACATAAATGAGAGCGTCAACAGAAGATGAAGATGTCTCTCCATGGTAAAAAATACATGTTTTTTGGCATGGGTTTGGATAAACCAAAATATTATAAATTACATGATAAAAATAATACTTCGATTTGTCAAAGTAGCTTTCAGTTTCTTAAAGGCTACATCAGTACCGATTACCAGGAGAAATCGCGTTACAATAAATACAAAATACGGAGACGGCGTCTCCGTAAATGAATTAGTGAACACAAATTCATTTATTCAGTGGCGTATCCAGCGGCTAGGTCTGGAGGGGGCACATTCTAAGTCAGTTTAGGTTGGGGGGGGGGGGGATTCGTAGTGGTAGCAAGAAAAGGGAACTACTTATTCAACAAAGCAACTACATTTTTGTAGTTTTTTGAATATGTAGAAAATTTTGAAAATGTGACCTCTCAAAACAGCGCTTTTATGCATTTCTGAGGTAAAATTTAATATGAGGTGGATGTAAAAATATGTATTAAAAAAAATACGGCTGTATCTTTTTTTATTTTTTTTACTCTATCAGGTCTGGGCCAGTCTGGGGGGCACGTGCCCCCTGGATACGCCACTGCATTTATTAATGTAACTCCTGAGTCTCTGGTTGCACGCAGTGTACCAAATGACTCCCCGTATACTTCAACTATATCTGTCCGGTACAACTCATATACAAAACTTTCTCATTAATGATTATATAATTAGTTGGTCCAGTGTTTTCGAGTTTTCGTGGTAACATTTTATTATTATTAAACATTTTTATCAACATTTACTTTAAAAATAACTTCTACCTGGCTCTCTCACTGTGCATGGGTACCTATTTATCTATTTTTCCCGGGAAAACTGTTTATATGGTTAGATTAGTATTTAAATGGACTGCATTTTAGAATTTTGTCCAAAACAGTTTTTGGAGTCCGCCGGTCGCAAATTAATGTAATGGAGTCGTCTGAATTTGAATTGTTGTAAAAGAAGTTAACATAGTTTTATTATAATATATTAATCCTATTAATTACAAGTTTAGTAAGAGTTGTATGTTGTATAGTATACAGATATTTTCCTATTAAGTATAAGTCTAGTGTATCGGACAGATATTTTCCTATTAATTACACTCATTACCACATTCAGTGAAACAGTCTTTATTCGACAAAAGTCAAGACCTAACTGACAGAATAGTCGCTTTTAACACAACAGTGAAAATAAATTCCGGTGGCGATAATCGCAACAGTCACGACGTGTTTTAAAGCGGGGATTTCAAGAAAAACTGAGGCAATTGTTTTATCGTTAAATAAATGTTTTTCTAGAGTACACCCAGGTATGTATTATGGTTTAAGCCTTCGATTAAGAGCTTAGTTTTATTGTACCTTTTTCTTTTGTGATTATCAAAATTATGACAGCAGAGAAATTTTAAAACAATATTCTAGGACAGAGATCTCCAAACTACGGTCCACGAACCAGATTTGGCCCGTGACACGTTTTCATCCGGCCCACCACGCCACAAAAGAAGTTAACAAATGAGCCTTAACAAAGCAAAGTTATGAATTCTCCACAATTAAATGCCATTTCAATTATCAAGAAAGATCAGCACGAGCCTTATTGAAGTTTTTAATAGATAGTGCTTAATCGGGTATTGCCTACCATTGTAAAGTCCGATGGCTGAGTGTTTCTAACTTTATCCGGCCCGCTTTAGACAATTCTATTTTTGATCCGGCCCTTCCACCAAAAAGACTATGGAGACCCCTGTTCTAGAACAAAAGAAACCTTACACATATATATATTATAATTTAAAAAAAAAAAATAATAATAATGACTTTCATTTGATCAAGATATTATAAAACTTAGTGGAACTAAATTTTATCCATAGTTATTAATTATAAAAATTATAAATAAAAAGAAAAAGGAAACCAACGTCATGTGGTGTTCCCAGGCGCTCACCCATTCACGCCCGATGTTGCTCAACTTATTCGGAGATGGAATGAGACCCGGTGTCTTCAGAATGGTATGGACGTTACCAAAAGAGTGTGCAATGAGACTTTGGGTGAGCTCAAACAGTAGAAATCATTGTCAATATTATTCTTTTTTTGAAAATAGAAAGAAAGGCAATATAATAATAAAAGCTCAAACTTTAGAAAATAGTTTGCCAATCTTTCTCGCTTCCTATTTCTTATACTTTAATGGCTTTATTCTTTTACAAACTATTTTGTCAAATTTATTTAATTTTCCCTCGTTTTAAATCTGTCAAAATTGTTTTGATATTTTATATGAACTAAAGTATCCATTTAGCCAAATTTAAAGAGCACAGACAGTTGAAATTAATCTGGGACTATGAGTGAGCTACTTACGACAAACCATATAAATTTCATAAAAATCAGAGAAATACTTTTGAAGATATAGGTGTAAATAAATGTATGGTTGTGCGCATGTGAAAGAGAAACAAATATGAGCAGAAGGTTGAAACTTAGGACCAACAATGAGCTAATTATGGCCTACCACACAAATTTCTTTAAAATAGGACGTATAGTTTTTAAGATATGTTGGTTCGCAAAAATTGAACGACAGACCGATGCAGACAGACACGGAACCAAAAATGTTCCCTGATGTCTGAAACGAGTTTCTGTCTTGGAATTTTTTAAATCTGAGACCTAAAAATTTTTGGTTGTCAGAACAATCACATAGCTTCCGTAACCTTCGGTATATACTCGGAAGCAAAATCTAAACTGTTTTGAATCCTTCCATCTAGCTACAACGAGCATTATTAATTCAAAACATTTTTTTATTATAGCAAAGAACTTAAAAAACCTACTTCGATACTCCAACTAGACAACTATTATCTTCAATAAGGTAAATGCATTTTACATTCTTTAATAATTTAGTAGGCAAAGTAGAATAGCATACTCCATACCTATTTTGTCGCATTTTTTTTTTAAATTTAGATGATTTTTCAAGAGTAGCCCGCAGAGAGTCCCAGTCTACGTTCAGCAAATTTTGGTAAATTTATACTTTTATTCGGAATATAAAAAGGAGGGAAAAAATAAATTTGTGTAATTAAATTTATTTTTTCTTAATGTTAAATCTTAACATTATTAGAGTATGCACGACGGGACGCGAGGAAGCTGTGTGCCAAGAGGCAAAGAATTTTTTTTTGAAACTCATATTCGTAACCCCTCTATTACCATATATTTAATAGTATTTAACATTCGCGATTTAATCATTCTTGCGGTGCTTTTTGGGACCGTACTAATGCGAAAGTTAAGGAGTGACTGAATAACTTTTTTCGCACTCTATTTCTTAAATGCTCTATTGTACTAATAGTTTTAAATTTTATCTCAGTGGGTCTTTAAAAAGAGCGAGATTTTAATCCAAGAATATGTTGCAAAAACTGTTTATAATTCATTCCCCTGGTGGTTATATTATGCCAAATGCCAGGGGAATGAACACCTATCATAATATCTGCTGACTACTCCTAAGATATCCAGGAGAATAAAAAAATACAACTACATGTACATTTTTTCTAGTTTAGTATCTCTAGTGTTTAAAATGATCTCGATCAATTTTATTTTCAATTACAACCCCTTTATAAAACCAAGTTTAATTCATTATCTCAAAGTTTGCACTAGTGTAGTATTTTTAGTGTATATATAGTATCCAAAAGTATCTCTTTACATTAAATTTCTTTTATTCATTTAAAGTAGTTGTATTTCATTATCACAAAATTTACACTAGTGAAAAGAGAACTAGTATATAATAAGTGTGTGTGTAGCACTAGTGAAGCTGTTTATAAACTGTCCAAAAGGTAAGTATCTCTCTATTGTGGTTTGTATAGGTATAGAGTTAGGTTTCAAGGGGGATGGAGGTTGGGCTTGCCCCGTAATCAATACGTTTACTGCCATAAACATTCGTAAGGATTCGGGAATGTTCGGCAAGCACCGCCTACTCTCAGATTCCTCCTTTTAAGATTACCTCTTCCCTTCTTCTATACCCCCTCGTGGAGTACGAAGCAAGAGAAACCTCAAGAACCCCTCCCCCCTCATCCTTCCACCTAACTCCTTTCTGCTTCATAATGTTTTGGGAAACTAAGACCGCCAAGATAACCTCAAAAACATTGACAACAAAGGAGAAACAAAAACACTAAGAATCTCTTCCCCTTTTTAGTCGTAAAGAAAGAAGTAAAAAAAAAAAAAAAAAATCTTTACTTACATTAAATAGAGTACAGTAAATAAAGAAAACTTCTTTTTTTATTATTATTATCAATCTTAATAAATGTTTTACTATCTGTTTTAAAGTTTATAAAGTTCAGACCGACCGAAGAGTAACTTAGTTTTACATCTATATAGAATTGTAGTTATACAATTGAACAAACATAAACGCTAGAAATTTTAATCATAATATACGTACACCTACAACATCATCAAAGCAATTTTGTGTCATAAAGATTTTTTATAATATTTAAATCCAAGTCATCAAAACGAAAGTTTGAGCCATCACAATACTATTTCTCTATATATATCATTAATAAGAGAAAGTAAAACAGCATAGAAAAGTATATAAAAGAAAAAAATAAGTGATCTGTTTTATTTGTCCCTTTTGTATTTCATTCGTTGAATTTTGTGGGTCGTTTAAGGGTTGTGAAAAAAGTTTCGTCTTTATATTATCATCGTCAATAATTGGCTATATTTCGCCCCTCTCCGAGGCATAGACGTGCCTGAAAACATCATTTCTACATTTTTATGGTTGTTTGGTAAGGTTAAAACTATTACATATTTATATACATAAATAGAATAAAATATACATTGTAGCTCGAAAACATAACTAAAAGGAACATATTTAACTAAACGGAATAAAAAACATACCGGGTTTACGACGTTGTTTTACAATTTTTTTACATAAAAAGTTTGGGTCGGATTCTCTAGTTTGTTAGATTCGTCAAAACTGAAAACTTTTCAAAGCTATCTTCCATACTGCTTTACCATTAACAATATTTAATAATAACAAAAATAATATACGACTAGTAAAAATTAACAATAATAACACAGAAAAATATAACGTATCACTTCATGTCAATATGGTAACTTGTGGTAACCAGGTTGAAACCTACCTAGTTTTATAATTTTTCACATTAAATTAAAATTATATAATATATATATTTATTTCTTATTTCTGTTATATCTTGCTGCTAATTTAATTTATTAGGGGGACTTTTTATTATCTTTTTATTTTTTAATTATTTTGTATGATATTTGGTTTTGGCGGGAGTTATGATTAGGTTTGGAAATGATTTACTTTTTATATATTTAGAATAGCTGAATAATATTTGTTTATATCTTTTGTGTCAGATTTAAAATTCATTGTGTTTTTTGTCATGGCTATGTATGCTGCCTCTAGGTACTTTCGTTTCGATTCGTTTCGTTCAGTATCTAGTATGGTTATGTTATTTGGATCTATTTTATGGTTGTTATTTTTACAATGGATGCTAAGGGCCGTCTTATCATTTTTGGCTTTTATGTCGTTGCTGTGTTGTTTCAGTGTGCTCTCCAATTTTTGCATTGTTTCACCTATATAAACTTGGTTGCAGTCTTTACAACTAATTTTGTAAACTACATGCGATTTTTTTATAGTTTCTGTTTTATCCTTTAGTTTGTGGTGATAAGAGTTCTTTACTTTATTTGTAGGTTTTAAGCCGAATTTTATTCTTTCACAGTCAAAATCTTTGAATGTTTTAAGGATATTTTCTGACAAGCCTTTAACATATGTGAAGGATTTATAGTAACTATTATTTTCATTTGGGTCTTTTTTTGAAGGGTTAGCTGATGCTGTGTGCCAAAAAGTGTTGTATATCCACCAACATCAGTGGCATTTTTATCAATGAACTCATAACCCAGGCCATAAGAAAATTGAAAGAAAAACCAAAGTTCATAGCTAAATATGTTGACGACATCATCATAATTACAAAAAACGCTTACATAGATGAAACATTTAAAATATTTAACGAACAAAATAAAAATATCATATTCACCATTGAAAAAGAAATAAACAACCAAATAAACTATTTAGACATAACTATTAAGAAAGAAAAAGATGGTAAACTATCTACCATGTGGTATGAAAAAGATGTCACAAAAGGCCTGTTTCTCAATTACCATTCCCAACACCCATTTTACCAAAAACGAAACACCGTACTCAACCTAATAAAAAAATCAATAGCTCTCACAGACCCAAAATATATACCGTCACTAAAAAATAAAATCTACAAAAAACTTGGAAAAAATTGCTACCCGAAAAAACTAATAAACACTTTTTGGCACACAGCATCAGCTAACCCTTCAAAAAAAGACCCAAATGAAAATAATAGTTACTATAAATCCCTCACATATGTTAAAGGCTTGTCAGAAAATATCCTTAAAACATTCAAAGATTTTGACTGTGAAAGAATAAAATTCGGCTTAAAACCTACAAATAAAGTAAAGAACTCTTATCACCACAAACTAAAGGATAAAACAGAAACTATAAAAAAATCGCATGTAGTTTACAAAATTAGTTGTAAAGACTGCAACCAAGTTTATATAGGTGAAACAATGCAAAAATTGGAGAGCAGACTGAAACAACACAGCTACGACATAAAAGCCAAAAATGATAAGACGGCCCTTAGCATCCATTGTAAAAATAACAACCATAAAATAGATCCAAATAACATAACCATACTAGATACTGAACGAAACGAATCGAAACGAAAGTACCTAGAGGCAGCATACATAGCCATGACAAAAAACACAATGAATTTTAAATCTGACACAAAAGATATAAACAAATATTATTCAGCTATTCTAAATATATAAAAAGTAAATCATTTCCAAACCTAATCATAACTCCCGCCAAAACCAAATATCATACAAAATAATTAAAAAATAAAAAGATAATAAAAAGTCCCCCTAATAAATTAAATTAGCAGCAAGATATAACAGAAATAAGAAATAAATATATATATTATATAATTTTAATTTAATGTGAAAAATTATAAAACTAGGTAGGTTTCAACCTGGTTACCACAAGTTACCATATTGACATGAAGTGATACGTTATATTTTTCTGTGTTATTATTGTTAATTTTTACTAGTCGTATATTATTTTTGTTATTATTAAATATTGTTAATGGTAAAGCAGTATGGAAGATAGCTTTGAAAAGTTTTCAGTTTTGACGAATCTAACAAACTAGAGAATCCGACCCAAACTTTTTATGTAAAAAAATTGTAAAACAACGTCGTAAACCCGGTATGTTTTTTATTCAATTCCGTTTAGTTAAATATGTTCCTTTTAGTTATGTTTTCGAGCTACAATGTATATTTTATTCTATTTATGTATATAAATATGTAATAGTTTTAACCTTACCAAACAACCATAAAAATGTAGAAATGATGTTTTCAGGCACGTCTATGCCTCGGAGAGGGGCGAAATATAGCCAATTATTGACGATGATAATATAAAGACGAAACTTTTTTCACAACCCTTAAACGACCCACAAAATTCAACGAAAAAAATAAGGGCTCTAGACTCCAGCATTCCGGCTAAATTCTTCATAAACCTAACTGACTGTTCCCAAGTATAAGATAAACGTATATTAAAACCTTCTGTCTATACTCATATTAAAAAAATTGGTCCGAGACAACTGAGGCAAACTGTCTCATGTAGGAGTTCATGATTACTTAGCCCAGTGTTTTCCATTTATTAGTTTTCGAGTTTTCATAGGTACATTTAATTATTATTGAACATTATATCAAAATTTATAATAAAAATAACTTCTCCTCGGCGGGGAATCGAACCCGGCCTCTCTCCATCTGCGTTTAAAGCTATTTTCTTAGGATCTAGATTTTTTCCGGGAATACGGCTTATATCGTTAGATTTCACCTCGGGGTATGATTATTCTGAACATGTATGCCACGCGTCCGCACAGCCGACATACAGGCATTTTTTAAAAACCACAATTTTGGGCTAAGGGGACCTCAAAACTTGTAAATTAATCAAAATCTCAAAGTCAAAATTTTCGCTGCATCACAATACTTTCTTTTTATTTGAGAAAGTAAAAATAGCAAGGCCAAGGCTCATAATAAAAAATAACCTTGAGTTGAGGACTTATCATTTATGACCGTCATCCTACTTCTTCCTCTTGATAGTTCATCAAGCTTAAGTCGTGATGATTTAAGGCAAAGAAATGAAATTGGATCACAATTTTCATAAAATAAGACAAATAAATAAAATATTATCATACAAATTTCAAGAAAAAGTATCGCAATCTTATGTTGATAGTGGACTTCTTGTTTTGAAGGTCTAATCAAAATTTCATCAAGCTCGAAATAAAACTGTAGATTTGTTTAACAAAAACAAACAAACAAGCGGGCAGATACCCAGCCATCTCTGTAGTACTTATAGACTCTATATAGAGTCCATACAGGTATCTATATTTTAATATTTTTGCTGAATTGTGGAAGTTTTTGTGAGTGTGGAAGTTTATATACATGTTCTATAATGCGAGAAAATTTGATGTGTATGTGTTGTATTGTTATATTATATTATTAAATATATTTTATTACAATCAGTGGCGTACAATCAGGGGGGCCCACGGGCCCTAAACTTGATCGACCCGATTGCTGGCTGGGCCCGGATTTTTGCCGATGAAACTAAAACTATTAAACACTATAGGCTGGCCCGATTGTCGGTTGGACCCGTAGTACTCATCTGATTTTTTATGAAATTTGAAAGGTTTGTTTAAAGTAGATAACTCCAGATTAATTTCAACCGTCTGCGCTCTTAAAATGTCTGCCAATTAGTGCATATAGCTTCCTCGGGTCCTATTTGGTATTCTTTAATGATTTTATACTTTTACAACCTACTATGGTATAATTTATTTAATTTTCCCCCATTTTTAAATGTGTCAAAATTTGTTTGATTTTTACATGATTTAAAATATCAATTTAAAAATTCATATTTTACGATTTTGGTAGTATTCATACTACGGAACGATTAAATTTTAATTTAAATCAAATTATAATTATTATTAACTACGGGAAACAGAGAGAGAAAAATAGACTCCAGCGCGGGGATTTGAACCACCGGCCTCTATATTTCCAGATAGCGCTCTAACCAACTAAGCTACGCAGGAGAATAAGTATAGGAAATAGTACGCGAGGAAGCTAAGTGCCACCCCAATTGGCACACTATTTACTTAGGTGACATTGTTTTCAGGTCTGAGTTTTTTTAAAGTTTCAAAGCCTCTATGTAATTTTTAGAAGTGAATTATGTGGTATGCTTAACCCGCATATAGTCACTAAAGGTTATGGTCCCCCCCCCGAAATTTTTTCTGCGTAAGCTACTGATTACAATATATTATCTTGTATTTTATTATATTGCATAAGGCGAGTATTATATGTAAAATAAGGAAATAGAAATTCTACCCATACTGCGATAACTCAGTTATAACATATTAATTTAAATCGAACAGCCAACGTCAGTCCTCATAAATTCTTTATGGAAGTTGTTAACTGCAATCAAAAATATTAAGTAAACAAATTTTTATTCTCTGGCATTTTATATATGAATCTTACTCATGGAGTAAATTTAGATTCGAAGAGGTAATGACCAAGGTAACTAACTATCAAAACAATATTTAAGTCATAGGTTCAGTTTATCGAATAAAAAGTGAGCGTATCAGACTCTTTAAATATTTATATTTTGTTTTTATCAAATATTATTATAAAAATATGGGAGAAATATGCTCCAATTCCGTATTTATTATTGGTTTTAATATTTTTTTAAATTAATATTTGTTAAATTTTATTAACAGTTTTCTACTTTAATATCACAATAAACTCATCTAGTTTACTTTTTAAGTTGATTTTGTTATTTTTTGAAAGAACGCATGAAGTTTTTTTTATTAGTAAAAGTAACTAATTGAATAACGGCGAAGAAAAAGTAATAGTAAAATTTCTATTATAAGAATATGCTGATAAAATTACTATGGAGATGCTGGGATTCGAACCCAGGACTTTCAGCATGCGAAGCAGACACTCTACCACTGAGTTACATCCCCACCTATTCCATTTCCTACGCTTTTGGCTTTATAACCTTGCATACTCTACATAATCACTTATTAATAAACAAGAATTATAATTTAAATTTTAGAAATGTTGTTTAATTTGTTAATTTTACTGTATATAAATATAATAAGATAAAAAATATTTTATTTTACATAAATAGTAATATTAAAAAAATGTAAATATTCAAGTGTAACCAATGTAATGTTTTTGTTTTTTTTTCTTTAATTAATTTTTACTTCACAGAAAATATTTACAAAGTTAATTGAACAACCCTAAAAGTATTTCCAACTAAAAGCAATAAATATGTCTTATAAAAAAATATACATTCTACAAATATTTAAATTATGTATCACTACTATAATACATAATATTGTTTAGAACACGTTCCTTCGTATTTTAATAACCAATAACTAATAAGCAGAGACGGGAAAAAGTCATAAATGTCATAGTCATATGATTTTGTCATAAAATAGCCATTTTACGCATAAACGTCATAAAATGGGGGATTCTTGTAATAAACGTCATAGAATGGCCTTTTTTTGCCAAATGTTTAGCAAAAAGGTTATTTTTTGGTTAATGCAAATTTTTAAATTGAACATTCGTGGTCCGGTTCCAGGTAAAAGTGCAGTTCGAACAAAAAACCCTTACACCAGCTTAGTGAATGGCCTGGGCTCTTAATTCCCTGACCACTTTCGGACTTAACTAATGCGCTTATGCATACCTACAACCAGAGAGGCACCGCTGGCAATTCGCAATGCCAAAGAAGCCCTAAAGGCTCCAGGACTGGAAACCCACCTGAACTACATCAACGACAACTTTGGGACATTTCCTGACATAATAGAAATGTCTGCAAAAACAGGATATGCTATTTCTAAACGGCGTCGAAAAAATCAAGACCCTTTGCGGTACCGATTGGGTTGGAAGAGTGGGGGAAAAGGTGAAAGAAAAGTTCACTGCTGTTCTCTCAAGGAATCCTGGGTGGGAACACGCCCAGGCCATAGCTGCCCGGTTGAAGGGCGTGCAAAAGCAAAAGCAAATGACGTGTCATGCATGAAATTGTCTCCCACCTCATCTGCCGACGTCGAAAGGTCTTTTTCCAAGTTTAAAATTCTACTGACGGTCAAAAGAACCAATTTAACGCTGGAGAATATAGAACAATTCCTGTTTATTACTATCATTTATTACATATATTGTAAATGTAATTTTGTATTTATGAAATATAGAAATCTTTTTGAACTTTTTCCCTCCAAAATAACGAAATGCTTCACATCAAGGCTAAATTTTCCCAGAAAATAAACGTCATACTTTTGGCTAAAAGTATAAAACAACCGATTTTCTAAAATAAACGTCATAAAACAGGATAATAAAAGTCATAAAAGACATAGAAAAAAGGTCATGAAATGGAAAAATAAAAGTCATAAACGTCCCGTCTCTGCTAATAAGTAACGATAAACGTTTTCAATCTTCACTTTTTTTATTTTCTCATATATACAGGATATTGAAAAAGTATTTTGAAAAAAAAAATCGATTTTGAAATGTTTTGGTATGTATTTTGAATTCAAAAAAGTTAACCAACTTTCTTCAAGGATACGTTTTGTTTTTTGCAAAAGATTTGTGTCTAGTATTACCATATTCGATATATCATATATCTTTTGAGTTTCTACTGAGATTTAGTCAGAGGAAATAAAATTCCAGAATTAGAAATATAACAAAATATATAAAAACCAAGAATTTACAAATCCATGCCTATTTATAAAAGACAACGAGGGTATTATTTTTATGTGTACGTTCTTTACAGGCTCTTGCATTTAATGAGTATTTGGACCGCACTTAGTTCATATAGGAAACTGTAGACACCTGTATTTTATCAAGAATAAAATTAAAGTTGTTCTTATCATAATCAGTATATGTTAGATTGTTAATACATGGTTTTATTAAATCAAAACTATAGAAACAGAAACAATCGAATACCTTTAAACTCCACTAAGTTCACATTGTCTGCCGTACCTAAGTGTTTTTCAGATTTCTTTATATTCTTTCAAATCTTGCACAAATGATTATGGAATTAACTTAAAAAGGCATTATCGTGAATATTATATTAAACAAAATTAGAAATACAGCAAATAGTAGCCGTGCATTAAAAGCCGTACTCACTTTGACAATACTCGGTGTTGGGAAAATTTTATTTCGCCATCAATTGTTTTAGACGGAATGTCAAACTTTTTCAATTAGCTTTATAAAAAGTGTTTCTTACATGTTGAATGTTACTCTGTGTTAAATAAAGTATCTCAAATTCTGCTTATAAACTCTGTGTTAAATACCATTAGGTTGTGGGCCCAGCACGCTTTCACTGTGCTCTACCAACTAAAGTAGGATTTACACTATTTCACTTTGGAGGATCACCCAAAGTGAGCCCTCTGGATGATCCTCCAAGAGTGAATTCATCCCTGTTCACACATTTTCATCCGTTTATTTGTTTTCACTGCCAGTTATCCTCATTTCGTTGATGTAAAGGGTCTAAATAATGTCTCATTTGAGAAAGAATACAAGGATTATGCCGACGGGTATTGATTTAATTTCACGTGAACTGATTATTGAACTAAATAATGCAATTATGTTATCAACAAAGGACAGTGACCGGGCTAAAAGACGTTGGTGGGTAAAACCATGGGTTTCAAGGAGAGAAAGTCTGGGATATAAACTAATTTATCTGTTTACAAAATTATTTAAATTGTGTTAAAAAAAAGGGGAGAAAAAAATTAAATAGAAAAAAGTTTAAACGCAATATAAAAAATCGGTCAGAGACAACTTAGACAAACTTCCTTATATACGAGTTCGTAATTACTTGGCCTAGTGTTTTTTATTTATAAGTTTTCGTTGGTACATTTAATTATTATAGAACATTTTATCAAAATATATCATAAAAATAACTTCTCCTCGGCGGGGAATCGAACCTGGCCTCTCTCCCTCCACTTTTAAAGCTATTTTCCCAGGAAAACCACTTATATCATTAGATTAGTATTTAATGTAGTCTATTTTAGAATTTGTCAAAAATGGAACTTGGGAAATAATAAACGTAAAACCTGAAAAAAAACGTTATTAGCTATCGCAGGATCCTTAAAAACAAATATCACGCAGATGGAACCCTCGAAAGGAAAAAGGCTAGACTCGTCGCGCGAGGATTCGCGCAACAGCCTAATTTTGATTATACTGAAACTTATGCTCCCCCCATAGCAAAATTAAATTCAATTATAAAACTGATCCAACTCGACGTTACGACCGCTTACTTGAACAGGAAAATCGAAGATAACATCGAAATTCACATGAAAACGCCCCCATATCTGGAATGGAAATGAAGATCAGCCAATATTCTTAAAAGCTAAAAAAATGTTAGAAGACATTAGAAAAGGCAAATAAGAAAAAGTGTGCAATCTCAAACAAGCTCTCTATGAATTGAATCAGGCGGGGCAATGGTTTAAAAAATTGGATGAAACTTTGATTGAGCTCGGTTTCAAACCATCAGAGGCAGACTCCTGCATGTAGATAGGGGGAGAGACAGTTATCATTTCCGTGCACGTTGGCGATTTGATCATAGCGTCTAGAACCGAAAGCGCGATCGTGGAAACAAAACGTAAATTAATGGAAACATTTTATATGCGTGATCTCGGAGAATTAAATTATTACCTGCGGGTATAAAATTTTCAAAAGATAAAAAGAAAAATATTTCGGCAAATCAAAAGAAATACATCAATGAAATTTTGAAAAAATATAATATGGAAGACGATTTTTTTATGTATTAAAAAAAAAAATACGAGGGTTTTTTTTTTTTTTTAATCTATTGGATCTGGGGGGGGGCACGTGCCCCTATGTGCCCCCCCCCCTGGATACGGGGGGGGGGAACACCTATGGAAATAGGTCTGAAACTAGAAAAGGCTAAACCAGAGGATCAGAAGAGCGATTTTCTATACCAAAGCCTAATCGGATCTCTTATGTACTTGGCCGTCGCTACCCGACCTGACATAGCGTATGCTGTAAGCTCTCTTAGTCAGTTTAACAACAGCTACAGGTAACAAAACGAGTTCAGAGGTAAATTTAGGGTTCCAAAAATTTAGCCCTGACCTACAAGAAATCAGGAAAGCAGATTTATGGACTAGCTGATGATGACTGGGGTGCTTGCTTGGTGGACCACAAATCCTACACAGGCTACATCTTTATGCTTGCCGGAGGACCTGTGAGTTGGGAGTCCAGAAAACAAGGGACAGTGGCTCTGTCTACCGCCGAAGCGGAATACATGTGTCTTATGGAAGCGGCAAAAAGAAGCTATACATATTAAACGGTTGGAGAATGATCTCAACCGGCCACATCATAAGATCATAATCTATAATGATAATCAAGCTGTGCAGAAGCTGGCTCTTAATCCAATAGTTACCTCGAAGTCAAGCCACATCAGTATTAAAGAGCATTTTATTCGTGTTGTGGTCCGTAATATTATAAAAGCAGGATTGGCTTTTAGAAAGCACGTCGAGGATAAATGCCGAACTGCCAAGACGGCGCTCGGTATGTATTGGCCTAAATTATATGGAAACAATGAGGTGTCTGTTTCACCAAAATTAAAAATATTTAATTCGGTTTCTAGGGCTATTGTGACGTATGGTGCGGAGATTTGGGGGACTAGAGAGTACATAGAACTAGAAAGGTTTCAAAATTATTTTCTTAAAAAACTTCTTGCAGCACCTATCACCTAGACATAGACATACACTAGGGTTTATGATAAGTTTGGAGACAGGAGTTCAATCGTTCAATCCTTACGTTTTGCGAAAACATATTAAATATATTCTAAAGGTGGTGGAGATGGAAGAGGAAAGACTACCTCACTTTTTTCTAAAAGAAAGTATTAGAGGCAAAATGGGCTGGATAAAGCTGTGGTCGGAGTAGTTCGCGAAGTTCGACGTAAATCTCACGGTGGAGTGGGAGAGCAGAAATCATTGGACCAAAGAGTCGAGTGATCTTTTGAAGGCGGTACATGATGATATGTATAAAAGAACTCTTGAGGCTGCCAACAAATCTGGATATTGTTCATATTGCAGGGAATTGATCTTAGCCTTGCCACCACATAGACATGGAGATATAGATACAAATATTCATCGAATGAAATTAGATGGTTGTTTAAATGAGACGTAGGTTGTTCATTTTAAACAAAAGGCCGTGGAAAACAGGAGAATGCACAGTATGTAGTAATAAGATGGTGCAGGACGACATAATACATTTCCTGGGACAGTGTCCGATATATAGTAATATCAGGAAAAGCTGGCTAGGAAAGAGTTATCTTACGGAGCAGAAATTGATAAAATTGCTAAAAACTGAGGATGACTGGGGCAAGTTAATTAAGGTATCTCTGGAATCATGGAGGTATAGACCTCTAATTAATAATGAGTATCAATAAGGAATTTTATGTTAGTAATTTTTTTTTTAAATTTATTAATTTATTTATTTATTTAATTTTATGTTAGGAGTTTCATTTATTTTTTTAATTAATAATAAATTCATTTGAGTAAATTTAATTAATATTTGATTTATTAGGTATAAGCATGTGCGTGGTTTTAGGTAGTAGAACACAAGAATACATTCTATACAAAGAATTTAAAAGTATTGGAGCATGAATATTTATTTTATATTATAGTAGAATCGGTAGAGATTGTTATCATTGTTTTGTCTTTTAAGCTAGTAATTAATTTCATAGATTGTTATTGTTGTTCGTTTACTTTTACTTGATTCATTTAATTCTACCTTATACATCTCTATATTTAATCAGAACGATAATAAAATAAAATGAGCCAAAGATCTTTTGTAGCATCTGCTCGTTGATTTAAAATGGCTAACTCCAACCCCGATGCTAAAAGCAGTGGGTTTACACAGGCATTCTGTATTGTAATAAATATGAATGTAATCTGCTTACTAATGTAATAAATGCTTTTTCTACTCTACATTCGTGATATAGTGAAGAATGGTCTCATTCAAATAGCTTATCGACCAACTGAAGAAATGGAAGCTGATATACTAACCAAGTCCATCGCAAGCTCTCTGAATTCAGGACCAGACTTAAACTTACTGACATTACTAACCCCTGATGTCGAAAGGGGGAGTGTTGGGGGAAATTTTACTACGCCATCAATTGTTTTTTGACGGAATGTCAAACTTTTTCAATTAGCTTTATAAAAAGCATTTCTTACATGTTGAATGTTACTCTGTGTTAAATAAAGTATCTCAAATGCTGCTTATAAACTCTGCGTTAAATTCCATTACTCGGGATCTTAGCATTTATCTTTGGAAGTGAGTATTATACCTAAATACTTATAAGAATTCACAAAATATATTTATCCCTGTTTATCATCTATTTATATTCTTTCAATCTTTAATCTATTTTATTTTCTTTAAATATCCAGGATGAGGTGCACAGTAAAGAAGACACCATAATAAAATTTTAAGAATTACTGGTGGAGAACGCTTTTTAAATTAAGGTACACTTTTTAGTTATAACATTGGACCACCAAAATTGACTAGTGAAGAGTAGAAAATGGTATAATTTATAAAACTCCCTAGAGTGATTTATCAGGTGTACCTTCTACCAACGGACTTCCCTCCGGTGAAGGCGGAATTTTTAAACCTATTACCTCTGATTTTAGCCACGAGCTCAATCTTTGACTCATACTAGACTTGCCTGAGTCGGCCCACATTTTTGCCGACGGAATTAAATTCACTGAATTGAATCAGAGTGTGCATTCTAGGCCGATCCGAATCGGCCCAGAACGGGGTAAAAAAGAAGGGGAGCGGACGAGCAACTCTATCAACAAAGTTCCGCATCGAGCCGGACGGCACCGCCAATTATTTGGCGACGAAAGATTTTAGGGCAGGTCTAGTTTGCTGCAACATAATATGTTTCTGTGGCGGTAGATTTTTCGACCGACTCGTGTTCAGAGGCAGTTAAATAGCAAATAATGAGTAAATTTAATCAATTTTTTTTTCAATCCACAAAAAACAAATATTTTGATGTAGTCAGATTTTAGCCAGTTAAAGTATTTAGATACATGCCACATGCCGGTTTTCACCAGTTCAGTAGTTATCACCAGTGGCCAGAGATCAAAACCTGAGTTTAAGAAACATGTGCATTTCAGAGTTTTGAAATTGATAAACTTTACTATTGGAATCTTATTCATCAGCAAGCTTTGTTTTAGCGTCTACTTATAATTGACTAATTTGAATAAAGCTTATTCCCCTTTTTTTATACTTAACTTCAAATAATCTCCATACTTGACTTAAAACGTGGAAAAATGTCGAGAAACACGTATGATCCTAGTTTAGAACTGGTAAGATGCAAATCCCTTGTAGATAAAGAAGCCGAACTGCACGGCTAAAGACTAACCTACCTCAAAGCCTGCTTTCTCACGAAGAGCAATGAACTCGGACAAACAGATAAACATACAAGATAACTCACACTATAGAACCAAGTAACACTCTGTGAGGTCTTATACTAGAACAATAAACGGAGCTTGGACTTCTTCTTCACTAATATTCTCAAAAGCTGGTGTTTTAACACTAAGGTTTGGTTCAAAAAGAAGGTTATAATAACTAATTATAAGCAAAAACAAGATTACATCGTATAGTAAAATTTAGATTAGGAGACAAATTACATTTTCAACCAGTGGGTGAAAGCACACCTTCTATACTAGATATCTTATAGCCGAGAGCCGAGATACTTACTTTAAGCTGATTATTGGATCAACAAATATAATCTAATTACACCATTTGAACTACATAAAGGTTAAATATGGTGTCATAACAATATTCATCGGCAACGTCCATACCATGCTGAATACACCAGGCCAATCACCGAAGTTAAGCAGCATCGGGAGTGGTCAGTGCATGGATGGGTGACCGCCTGGGAACACCAAGTGACGTTGGCACCCCTTTTATTTTTTAATTACATCAACAATCTTGTTACTACTATTTTTGTTACTTCTTTAGCTTTTAGTAAATTCATGGTTTTGTATGTGATGCCGGGTGACGAATGATTTAAAACCTAAGTTTCGCTCCTTTCGCTGGGAACATTTTCAGGGTTATTCATACTTTAATTAATTGAATTAAGTTTGAGTCAAGGTCCTACATTTTTTGAGATGTGGTCTCAATCAGTTCATCAAAGATATTAAATTAGTCTGCCTAGATTTGAGATTTGAGCGGCATATAGCATTCTCGCTTCCTATTGTTGGACGAATGGTCTCATGCGATTTCCATTCCCAGCTGAATCACACTTATTTTTATTCAATTCTAGCTTTCACCCCGCGCTCCGCGCGGGGCTCATGCTAGATATTAGTGGCTATGTTTCCTATAATCATGTAGGCCTAACAATTAAATTAAATTCCTAAATAGTTTTGTTTCCAAAGCCTTCTAGGAATAAAATCAGGACTATATTACTCATAATTAATTCCATAAAAGAATATTATACTCTCCAAATCATAGTTTGGATTCTATCTATATATTTTAAAAATAGCCAGTAGAAACTAAGTAATAACTAATTATATAGTAATAACTAACATAACAATGCTAATTTGACTGGGACTGCTTGGACTGCTTTAATTAGATTGGGAAGTCATTGAACAATCATCAAAAATCATGGCGCATTATTTAATTACCAGCCTCTTCATTCAATACGGCAGTTGCACCAGCAAATATTAATTAACTCTAGTTCTAGAAACAATTAATAAAATAATAAATACTCGATTTAAAGAGCATTAGTGTGAGGTTTAAGCACTCCAATCAGAAATTAAATCGGTCAACAATTGCGGACGCCATAAGCGCCGAAAGTTAAATTTCTTTTTAAAAAAATAAAATTTAGCTCAATTTAATGTAGAACCGATGAAATTACGACAAAAAGTAATAGGACCAAATTAGTAGATCTTTTAAAATTAGTTACCGCTGGCGCAATCAGCTTGTCGATACAACTTACCGTTTAGCCATAATAAGCCTCTAAAATAACTTTAAAGTGCGTCCGCCATCTTTAATTTTTTAGGGGGGGGGATATATTTTTTTAACTTTTCGGATTTTTTCAATGGGCTTAGGCCAATTTCCGACCAAACGCAAAAAACCGCAAGTCTCTAGGAGGTCTAGAAGTATATAATAATAGTAGTAAAGTAATTATAATAGCGAGTCGGTGGGGTTTGTTTACGGCGGGTCAACCTATTTTTTTTAGGTTATGTTTTATATACTTTTTTTTTATAAAATTGTTAATTACTTTGGTTCTACTTAATATTTTTAGATGAAACCAAGCCTACAAATTGCGCAACATGTTTGCGCTCACCCCTGAAAAAAAATTAATCGATTTCATGTAGCCAGTTTTGCGCCTATAAAGTCTGACTGGGGCGACAGACACACATACATACTCACATACATACCCACATACATACCCACATACATACCCACATACATACCCACATACATACACGAAAAAAGTTAAGGCCGGATTCGGATTTTGGAATGTCTAAAATGAAAAAGTATCCAAAAAATTTTCAATTCTGACCAATGTACAGACAAAACTTTAATTTTATATATATAGATTGATATTATAGATTTTAGTCTGTTCTGTAAAATTTCATTATATGCAATTACGCATTTGTTCGACCGGAGGACCGATATTATCAAATTTAAATTTGATATAAATATTATTCCTTTGATAGTAAGAACGGTACATTTTAAATAAATTATAATCCAACGTCTGCAGAATTAACAACCTAAGGCACTCTTTTAGTTGGTACCCACCTTTTTTATATTGAAATTATATATAAAAAAATTCCTTCGTCCAATTAAACTATAGACCCTTTTGTTTTAATAGTTATTAACTTACTGTTACCCATCCTACTTTTTAACGTTTTATTAATATCAATAAAGGGGGGTAACAAACTAAAAGAGGCGTACGGTCTGTGCCTCTTTTAGTTAGTTAACCCCACTTTCTTTTTGTTATAGTGGGTAACAAAGTAAAAGAGTACCCACCCTAAACAAGCCCAAATATTTATTGGATAAATAACTACGTATTACAATGAATATTTAAAATAAATAAAAATTGCGATGAATTTTTTTTTTTTAATATTAAGAAAGTAATTTAGACATTAGATAATACATTGTATATACATAAACGTATATTTTAAAAATATATAATTTGACTGAAATCATTTAAACCAACGACAAGCTCATTTATAAAATTTTCCCTAAACTCAAGACAAAACTCATCTGATTGTTAAGGAAGAAGAAGAAAAAAAAGAAAAAAATCGTTTAGCCGGCTCGTTGATTCCCAATCTCGACTAAAAAAAGAACAGTCACTAAATGAAAATGAGAGAGAACGAGAAAGAGGAAGGTTTAAAAAAATTCCCAACTCAGGAAGGCCCTTTTATTTCCTCTGATCCGACCGAGAAATCCTTAATCATTCCGAAGCTCGGATTTTAAGGACGAAAAGAAAAGAAAAGAAAATAAAAGAGTTCAAGATGAAGGCAACCTAAAGAAATCCCTTAGGGTTTCAGTTTAGGGACAGAAACCCTTCTCATTCTTTTATTTTTTTTCTTTCGTAGAACGGAACTGTAGTCTCGAGGAGAATTTTAGCTCTTCAATTCTCGGATTGCGCTTTCATTTTTATGGTTTTTAATTTTCTTTTCGTTCAGATCCACACAGTGAGGTCCTTAAAATCCGGAGGCTTGATTATTTACTCCTCCAAACCCCCTACTTCTATATCTTTTCTTATAATATTCTTCTGGTTTTTCTTTTTTTTTTTTCAATCGAAATAAAGAAACTTAGGTTAGTGTCAGTATATTATGGTCCAATTTCAGCAAGTGTTACCAGATTTTGAGTTTATTCAAGATTTCTTAGGTTAAAATTGTCAGAAAAACCATATTATTTATCTCTTATGTGAGCCACGAGTCTGTTATTACTGTCACTATTTTTGGCGGATTATTTTTTAATTGTTTAAATTTTCACTAATTTCGGAACTTTCTTGATGCTTGCAAGCTTTATTTCGGCTGTATCCTGTAAACTATTACATTTAATAGTTTGGCTAAAATATTATTTTGACCCCCTTAAATATAGCTACTTCTATACAGAATATTTTACGTTTAATTATTTTTTGTTAATATCTAGCAATAGCATGCAAAATCATTACGTGAACAACATTTACCATATAACTTTGATATCAAATCGATTCTGTTTTTTTTTTAATAAACAAATATATGAACCTTCATTAAACGTCCATTTATACGAAAGCGCAATGATTCTAATTCACTCGTCCTTTATCAACAGTGTCTCCTAAGATGTATCTCCTAAGAATATATATATTTTTAAATAATATATAAAGATAGATCTACCAATCTATATATAACAATTTAAAATCAAAATAGAACGCTATACAATAAAATAAAAGATTGTTATTTACATATAATATGTAGTTATGTATGTTTAAGAGAACGTTACCTTCTATTTTTTATATACAAAAATTATTTTACTAAGAAGAATACATTGGCTATTCATCAACCATAGCCTCCAGTAAAAGCTAAGCATTGCTGGCTACATGCCCTATAGAGTGAACTTTCCGCACGACCATAGGCTTATACAATAACAGAAAACAGCCTTATCTAATTGTTTCTAGGAGAAGGAAGCAGCAATAATAATAAATTTTATGTCTATTAAAAACTTCTACCGAGTAAAAAGAAAAGAAGCACAAAAATTGAGTTCTACCCAAAGGCAGACACAATGTCTGAATCAATAACACTTTAGCTTAAAGAGAGATAAAAAACTAGACAAAAAATCTTGTTTGCTTCTTTCATACTAAATAAAAAAAACTACTGGATACAAATAAAATATAAAATTAGACATTTCTACTGAGATTTTGTAGAACTTACTCCTAATAAATAAAAAATCTTAAATAGCATTCATTATTAAAGAGAAAAGCAAAACCATCTAAACTCGAGGAGAGATGTATCAGTGAAATGATAATTCTAGGAACAATCAATTCACCTAAGCAAGTTTTAAATAGACGTCTGTATTAAGTTACAATTGATTGACTACATCAATGCTCTTCTACTCTTACAATAGATGTCCTAAACAAGATGATAGTGATTATAGGGCGTGGATTTCAGCCAGGGTGACGCCACAAACAAGAGGCAGAATAAACCCTTAATACCTTAAACCAAACAACCCCCCCCCCCCCCCCCCTCATCCTCCTCAACCTTCTACAGCTTGTTATGTTTTATACTGGCCTCTATACAACTTGATTAAGCTTCTTTACAAAGTCGACGGAATTTTCTACTTTAGACTCTAGGAAGGCGCCAAGGCTAACAGAAACTAAAGGGGGTGGAGGTGAAGCCATCAATACTTGTTTAAGCCTTAAGGACTTATTGGCTTGTAAACATGATCCCTGTAATTTTACAAATAAAATTATTCCTCCGCTTTCAAGTACCTTAAAATTAAAATAATTAAATAAAGAAAAAGATATACAACCTATTTCATAGATCTAATATAAATTAAATTCTTAGATAACAAGAGAATAAAATAGTAGTTTATAATAGAATCATTAAAAATATGATTTTAGTTTTTTACTCCATACATACTCATGACATCCCCCAGCATCCCTTAAAAATCCTTGCCACTTCGCAGATGACAAGGCAATCCTTACTGTCCAAGATAATCTGCCCCTAGCATCCGATAACACGCAAAGCCACCTGTTACTTCTGCAACCTTGGTTGAGGAAATAAAGGATAAAGATTAACAATCAGAAAAGTGTGCTCGTCACTCGTCACCTTTGTTCTTCATCATGGCACCTGTCTCCCAGTCATCCTTAATCAAGTTACTATTCCTCACTCTAACTCCGTCCGATGCCTTGGCCTTACCCTTGACCGTTGATTATCATGGCAACTACTCACCAAGACAAACACGACGATTCAAGTTACTGCTCGGTCTTTTGGATCGTAGGTCTAAGATATCACTATACAACAAGCTTCGCATCTATAACGTAGTCCTAAAGCCAACTTGGACCTACGGTTTGGAAGTGTGGGACAGCAATAAGCCCTCCAATTCCCGTCGTCTCCAAATCCTACAGTCAAAAATCCTTAGACAAATAACTGATGCTCCTTACTCTCCATGAAGACCTCAATATTCCATTTGTCCGAAATCTATCCGTATCCCGATATATAAAATTCCATGAATCCTTATCCCATCATCCTACTCCTCTGGTACTAATCTTCCCAGCATATCCCAGGTAACCCTCCAAGACGTCTGAAGAAATAGCGGCCTAGAGATCAACTCCTATACTTATTATAAGTATACATTATAATAACACACACACACACACACACACACACACACACATATATATATATATATATATATATATATATATATATATATATATATATATATATATATATATATATATATATATATATATATATATATATATATATATACAACTTTATCATGACATATTTAATTATTTTGTATTACAATTAATTTATCATACTCAAGCCAAGTAAGTGTAGTCACTGGGCTACTTATTCTTCACGTTGCTCCCACCATGTAAACAATAACAACATTATCACTTGTTGCAATGCACATTTTATTTTGTGTTAACAATAAAATATTTTTAAAAAAAGAAAAGTTTTTTAGTATGTTATCCCTTTTAATATGCCTATTTTTTCAATTTTCATTTAGTTTCGTCAGGGAAATTTTTATAATCAAATAAAAGCTAATAAATTATCTTTTATTTATTTATTTATTTAGAGAGTATTTAATCTCTAAAATTGAGATCTAAAACCTGCATTTTTTGTTTCAAATTTATAAAATTTGTCGTTGTTTAAAAAATTAACCTTAAATCTGTGGATCCTTTCAGGGTGGTGGTAAGAAAAGACTATAAAAAGAGTTTGATTTCAACAACGTTTCGGGCTATCCGGCCATTTTCAAGTCTAAAAAGCAAATTTATTTGTTTTAACTACAATATACTGATACCGAAGAAGATACATAATATAAGAACTAGATTATTAATTCATACCTTGCAGTTTACACTTGAATAAGTGATGTCAAAACTAAAATAGAGAGAATGTACATAGTACATAGGAACTGTAAGGTTACAACGTCCAATAAATTCCATCGAATCTTCAAAAATTACTCAAAAATATGATAACCATGCACCATGCTTAGTAACAATTAAACAAAAACAAAATAACAGAATTATTATTTCTGTTTTAATCATTTCTGTGATAACTTCAAAATTTGTTTTAATACTTGTTACCTTTTGTTGTTATTTGTTAAACTTTTATTAACATATATGTGTAGTTTTATTGTTAAATGTATATCTGAATTTATGTATTTGTTATTAATTTAATATATTAAATTATGCTACTAATAATGCTATTTTTATACACACAGTAAAGCCGATTTGTTTATTGTCATTATAACGTATGCATGTTTATGTATTTTCTCCCTACTGGAGATAAAATATTGTATGTACTGTACCTCGGAAGTATAGTGCTTTAATTCCCCTCGAATAAAAAATATTGCGATAATAGCGTACTTCCCTCGGCATCACCTCGGGATTTAGAGAACCAACTTATTCGTTCAGGGAATAATGGCTTCATTTACTCCCTAGGGCCCTAGGTGCATAAACAACTATTAATAGGTGGTTGTTTACTTTTTTTTTCAATTAACAACGAAATCAGATTTTTTTTTTCATCAATATCTCGGAAACTAGATTATTTCTCGGGAAATCTACTTTATCATAAGATTGGAATTTAAATAGACTACATTTTTCAAAAACTACATTTTCGGAACCGTTTCAAAGAAATAATGATTTTTTTCACGTTATTTCAGAGTTTTTGAGGGAAAATCATTTCTCGATTTCAATTCGGGGTATGATTTTTCTGAAACTGTATGCTAAATTTCATCATAATAGTCCCAATAGTTTAGGCTCCACACGTAGTACTAATAATAGTACATTACGCGTCGAGTGCGGAAAGTAGCATTTTGCATGCGAGTGGAGTTTGCACCCGAGCGACAGCGAGGGTAGTAAAACAATTTTTTTTAAGCAAACATTTTTCGTGGTTTTTAGCTTCTAGTTTAAAACTGACTTTTATCTTCGACCTACTTTATCATTGAACTTGATCATTCAACCTTCTATTTGAACTTGCTGAGGAGTATTATTAAAATAAAATAATGTTAGTTTTCAATTTTTTAAAAGCTATTCAACGCCCTTACTATGGATAGATATCTCGTAAACGAGAGCAGATAACGAGGCTTCGTGGAAATGCTTCCCAAATGAAATTCGTCACGTTTTTTACTTTCCTATATAAAGAGAAAGCATTGTAATGGCACGAAAATTCGATTTTGGCATTTTGATGGATTTACACGTTTTGAGGTCCCTTGAATACAAAGGCCGATTTTGACGAAATTTGGCATTCATGTTCAGAAAAATCATACCCCGAGGTGAAATCGTGACATGATTTTTAGCTCCAAATTTAAGGGGAACCGTCGAGGAGAAGTTATTTTTATGATATATTTTGATGAAATGTTCAATAATAATTAAATGTACCTACGAAAACACGTAAACTAATAAATGGAAAAAACTTGGTTAAGTAATTGACCGAGCGAAGCGAGGTCTAAGTTTTAACTCGACCGTTTGGCATTTCGTCTGTCTGTCTCTTAATTTTTGTAAATAATTGCAGGCTAAATGATTAATTTAATGGTTTTGTAAATGTATCTTCATGTATTCATTTAGTAGGACTACTGAAGCCTTATAATACGGTGGTACTGAAAAAAAATTATTTCTGTTCATAAAAGGGTACTTTTGGTACCGGTTTGTCGAAATACGCAAAAATAATCTACTTTTTATTTGTTTTACTGTATTGTTTTTGCTTTTCATAGGATCGCGCTAAAATTCAAATGGTACTTACTACTTTATATGTAACAGTAAAATGTGAGCGAAAGGAGAACCTTAAATATATTAATGTACCCTGTCCTTGAGGGGTACATAGTTGTGTACCTCTGTTTTAGAATGGTACTTACTTCCTTAGTAGTGTAAAGGATATCCGCTTAAGAGTGGTGATGGAAATAAAAACATAGACGTAGGCAAGTTCGACCATGTGCATGGGATTATGATTATGTGATTTTTGTGAGATGAATAGCTTTTTTGATTCTTGTTCTTTGAATTGTATTTTCTTGATGTTTAATAAACAGATTGTTCGTAATGCGTGTTTATTGTTTATCTATCAAGACCCAATAAACTTACATGGTGTCAGGTGAAACGTATTATAAAACTTTCAGTAATTGAAGTGGTGCGATATTTCGCGGTATACATAATTTAGTTTTTGTTTGTGAGTTTAAGTTTATTCTCTTTATATTGAAAAATGGATTGTTTGGCAAGACTTCCGCCGCCTCTGAATTGTGGAGCCTCAAATATGGACAAGGAGTGGACAAATTGGTTACAAAAATTTAAGTTGTTTATTTTAGCTACGGACAGAGAAAATGACCCGGACAAACATAAGGTAGCTTTGTTGCTTAATTTGGCTGGAGACGATGCCTTAAACATTTACAATTCATTTACGGCTTTAAGTGGCGGGAGTTTGCAAACGTTTGAAGATGTTGTAGAGAGATTTACTGGTTACTTTAGACCGAAGAAGAACATAATTTATGAACGTTTCAAGTTCAATAAGTATTTACAACAAGAAGGGCAGTTACTGTCGTCGTTTATTACGGAATTGAAAGTCCTAGTGGCTTCGTGTGAGTATAAGGAACCTGAAAATATGATTAGAGATAAAATCGTGCATGACATCAATGATGACAAATTAAGAGAAAAGTTGTTGGCTTACCCAGATTTAACTTTAGACAAGGCTGAACAGATGATAACATTGGAAGAGACTAGAAGAAACCAATTAGCAGACATGAAAAAAGAAGGTACTAGTGAAGTTAGTGTTGTAAAATATAGAGCAATCCGTAAACAAGAAGAGAATAAAGGCAGCACGAAGGTAACCTGTAGCTGGTGTGACCAGGTTCATGCAAGGGGAAAATGTCCGGCGTATGGTAAGAGATGTTCCTTTTGCTCAAGGTTAAATCATTTTAAGGTTGCTTGCCAGCAATACAAGAGACAACAAGCGTCACCAGGTGAAAAGAAGGTGGATGTACTCATGGCAGATAAGGCTGACGACAGCGATTTCTATTTGGATTTAGTAACCGTGGCTAATGTTGACGTTCAAGACTGGATGCAGGTAGTAAAAATTAATAATGTAAACACAGATTTTAAATTGGATTGTGGTGCGCAATGCAATATTATTAGCACAGATGCATTATTCAAGATTTTTGATGGAGAAATACCTAGTGTGGAGAAGACAAGTGTAAAGTTGGAAGCGTTTGGTGGTTTTGAGATAGTTCCTATGGGGGCTATTATTCTTCAGTCTATTATTAAAGGCATATCGGTTAAAATAAAATATATTGTCGTTCAGGGTAGTTATAAATGTATATTAGGACTGAATACTTGTAAGAAATTAAATTTATTAAAAAGAATTGATAGTATTACACTTGATAATATTACACCTGATAAGGTTAGTTTTAATTCTAAAGATGAGGTAGTGGCGCAATATCCAACAGTTTTTAATGGATTAGGTCAGTTCCCAGGGGAGCCATATCATATCAAATTAATTGAAGGGGCTCGTCCCATATGCAAGCCACCCAGAAGAGTAGCTAAGCATCTTCTGGCGGGATTAAAAATGTCTATTGATAAGATGATCAAGGAAGGGGTAATATCACCTGTAGAAGGTCCCTCTGAATGGCTTCACCAGATTGTTATTATAGAAAAACCTAATAAAGACTTGAGGATATGTTTAGACCCTCGGTCTTTAAATTCTGTTATGGTTGATGATCGTTTTCAGTTGCCCACATTTGATGAAATAACCAGTGATATTGACCCTGATTGTACAATGTTTTCTGTGCTTGATTTAAACCAAGGTTTTTATCAATTAAAGCTCGATGAAGATTCTTCAAGGCTTTGCACTTTTGTGTGCCCATTGGGTAAATTTAGATTTTTAAAAATGCCATTTGGTTTAAAGACGGCTGCAGAAGTGTTCCAAAGAAAAAATATGTCCTTATTTGCTAATATAAAAGGATTAAAGATTTACATTGATGATTATTTTATTTGTGGTAATGAAACTACTCATGATTTGATTTTAAAAGAAGTGTTGGATGTTGCGGCTCAATCTGGTATAACGTTTAATGTTAGTAAGTTTAAATTTAAACAAAAACAGCTGAATCTATTAGGTCATGTAATTTCAGCTAAAGGAATAGCTCTGGATCCAAATAGAGTTGAGGCTATCAATCAAATGCCTAATCCTACTAATAAAAAAGAGTTGTTAAGATTCTTAGGGATCATTAAATATGTAAGCAAGTTTATTCCTAATGTATCTCAGCTAACATCTCCTCTCAGGTCTTTAACAAGAGAGGACTCTAAATGGTCGTGGACCAAAGAACATGCGCAAGTGGTCAGTCAATTAAAAGAGTATTTAATTAATGCACCAGTGCTGGCTCATTACGATCATAGCAAACCATTAGTAATTCAAACAGATTCGTCTAAAGACGGGTTAGGGTGTGTTTTGCTTCAAAATGACAGGCCACTAGCATATGCCTCCAGGGCCCTGGCCCTCAACGAGCAGAAATTTGCACAAATTGAAAAGGAGATGTTAGCTATTTGCTTTTCATTAGAGAAATTTCATTACAATGTGTACGGACAACATATAGTAATTCAGACAGATCACAAACCACTTATATCAATTGTAAAAAAAGATTTAGATAGTGTGCCTGTTAGGTTGCAAAGGATGTTATTAAGAGTATTGAAATACGATTTCGAATTACAATATTTACAAGGCAGTAAAATGATCATTGCAGATGCTCTGTCTCGAGCTCATAATAAAGTAGTTCCACTGGATGATCCTGAATTACTATATGTTGTTCACAGTTTGGTATCACACTTGCCCATGTCTGAATTGCGTAGAAAGCAATTTCTTAAAGAAACAGAATATGATTGTGTATTATCTGAACTAAAAGCCGTTATTCAGAAAGGATGGCCCATTAAATATGGTGAAGTGCCTATGACATTAAAGAAGTTTCATGATATTGGCCCTAAGATTGTTGAGTATGAAGGACTTTTGTTTATTAATGAAAGGTTATTGGTTCCTAGTTCTTTAAAAGTGTTGATTCTAAAAACATTGCATGAAGGCCATTTGGGAGCTTCTAAAATGAAGGCCAAAGCAAGAGAGTTATTTTATTGGCCAGGCATGACAAATGACATAGAAAATTATGTTAGTCAGTGTTCCATATGTCAAATACATAGAAAGAGTAATGTAAGGTTGCCCATGATTCCACATGAATTACCTGAGAGGCCCTGGGAGAAACTTGGTCTAGATATCTGCACATTCAATGGCAGAGATTACCTAGTCTTAAAGGACTATTTTTCAAAATGGCTTGAGGTAATTTTACTCTCTAATAAAACAGCCTCTCAGGTGATTAATGTTCTGAAAACTGTTTTTGCCACTCACGGATATCCCAGCATAATTATGAGTGATAATGTACCATTTTCCTCAAATGAATTTAAAAATTTTTTAGCTGAGTCTAATGTGGAAGCAGTAACGTCCAGTCCTAACTACCCGAGAAGTAATGGGATGGCAGAGAGAGCTGTGGGAGTGGCCAAACAGCTCTTAAAAAAATGTTATGAAGAAAATGGAGAGTTTTCAGATTATCTTTTATCTTATAGAAATGCTGTTATTCCTGATATCGGGTTGTCCCCAGCTCAGCTTCTTTTTTCAAGGAGATTAAAAGATAAATTGCCTGTTAGGGCTGTATTACTGGCTCCCAAATTAAATGATGTAAAAAACACAAAAGCTATGTTTGAAAAAAATTCACAACGTCAAAAACACTATTATGATAGGGGTACAAAGGAATTGAGAAACATTAGTGAAGGGGAACCGATATTAGCAAAAAAAGGAAAAAAATGGGAAAAAGGGAGAGTGAAGTCTAAATGGGATTCCCCGAGATCTTACTTAATTGAAACTGATGATGGTCAAATATTGAGGAGAAACAGAGAACATATTGTTGCTCTTGATAATGGTCAAAGTGGTGCTGGTGATAATGTGACTGATAATCCCTCTAGTGTCAGTGATGGTGACCAACACCAAAAGATAGAAGAGAGCAATAGCTCTGGTGACCAAAATCAGGAAATGGAAGAGAGCAGTAGCACCAACAACAGCAGTGCCAAAGATCATTATTATTTAAGAAATAGAAAACTTATAAAAAAACCAAACAAATATTTATAAAAAATTAAATTAAATTAAAATAGGAATGATGTAAAGGATATCCGCTTAAGAGTGGTGATGGAAATAAAAACATAGACGTAGGCAAGTTCGACCATGTGCATGGGATTATGATTATGTGATTTTTGTGAGATGAATAGCTTTTTTGATTCTTGTTCTTTGAATTGTATTTTCTTGATGTTTAATAAACAGATTGTTCGTAATGCGTGTTTATTGTTTATCTATCAAGACCCAATAAACTTACAGTAGCACACTATTTTGAACCTAAGCTCAACAACTTAGGTATATGCTTAGGTTCACTATTTTGAACCTAAGCTACTGTTCACAGAACTACTAGTTATGAACTCGTATATGAGAAAGTTTGTCGGAGTTGTCTCGGACCGATTTTTCCTTTTTGTGATAGATTGGGCGAGATAGGAGATGGGAACTCAATAGTTGGAGTTAAAGCATGCGCATGGCGCACCTCGCTTACCCGTCCTAAAAATAACTTTTGTCGAGCAACAAGTTACACTTATTTAAAGTTATGACGTCACAACAGCGTAGTAATATCCTCGTCCTTAAGAAACTCCCAGACATCATTTCTAGGCTTATAAAGAAATTCCTCAAAAGGATTAGAGTAATAATAATATATATAGAAAGATTGGACATTTCTGATTAATGGAATTTTATAAATATTAATTCCCTATAAAGTAAAAGATTTCTAAAAATAGTAGACTTTTTTACCCAAAAGTTTAGTGAAAACAAATACTCAAGTCCCTCTATAAATACTTCATTGCCTCAAAGTGCTTTCAAGTTACTAATAGGTAATCGCATCTCCACCTAAATGATAGTTGTATACATCAACTAATATTAACATGTGACAAAATCAAGTATAAAAAAAAACATTAATTAATTGCACCCATGTTTTCAAAATTCAATAGCTTGCACATAAAAGAAAACCCTATGTTTTCTATGTCACTATGTTTTGTATTCCTCACTTGTCAGTCATCTCGTCTCATTAGTAAAAATATTATCCTCGTGAAGTGTATGAAAGGCGAAAGTGGGGTCCAGACCAGAACCCTCTCCAACCCCCACCACTGTCTCTTCAAACCCTGCGGATCATTTTAGCAGTTTTTATATATTTCCAACAACATTTTTTACTTATTCCCTCTCCCCGACCCCCTCTTATTTCAACTGGTTTTTTTGTGGCATTACTGATAAGGGAGGGGAGGGGAGGGGGAGCTAACCCTAAAGTCCTTCAACATCTGCAGACCCTGTTGGGACGGAGTAGGAGTCGGCCATCTTGAAACCTATTTTTTTTATAAAGAGCACGACATCTGTACATAGAAACGAGAAATTTAATAAAACTTACGAGTGGTGTATGTTGGTTGAATTTCCACACTCGTCATGAGAGATTTTCGCATCATAAATTATAAATAAAATTTGTAATTAGATAAGGAATTGTGATGGAACCATGTTAGGTTCTACTACAAAGCTTCAGACAACGTTATTTTTAAAAAATTATACCAGAGAGAGAGAAACACTTTATTTACATAAATAACAGTGATGCTGCCCAAATAGAATGGGTTGCAAAACATAAATAAAATGAAAACTATTTTGACCCAGTGGCGTAGGAATTCATTTTTGACGGGGGTGGCTCGGCACCTCCCCTGGGGGGGGGGGGGGGGGGGGGGGGATACATACTCTTTATCAGTCCTAGATTTCTAGAAATTAAGGTGGACAACCTACCCTCTCTCTAACTCAAGCGACTGCTCCCATAATCGACACCAAAGTGTTGTGCTTAATAACAGCTGTTCTCTTGACTAATGTCGAATAAAGACTGAAGCAAAAAGTGTTTTTTTTTAGACTTGTTTGCCCAATAACTTTCATTTGGCCGTCAAATTACTCTGAATTATCTTGGCACTACTATTTCCCTATCGTATTACAAAAATGAATAATGAATAGATAAAAACAAGCACTTATTAAATTTATCTAATCGTGAAATGAAAAGACACATACGAATTGATTCAATATAATAAGGTATTACATATATATGACATATTTAAAATAATCTGATAGCGACGCTACCTGTAAAAAATAATTACGCGTAAATATATTATGTTAGGAATACGTTTTAAAGGTTTTAAATTCATCAAATGAGTATAACATTTTATCGTTTTACGTTGTTAACGAAAATACAGGTTGGGACATAATAAAAGGGAATAGCGCACTTACAGCATTCTCGTGGTGCAATCACAAATCTGACCTAAGAACACTAGCGCTACCTTGTAGAGATCAGACGAACCACCTTTCTAATAATGACGATAAAAACGAACAGTCGCGGCGCTCTATCGTTAATATACATAAGTTGCATCGTTTAAGTAAAATTAATTGTCATTCATCCAGATTAACAAATGCATTCTCAATAGCTAAAGTATTAGTCATTTCTATCGAGACTAAGCGACTACACCAAGGAAATAATAGTCGATGTGGAACAAATACAATTTAAAAAACAACAACAGAACTATAACTGCAAATGGGATCATTTGCGGAGTAAATATATTATGTTAGGAGTACGTTTTAAGGATCTAAATTCATCAAATTAATGCAATATTTTATCGTTATACGTTGTACGTTGATAACAAAAATACATCTTGGGACATAATATTTAAGAAGGAATAGCGCACTTACAGCATTCTCGTGGAGCTATCTCAAATCTGACCCAGGAACACTAGCGCTACCTTGTAGAGATCAAATGAACCACCTTTCTAATAACGACGATAAAAACGAACATTACGGCGTGGCGCTCTTCGTTAATCTACATAAGTTAAATTACTTGTCATTCCTCTTGATTAATAAATGCATTCTCAATGGGTAAAGCATTAGTCATTTCTATCGAGAATCAGCGACTACACCAAGGAAATAACAGTTCATGTGGAACAAATACAATTTAAAAAAAACAACAACAATACTATAACTGAAATTGGGATTATTTGTGTAGTTTAAGGTTTTTTTAATTTATGTATTGTGATGCACAAAGACATTATGTATATTTAACATTATAGCAAAACACATAATATTCGAGTCAAAAAAATATAAAACGTGTATTTTTCCTCAAAATCGATTTTATGCGCTAACCCAAAACTTTCTCTATAAAAATATTTATTACAGATATGAGGGCGGAATACAATATCCAATTTAACTTGCAACGGTAAATCCGTTAAAATTGCCTTGAATTTTGATCGAGTTTGTGAAGAGTACCTACTGTAACAAACATGGCCGGTAACCTCCATATTATGCTTTAAACACCGGTTCTCGGTCGATCACCAAAATTAACCAGCATCGGGCGTGGTAAGTACTTGGATGGGTGACCACCTGGGAACACCACATGACGTTAGCACTCCTGGACTTTTAATTTTTGTATTTGGCAAAGCCAAATAAAATAAGGACCTAAAACAAAGCTCTACATCGAGGGCTGATACAAATAATATCAGACCGTAGTGCAGTAAAACAAGGAAATCGCAGTTTTTCTTGAAATTCCCGCTTTAAAACATTTTGTTATTGGAGCGATTGCTCATTAGATTTTCGTCACTGGAGTGTTGTGCTTGAAAGCAGCTGTTCTGTGTGTGAGGTCTTGACTAATGTCGAATAAAAACTGCAGTGGGCAGTGAGGCTGAATGGTATTTTTAAAAAACTTATTTCCCCAATATGATTTATTTCATCGTCAAATTACACTGAATTATTTTGATTCTACTATTATCATAATACTAAAACGAATAATGAAAAGATAAATAATGACACTAATTAAAATGTATCTAATCGTGAAAAGAAAAGGAAAATACGATTGAATTCATTAAGGTAAGATGCGACATATTTAAAATAATCTGGTAGCGACGCTACTAGTTAAAAGTAATTACGCGTAAATATATTATGTTAAGAATACGTTTTACGTTTTAAGGTTCTAAATTTATCAAATTAATAGATTAAGAAGTTACCATGCACGATGCATTCAATACAACTATATGATAGGACTAAGTGAATTACCAATATGTTATAGCTGTCCAGAAAAGGAAGAAAATGTAACTCACATCCTATTGGAATGTCCGAAATATATATCAGAAAGAAATAAATTATACCAAGAACTTAAAATACAAGACATTCAAGATAAAAATGAAAAAATCAAGACCATCCTATTCTCAAATTAAAGAAATATTAAACTTACACTAAAATTCGTAAAAGAAATAAATTACTCCCCTTAGCCTAAAATTGCAAAATCTGGAGTCCACTCACCAACAGAAACCCACAAACGAAATAAAAATTACTTAGGGAAAACATAGGAAGAATTTAGGAAGGACCCGGTCCGCAAAACCTAATTGAGGTTTTTTGTAGTTACCCTCTATTTACAAGGCAAATGCAAGGTTGGTCTCCCATTAAGTCAGTCAACAAACTGCCTATGATACCCATTTAAACACCTCCAATCAAAATTTCCCATTTAAAAAAATTAAATTAAAAAATAGTAAAATGTTTACTCCGAAATTATCCAATATACCCTTCCACAAATGTAATTCAATAGCTCCAATCCTTCACAAAATATCAAAAAAATTATGAAAGGCACAAACTATCCCCACTCAAAATAACATTATGTCTCCGGTGTACACAAAAATGTTTTCTTACTTATGCCAATAAATAACTTGTTTAAAAAAAAATTATAATTTTACGTTGATAACGTAAATACATGTTGGGACATAATATTTAAGAAGGAAATAGCACACTTACAGCATTCTCGTGGTGCAATCTCAAATCTCACCTAGGAACACTCGCGCTACCTTGTAGAGATCAAACGAACCATCTTTCTAATAATAACGATAAAAACGAACAGTCGCGGCGCTCTATCGTTAATCTACATAAGTTGCATCGTTTATTACAACAAGTAATTTGACAAGTATATTAAGTTGGAGACTAAGGTGTATTGTAGTTAAGAAGATTTAAAAGGAATAAAATTCGTTTTGAGGTCCCCTAAGTCCAAAAATTGTAGTTTGTAAACAGTGTCTGTCTGTCTGTCGTCTATCGTCGGTGCAGACGAGTAAAGCCTAAACTACTAAGCCGATTTTGACGACATTTGGCATATATGTTGAGAAAAATCATACCCCGCGGCGAAGAGAAATGAATTTTAGCTCCGAATTTGGGGGCGCTTCCTCGCTAGAACTCTGGAAAAACGTGAAAAAATTATTTCTCAAAAATGGTTTCGACGATTTTGATTAAAAAATTCTAAAATGCAGCCCATTTAAATAGGAATCTACACATATAAGCCGTTCTCCCGGGGAAAAAATCTATTTCCTGAGTAAATAGCTTTAAAATGGGTCGAAAAGAGGCCGGGTTCGATTCCCCGCCGAGGAGAAGTTATTTTTATGATGAATTTTGATATGATGTTCAATAATAATAAAAATATAATTGTTGGTTTTGCTAATAATCTTCTAGTAATTATTTAGAAAATGATGCCTGTTCTAAAATACACAAATGTCTTTAAGTCTTTTATGTCCTGTTGGACCAATATGAAGTATAATGATTTATTTATAAGAAATGAATACTAAAAACATTATTATTCGTTTCACCATTTGTTTTCCATCTATTTTATAACCTGATGGGTTAATTAATCAATAATAATGATAAAGTTTAGATAAACATTGAATTGATAAAAGTAATGCTCATTCGAATGCATCTTGTATTTCTACTTCTTGCATTTTGACGAAATCGGTTATCAGATTTGATTATATAAAGGCCTTAATTCTGTTGTAACTATACTTAAAATTCTTGTGCGCTTAAAAATTCTACATACTGTGTTGTATACGAAAATATTCAATAACGAATATTCCTTAGCCTCCGTTCTTTGTTGCCACCGGTTAAGCTTAAGTACGATTGTAATTACGTATCTGTTCCGCAACGTCCATACCATGCTGAATACACCGGTTCTCGTCCGATCACCGAAGTTAAGCAGCATCGGGCGTGGTCAGTACTTGGATGGGTGACCGCCTGGGAACACCACGTGACGTTGGCACTCCTTTTGCCTTTTTTTGTTTTAAGAATATTTTTTCTTCCAGTTTCTTTTAATTAGTAGTACCCACCATTTACCCCTATACATTTGACAAGTATTTTTACAAAGTGTCTGTCTGTCTGTCGTCTATCGTCGGTGCAGACGAGTGGAGCCTAAACTACTGAGCCGAGTTTGACGACATTTGGCATATATGTTGAGAAAAATCATACCCCGAGGCGAAATGCGGAGAAATGAATTGTATCTCCAAATTTGGGGGGCGCTTCTCCGCTAGAACTCTGGAAAAACGTGAAAAAAAATTATTTCTCAAAAATGGTTTCGACGATTTTGATTAAAAAATTCTAAAATGCAGCCCATTTAAATAGGAATCTAAACATATAAGCCGTTCTCCCGGGGAAAAAAATCTATTTCCTGAGTAAATAAACGGGGTCGGAACGAGGCCGGGTTCCCCGCCGAGGAGAAGTTATTTTTATGGTAAACTTTAAATAATTTAAAATAGATAATTTTAATTTGGTTAATTTTTTTTCGATTTATCAGACTGATTTTTGTCAACTTGCTATCAGTAGTTTCAGAAGCGTGGCTCAAACCCTTTTTATCAAAAAACAACCAAGGTCGTAGTAGGGGGTTGAACCACCCTTATTCTTCTAGACATTATCAACTATGAATTTTAGCAAGATAAGGAGACCTCTTTCTTCTATACCCGGCCTTTTTTTATTATTCTTTAGTCAGGTCCTAGCTCTCTCGCGAATCGTGTCAAACTGAGAATAGTAAATTGTTTTTGGCTCCATTCACTTTAGCTCAATTTATTTATTTTCATACTTTTAAATAGTGCATCAAATCTAATTTTTACTTTTTAAAAAGTGCATAAATTTATTCTTATACATTTATTAAATTTTGATAGACATCATGAGAAAAAGACGAAATACTTATTCAATTTTTTTCTCTAAAAAGTCGAAACCTACGGATATTAGAACGAAAAAAGTGAACAAAATAATGCAACGGAAGAGTACCCCATACCGTCGCTTATGCCGGAGTCATCATCCCTCAACCATCAGGGCATCAATATTTTAGATATTGGTGTGGTAGTAAGTAAATTGCTAATGATAATAGATATTGATGATAACAAAAAATTTAAATTGCTTAACAATCCTTGGGTGCAAACTAAAAAATATAATTTTCCTTTCGATTTAAATAATCGAAAGTTTCAGTTGAAATGGCTTGACCATTATCCATGGTTGAAAAAGTGGGTGGGGCCTTACTCCGATGTATTTTTTTGACAAAGGGATATCAAATCTTCGGTACTTCTTTATTCTTCTATTTATAAACCATGTAAAATCATGTCAAGCGATTCTAGATTGTATTTATCTCTTTCAGTTCAGCCCAAAAATAATATTAGAAGTGACTTATAGTTTTTAGCAAAATGTAAAGAGCGCAGACGGTTGAAATTCATTTGAGGCTATCTGCAGGCTACTTTCGACAAACCATCCAAATTTCATAATAATCAGTTGAGTACTTTTGAAGATATAGGTGTAAATAAATGTATGTTTGTGCACATGTAGAAGATAAAAAAAATGGGCGCAGAAGGTTGAAAATTATATGGGACCAACAATGAGCTACCATTTAAATTTTATTAAAAACGGAAGAGTGGTTTTTAAGATATGTTGGTTCACAAAAATACGCTAATGGATTTTTTTATCTTTTTCCAACTACAATATCTCGAAAACAATTCGTCTCACTCCAAACATGCATAGGAATTTTTTTGTGCAGAATTATGTGAAACATATTTTTAGTAATAACACTTCTCTTAAAAAAAAAATAAATAAATAAATAAACCCTTTTGTGTAAAAAAGTAAATTTTAGACATCAAGGAGGGGTTGGGGGGAAAAAAAGTGAAAAAAAGTAAATTTTGGACATCAAGGAGGGGTTGGGGGGGACCCGCCCCCCAACCAAGAGGGGAGAACTTTTCTGTTTCTCACTACTACTGCTGTTCTGTACCATCCCTTAAGAGTGTTTTCACAAAGTTTCAAATCTTTATGAATGATTTCCCCCCTTTTCTGTTTTATAATTTTTTTTTTTTTTTACTAATTTGCCTGGACTACATAGACAGACAGACGAACAGACAAAAAGACCGATAGACAGACCAACAGGCAGAAAGACCAACAAGCAGAAAATGTTACGGTGTGACACAGAACAGAAAATGTTCCCTGATGTCTGAATTGGATTTCTGTCTTCAAATTTTTTTGACATATTAATTTCATTAAAAGGTAGTAATGTTTTAAATACCAGACAAAACTTAAATGTGGAATGATAACGGTATCATTGCTAAAAAAAATTAGAATACTTTTCAAACAATTAAAATAAAAACCTAAAAAAATGTTTGATTTTAATTTTTTTTAAAAATACATTTTTTAAATTAATTCCATTTATAGGTAGTATGGTTTTACAAAACCTGAAAAAATTTAAATGTGGGATGGTAACGGGATCATTGATACAATTATTTAAAACTGAAGCTGTTTTGCTTTTGTGTGTACATTGCGTATTTGCAGTGACAGACCGCCAGAAAGAATAATACGAAAATAAATTGGTTCAAGCACTAAAAAGTAAAACTTTTTGAGTTTGGAGGGGAAAAGTTATCTACTCCTAAAAGCGAACGCAAAGATTCTGCTACCGTTGTAGATTTGGAAAGAAAAAAACATCAGTCTTAAATTATTTTATCAGTGAACCCATAATCAACACACTTTTAAATTTTGTCAGGTAATTTACAACTATACTAACTATTTATAAAATTAATTTGAAAAATGTGGTTAGTGAAAAATTTAAAATAAAGTAAATCATAACTTTAAAGTTTTCAAAGTAATTTTTGAAAAATTTAAGTACATTTTTAAATTTTTCAAAAAGTACTTTATCAAATTAATTCCATGAATAGTTAGCATTGTTTTAAAACTCTTGACAAAATTTAAATGTAAGATGATAATGGGTTAATTGAATGAATGAATAATTTAAAACTAAAGCTGTTTTGCTTTCACGTCTACAATGATAAAACTAAATTGGTTTAGGAAGGCCTAAAACGTAAAAATAATGCTTAGCCCAAATTCTATAATCTGTACTCTAACCCAATTCCTTTCAACATTCCTAAACCTCCATAAAGCACTAAATCTATAAAAACCCAAGTACTATTAATATAAAAATATACATCCAACCAATACATTTCCAGGTATGGAACTGCCATAAACCTTATTTATTATTGGCTGTTCCTTTGACATCACGATCAATATTAGGTCATTACAACACGAATGGATCAAAGAATGTACACACGTACTCAATATGATCATTAGTGTGAAACATGTCTAGCTCACCTCTCTGGTGGTCGAGCCATATATGTAAGTGTTAGAACATGGATTTCAGGTAAATGAAATACTCCACCGCTATATTAATACCTTACAAATACAGAGGTCAATTAACAACAACAAAAATAAAATCATGTAATAGTACAATCCATATTTATTTCACAACCATAGTTTTGGTAACATCACATCAATTTTTTTTTTTTTTTTTTTTTTTTAAACCACACACAAAACAAAATTAAAATAATATATTAATACAAAAGTTTATTCCTTAGAGAGATACAAAAGAGTATTATGACCATAAATATATATATATATATATAAAAATACTTTTGTGTTTTTAAATCATATTGAAGACCAGGACTCTCAGAGAAGAAAGCTAATTTAAAATGGAAATTAATAGCTTGTTACAACATGAGCTAAATAAGGTAGCACTAACAGGTAAATTATAGGACTAGTTTTTTGGGTTTTGGAATTAACAACAGGTATGGTTTTTGTATCAAAGCAGCAAAATTAGGTCATACAGGACACAGTGGCGTAGCTAGGGCATTGCCCCCCCAAGAACTTTTTGGAGGCCCCTCGCCAAACTAAATTGAAGAGCAAAAAAAAATCTTTCTGGAGGCCCCCCTCGACATTGATTTGGGGGCCCCCTGGCACCGGGGAGGGCCCCCCCCCCCCCGGATGGGGGTCCATAGTTACACCACTGACAGGTCAGAAGGCTCAACCGTTTTACAAATCCATCAATCACTGGAAACATGACTCACCTCATTAGGAGTTTACCCTGATTTATCAGAGTTAGGAGAGCAGTTTAAGATAACTATGGAAACCAGTTAGATTCATTGATCATCAATTACTTTATTTTCTGTCATCCTATATCAATTTACTCCCTTGATATCATAGTAAGTAGGGTGTATATAAAGTGAAGTTATGACGGGAGAATCATATTAGCATATAAAGTAGTATTGGCATTAGTTAATTAATAGTTAATAATCATGTTAATGGCATCTTAAAGTTAATTATAAGGCAAGCATAGAAGTGCCATTTTTCTTTATTTTTTATTTTTTAATCAGATACAAATTTGGAGTCTGAATCCCTTTAAAAAATGCATAATTCTAAATAGGCTATACAATTTATAATAATTTAGCTCAAGAGTTTTGGAATTTGGAATGAAACTAAATGCCTACCCTCAGGCCTACAACTAAGGATGTAATAAATAAATCCCTGCAACAAAGCTATGGCCTCATTTTCATATTATTTATTTTACTTTCTTTGAGCTATAACAGGGTAACATTTAAAATTGCAGATAGTATACGTAGGGCTAGTATTAAGTATAAGAAATTTAAAGGATTCTGTTAATAATTGTAGAATGGTGGATCAATATAAATTTATTTATTTTGATATGGTTGATTATTTAAATTCCTCAGCTTCGTCAGAGAAAACCAAGTACAGTAACAAAAACATCTAACGACCTATCTTAATCTATGGTTGTGAGTTCTGGGCAGTCAACGCAGGATTCAGCCACAGGAAATTCGATACCTGCGGCAGGTGGCGGGGAAGATGAGGGGGACAGAATCGGGAACCAAACCATTAGGGAATTACTAAATGTGACACTCCTGATGAACTGGGTCTACTATGCAGCAAAGTAGTTTGGCTATGTGTATAAATGCTACCAAGCTATGAAGGCAAGAGCCAAAGCATGGCACCCTCAGGGAAGATAGACCAATTTCCAGGGTGTAGCTAGACTCTTGGAGACCCAGGGACACAGAGCTCAAATGGATACCTGCTGTTTGGGGGCCCCATCCTGGCTAAGCCCCTACCGACTTTTCTAATAAGAAGAGCAAGACATTTATCCTGGAAACCCATTATCATTCCCTTATTATTATTTCCATATTACTTGGGGATCAAATGGAACGAAGATGATAAATTCCCTCAGTAAGCACACCACCAAATGGTTGGGCTAGTATGTAAGTAAATACTTATTTTAAGAATAAACCCAAATAGTTATGGCTTCCAGGCTTTTCTTTGTAACAATTATAAGAACAGATTCTCTAACCATAATTATTAACCAAAATTAAAAAATAATAATTTAAGAATTAATACAAAAGAAATGAGAGGGGAAAACTATACGAAATAGGACCCTGTTTAGAAAAAAAAAACACGAATAAAGAAATAATTATTTGAAGACTTAAAATAGTAACCTTACAGTTGTTAAAAAAACAAAACAAATCAGCTAATTAAACTACATTAATTAAATTAATAAGTAAACACTTTGTTTTTAAAAAAATATGTTAAATGCTAATTAACATACACAAATATACTTTAATTTGGCAGGAAGGAAAAAAATAAAGTAAACCCTTCAACTAACAAACAAAATATTCCAAATCCTTCCATTGGAATTAAAGCATAAAATAAAATAATAAAATGAGGAACTTAAATTGTAGTTTAACAATTTTTGTTTTTCTAGCTAAAAGAAGAGACTTTTATAATTCATTTTTTCGATATTTTTGGTTTGGTGTTTTTGTACCACAGAAGCAAGCTTCTTTCTGTGCCTCTAGATAGTATTGGCATCCAAGGGTTGTGGTTCCAGTAAATAGAACTTTCGCAGCAACTTTGCAACCTGAAAAAAATAATATATTTGTAATGGGGGAAAAATACTACACTTAATATGTCAATTGTTGGGATAAGTAACTGATGAACAATGAGTGTGTTAGTTACTCATGCTTTTTAAATATCATTCATTCATCTAATGTCACAGCATATGTAATATTCAGATAAGGCCTGAAAATGCCTTATCTGGTTTGGTGAAGATGCCTTATCTGGTTTGGTGAAGATGTCTTATAAGGTTTGAAAAAATATTATAATTAAAAAATAGTTTGTTTTTTTAATTATTAATAATCCCGACCACAAAAAAAAGAAGAAAGGGATAACATTTGTTTTTTCCATGACCCTATTAAGATTCAGGTTTTTTGTTCTTCTTTACATTTTCCACCCTTCTTTCTTTCATCGTGGTACTTCAGCAGCAACAAGGGCCGAATATTCCATTTACATTGACCATATTCCAACGCTTGATTAATGTATATTGACTCCTCATTCAGCCTAAATAATTTGTGTAATATTTGGTAAATAATAAATTTAAAGAAAAATCTTCATTAACATGTACTATTTATTATAAAAATGGAAGAATCTGTCTCTCCATGAAATATAATAAACAATTTATCAAATAATTTGCCTAGCCTAGCAAACAGACCATGTTTTGGATCCATTTTACCAACCCAAGAATTACACGCCCACTAATTCACCACAGTCTTACACTCAAATCTCCTTGTTTGGATTATAAAGGAGGGGGTATATCTTGCAATCTTAGTGTCTTTATTAGACTTAACTTAGTCTTTGTTGCGGGACTGAATCTCGGCTAAGCAACAACCTGTTCCTGTGTCCCCGGAGGGTATTGCTATGTGATACAAGATTTGAGTCTAATCGAAACAGGATTCTCTGGAAAATGTGGTGCAACAATGAATTGGAGCAGCCCCGCAACAAAGACACTCAACATTGAGTCCCGGTGTGGACTAAGCTTTGCAAACTCCTATAAAAGGGTAAGATGTCTTCCTCTTCTTCCCTTCACACTGGTCAGGTGGGGGGGTATTTTCTATTTTTAAAAATGCTAGATGTCTTCATGGTCGGAAATGTCCAGTCAAGACTCCAACAAAGTTTTTAAGGTTAGGTCTACTTTGACCTAAGATTAGGGTTGGGACATCGATAGCTAAACATCGATGTTTTCGATACATCGACATCGAAAGAACAAACATCAATGTTAGCCAAATCATTGAAAGAAAACATCGATGTTTTCGATACATCGACATCGGTCTTCCAACCCGACGAGTAGAAAAAAAAGGTCACCAGTTTCAAATAAATCCCTTGTTTTCGCTCCCGATGTTCGTTGTTGCCGTTTTTTGGGGTCCAATACATCGTTGACATCGATCTTTTCAATGTTTTAGGCAAACATCGATGTTGTCCGATACAAAAAAAAAAAAAAAAAATCAACATCGATGTTTTTAAGTCCGATACATCGATGTTTTTAAGTCTGATACATTGATGTTTTCGATCATTCGACATCAATGTCCCAACCCTACCAAAGATCACCAAGGCCAAGGCCTTATGAAAGCTTAAAGCTCTTTTATATAATAAAACAATTTCAATTTACGTGGAGGGACAGTTTATGTTATTTTTTTTATTATTTACTAGTTTCATGTCCTATAAATCCAAATAGGACTGAAGTCTGAAAAACAGACCAAAATTCTTAAAGATAAGCACCATTAATTACCTTTTGAAGTTGCAGGTTCAGTGATTTTGTCACAGATTTTATACAAACATTTCTTAAAATCCAAATCACATTTATCCCTGTCTTTGTTGCAAGTTCCGTAGCAAATATCATGATCATTGCAACATAGTGTCATCTCAGGCAAAGGGAGACCATCTGCCTCAATCTAAATATCAGAAATAAATTAAAACTTGTATCTAAAAAGTTAATAAATATTAAAAATTTCAAAAGTAAATCTATATATACATATAAAATTAAAGTTTCGTCTGTACATTGGTCAGAATTGAAAATTTTTTCATTTTATACATTCCAAAAACTGAATCAGGCCTTAACTTTTTTCCTGTATGTATGTATGTCTGTCGCCACCAGTCCGACTTTATAGGTGCAAAACTGGCTAAACAAAATCGATTATTTTTTAAAAAAAAAAAAATATATTTAAAATATTATATTGATGAAATATTTAAAAAATATTGCATAGAACCAAAGTTATTAACAAATTTTATTAAAAAAATTAGGTTGACCCACCATAACCAAAACCCACTGACTCGCTACTCAAACAGTTTGGATACTAAAGACTTCTAGACCACCTAGAGACTTGTGGTTTTTTCTTTTGGTCGGAAATTGGCCAAACCGACTGGAAAAATCCGAGGAGTTGAAAATAAAAATGACCCCCTTTAAAAAATTAAAGATTTAAAATTAAAGTTTTTCTGGAGGCTCATGTCCACAATAGTATCAATCACAAATGGTAAGTCTTATCGAAAAGCAGATTGCACCAGCAGTAACTGATTTTAAAAGATCTACAACTTTGGTCTATGACTTTTTTCCTAGAAGGCTTTCGAAACAAAAGAATTTAGGCATTTCATTTAATTGCTAGGCCTACATGATAATATGAAACATAGCCACTAATACCTAGCATGAGCCCACTACCTAGCATGTGCGGAGTGAAGGCTAGTATCTTATATGGTTAATAAAAATCAAGCTTCCCTTAAGAAAATTCCTTGGGATTAATCAATAAATAGAAAATGTATTATTATTAAAATGATAATCTTTTAACTCACATTATATTTTTTAAAAAATGCACATAATTTATTATTTAACATTACTTAAAACCTTCCAGCAAAATAATATACATTTCAATAAAAAATCATTTAAAATTACAAATTATTTCACTAACTGAGCACTTTCCAGTGTCTAATAAAATGTATAAAATATTTGAAACACTTTTAAATAACTTCTTATTGAAACAATAGGTTTTTCATAAAACTAATTAGGATAAATAAAATCAATTTAAAAGCTAATTAATGTGTACTAAAGGTCGACTAAAAGAGATGGCACGCGAGAAAAACTGAAACAAAAAAGTTTAAGGAATGTCTAGTGCTAAATTTCTTTTTTTATCAAGTCTCTATGACAATTAATCAAAATTAAAACAAAATAGTACATCAAATTTGTAGTGTTTTTTTACTTTTCCTCACCTATGGCTATGGTAGGAAAAATGTTGTTTTTACCCAACATTTTTTTTTTTTTTTTTTTTTTTTGAGATTTCAACTAAATTATCCGTTTTATTAGCCATCAAATTATTTATCTTCATACAATTATAAGGGTGTATCATAAGTAAATTATTATTTATAATTTAATTTTATAAAAAAAAATTGTAAAAAATCAAAAAGTGGTCCAATCGAGTTGAAATTTGGCACAAATGTACCTCTCTTAATGACAAACAAATCTACCAAATTTAATTTTGATATTGGCCGCCATAGTGAAGTTATCGATTTTTGAATTTTGACATTTCAACGATTTTTTTAGTGGCCTCTGAAGTGAGGAAAAGTTCCGAGGTACCCTTTATCCGAACCAGACTTTTTTATTTTGTGTGTGTGTGAGAGAGAGAGAGTGTCTATTTGATTAAAAACTAACTGTAAATGACACAAAAACGACACTAGCGCATTCCTAAGATTGCCATCACTTCTTGGTTGACCTTTAGCTTAAATAATAATAAATAATGTTATAATTTACCTTCATACCATCGGGACCACAACCATTTGCAATAGCTTTATGATATTTATTAGGTTTTGGCTTGGCTCCTAAAATATAATAAACAAAATCTTTAAAAAAAAAAGTATTATTTACTAATCAATTCTCAAAAGAAAAGATGCAGTTTTAACTCCATAATATATCATCTCATATTAAGGTCAAATGGATTTACAAGCTATTATATAAGATTTAATTAAAATAATATATTAATATTTATAAGCTATTAAAGCAACACACAAAAGGCTTCTTAAAAGGCTTGAGGGAAATAAAACTTAACTTTACAGTTTTTACTATCAATATACTATATTATGTTTCTTTAGTAAAGTACCAGTGTATAAAGAATGATATTATACTTAATGTTGATAACTTGCATTTAGTTTTCTACTGGGCAGGAATTGTTTAATTTATAAAAAGATGTGTCTAGCCTAAGTTTTTTTGACTTTGAATAGACCAATATTTTTTGTCCATTCTGCAATTATCCTTCAACTTATTTATAAAAGCCTCATCTTTTTAAAGGAAATAATATGGACTAGATATGTGTACTCATCAACATATTTAATGGATGTGCCATAGTTGTTTATTGGTGGTCTGTTCTGTTTGGTTTTTTTTCAGAAATATTCTGAGTTAACTATTTTGCTATAAGTTAATTCACCAAGTCAAAGTCAGCTTGTTCGGGAGAATGGTAAGCATATATATCACCAGTAACTCTTTCAAATAGCTTGTAAAATGCAGCTGAAATGCATAAGAGGCATTAATTTATCGATACCTCTCCTCCTTTTTTGTGTGAAGATTATTTTGCTTTGATTCCAATTTTTTCTCTTATAATTTAAAAAAGAGAATGTAAAATGGGTTTACCAGTTCATCAAGCTCATGCCTAATAATGTTCTAAACATACCAGTATAGTATGCAACAATATGAGTCATGAGACACTTCTAGTCTTTTGTTATTCTTATAATCAGTGCTCGATCTCTAGAAATTGAGGTGCCGGAACTACAAACTACCCTCTCTTTGCCCCCCCCCCCCCCCCCCCCCCCCGCCTGTAGAAGGGGGGTCCGGGGGTCCTCCCTCTGGAAAATTTTGAAAAATAAACGTGAACTAAAGTTATATAGAATAGACAAATTGTTGCACTGGAGCGTTTTCTTAGGTTTGGTGTATTTTGTTTCAATTTGTCCACCACGCAGCAGTGCAATCTGTATGGGGGCTACTTTTCTGCACAACTAAATTATAAACTCGTAACTTTTATAACTTAATAATTATTTTTTCATTTATATTTGCAGTAATTTTAATAAACACTCAATAATTATTATTAATAGAATAATTGATTGAAGAAATAGCCCCCATACCGGTAGGCCTGCACTCAAGAGGAGAAAAAAGTGACTTTTTTTCAACCTAAGAATTCAAACGTCAAACAATGCCAGTGCAACAACTTGTCTATATAACTTTACTGTGAACTTAATGTTCTCTTTCCAGAGGTTAATAGACCAATAGCCAATCAATTGATGTAAGTATATAAAACCACAATATATATGTTATAGTAGAGAGGTAAGACACGTTTCACGTTGAGACAGCATCAGATTATTAAATGCAAAGTAGCTGATCTCTTTGTCCCTAATAAACTGATTTAATGTTAACTGGTACATAAAGATTAAGCAAAAAAACTAAATATATCATGTTGCATCAAACATGAAAAAAGAAAAGGAATAGCTTATGATTATGGTTCCCAAGGCAATAACACAGTATTTTATTCTATTCTTATCACTATTGTGATTGTGACAAAGGGATAAAATCAATATTGTGTATAAAGGTAAGTTTTCCTCGACGCGATGCTGAGTGACTATCGTGGAGCTGAGTTTGCATGTGAAGAGTCGCTCAGCTAGGAAAACGGTAATATGCAAACTCAAAAAAGGAGTCCTCAGCGACAGTCGCTAGGCAACTATCGCTTGAGCGCCTATCACTGGAGTCGTGTAATATTCCTTTATTTATTAAACTTTAAAAACAATGGAGCATAATCTAAGCAAGCCTTTGCTCCGAAAAGCAATCTGATCAAAACAAATCAGTCTTGCGGCTTGGTTACCTTATTCTAAAGCTTATATCAACCAAGAGGAAAATAACTTCTGTAAAGTTAAGATTTATAAGCTAAAATTTTTAAATAAACATTAAGATCACAACGAATTCATAGTTACTTACCATTAGGACATTCAAAAATGCACTCCTCTTCAATATTATTGTCTATGTGGTCTTTGACATTTTTCACATGCTTAACAGCTTCAAGTGCTTTTTCGAAAACTTCACCGAAAAATCCTTCAGCAGTTATCACTGCATCTTTTAAATGACTTAGTATATCAGATCCATAGCCGGTCCAAGCATAAGCGGCGAATGTCAGAAAGTAAATTAATATTTTACCTTTGTTAATTTCCATATTTAATGATCTCACAATTGATTAAAAAAAAACCGCGCAAACTAATTAAATTTTTTTTAAAAATTAAGACATGCTATTAAAATAATCAACTTATACAAACAATAAAAATGCCATAAATAACACGGCTAAAAAACTTAAGGTCAATATACACGCACGACAAAAACTCAAATAACCACGAAATAAAAATACGCTAAAATTATAAAAAGAATAATTTTAAATTAGAATTTGATAAGTGTGTGTTAAGGTGGGTTCATAGCTAGCGGATCCGTATTTGCAGAGGCCCGGAGGGATTCATCTATGGCAACTCTTTTGCGGCACCGCAGAAAGTTGGTTCCAAACCATCTTTTTTGCGGTGCCGCTTAAAAACCTGTATGAAACCTTCACTTCGTCCTCTTCTTATTTTCTTTATGTTTTTATATTACAATTGTTTATTATATTATATTGTGTATCTGAATTTGTTCCTACATTATTTTTATAATAATCTGTATTGAATCTGTGTTTAATATACGTTTTTTATCAGTGTTTTATCTTCATCTGTGTATTATGTCCGTGTTTTTTTTATATCTGTGCTTATTATATCTGTTCCTTCATTATTTTGATTATATACCTATTTCTTATTTATATAATAATAAAAGTCCTAATCTATAATCTTATTATATACGTTTTTTTTAAGCAAGAGAACTAAATTCAAGTTGAAAAAACGATGTTATAATTGGCTTTGTTTATAACCTGACCGACGGAAACTCGAGGTGAGGGAAACAACAGGTTTGTTCCAACAGCCAATTCGAGGACGGTTCTAGAACCAGTTCAGGATTTTTTAATGCGCATGCGTCTATGAGGACTGGTTCAGAACTGGTTCAAAAAGAGGAGCCTGTTGGAACGATTTAAGAACTCTTTCAGAACTGCAACCTTCATGTTACCTCCCTTTATCTTGTTTTTATTTTCCTCTTCGTATCTCTCCACTCTCCACTTGTTTTGTTTATGTTCACTCAGAAATGGATTACTTACGTGAACATATTCTATTGTTAAACTCAACAAAGTTTATAAGAATGCACATTAGAGCAAATAGTTTTTAAAATTACAAATTTATCACACTGTCATTTCTGAATGATTATATTTCGCTCTCACATTTGGGATTCGTCAGGCTCGTAACAATCCAGTCTTTTAGTTTCAGTTGCCTATTAAAAATTTGTTTGTATAAATTGTAATTTTTTTAAACATTAACTGTTAAATCATATAAAAAGTACCGGTGTGGAAATCCTACACATGACTTCCATGAAATGTTGTGGAGTCAATACGCGATCAAGAGAGAGCTCAGTATTTACACCCATTTTCATGGAAGTAAAAACATTAAAATGCCAATATCTCCAAAACCACTTGTGCCCAAAAAGTATAGGTACAATCTACCAAATAGGACACATAATAATAAATATATACCCCAAATAGAATAGAAATCAAATAATGTCTACTGAAGTTATCGTCGACAGACCGATTTCGTGCTTAAGTGACTACAGCTCCGAAACGTCGTGAGCTACGATGTTCGGGTTTGTCGCCATCAGTTTTTCCGACAAAAGTTGTAAATAATGTCGCAAACCGCATCTCAATACGATATCTTGAAGCGATATGTTATTAAAGGTTTAGTTACATACGAATACGTACATACAGACGTATATGAAACAGATTTTAATGATATCCCCAGGTTCGTAAGACCCCTCCTTCACAGAGATCTCGGAATCAAGTTTCGGATGATAAAATGTGAATTTTATCTTGGCTTATTAAAAATATACCCGTATATAAGAAAAGGTCAACCACACATTAAGAAATATTTACAAATAAAGGGTTCAAAACTACAAAAAAGAAAATTATAAGAACAATTTATCTGTTTGTTTTTTTTCTTGTCTGTAAATCATCGGCGGATGTACAGACAAAAAGATCGTAGGTAATTCTTATAAAGGACTCAAAGTCGCTATGAGAAATTTTAATTATCATGAGGAATACATAAAATATTAATTATATTTTATTATTCCAATATACTATCATGATATAAAATAATACGTAAAGAAGAAAGAAAGAAGTAGTATAAATATTAACTGAGGAGAGAGAAACAAAATACGCTAGGAAACAGAAGATATCAAGAAAAGAAACGAAAACAAATGTTAGGTTATAGTTGAACAGTAGTAGTAGTGTAACCTACACGCCTCCGTATATTAGTATTAGTAGTTCTGGTCGAGTTCCTGTTTCAGTCCGGGAACTGTTTTCACGGTTCTAGGACTGTCCCAGAACCGTTCGACTTTCTGTTGGAACACGGGACTAAAAGTTCCAGAACCGTCCGAGAAGCGTGTAGGAACGGTCTTTCGATACTGCGCATGCTCCCGGCAGTTCTAGAACCGTCCGAGGCTCTGTTGGAACAAACCTAACGACTCCGTCCTCTGTCTCGGCGGTTCTCCGAAGAATATATTGTTATCTATATAGCCCTCCGCAAATAAGTATCCGCTAGCTGTGAACCCACCTTTAATCTTATTGGTCAGTGATAAGAGATAACCGAATATTTACATCAGAGCAGGCTTTGAGAGCAGGGGCTAAAAGCCCCAAAAACATTCATCTTGGGCTTAATAATTTATCAAACTTTTGTTACCCCCCACTTACACAAACTCTCATGAATTATTTTAGTTTTGATTGTACCCATTATCCTTTACTATCAACATTTTCGTCCGAGAAAGTAACAGTAAGGAAATATAGTAAAGTTAAGTTAAATGGGTCCCAAATACAACGACAGCAAACATATTATCAGATTAAGTATTATATAATGTTTTATGAAAAAACCACGGATACCTTTTAACCTTATAGAGGCAGCGGACCTTATATATGAAAATTAATTAAAATATTTTTACAATAACTTGCTTCATAGTAATAAAAATGCGAAGACAAAATATATCTTGATTTAGATTTAATATATATTTTTATTTTTTATTTTATTCTTAAAGCAGCACTGAAATCCTATAACTCAAGAAGGTTCGCTGATTGTTGTTAAGTTAAATAGAAATAGAATGTGATAAATTGTTATTGTTCATTGTGTTCATTTAGTTTCAAACCATTATTTTTTTAAGTTTGTTTTTAATTTTGCTTTTTACTATGGTAAGATTTTTTTTTAAAAAACATTTTTGGTTGAATTAAATTTTTATATCTATATTGGAGAAATTGATTTAACAAAATTATTAATGGTTGATAACTCTACGTGAATGGAATTAAGGAAGAAAGTTTATTGTGTTATTTTATTAAAGTCCATAAATGTTTTTTTTTTTTTAAATTATGAAATATAAAAAAAAAGTTTTGGAAAGTATTTATAATTTAGAAGCTCAAAAAAAACCCTTGAACTTGAACTAATTTGTTCCCATCTCTTGGGTCCAGGAGTTCATTTGTCAGCAGATAAGATTAAGTTAATCAGCTCTTCTTTATATAGAAATGAACAGATTGTGATTCATACATCTAAGTTTCCTTATATGGGGTCTTTGACACGATCCAAGTGTTTAAATCAACCAAATATATATATTTTACAACAAATGTGTTTTATTTCTAAAAACTAGAGAAAAAAATAAGAATTAAAATATTACTTAGCTATTACCAATAAATGCCACATAAATTATAATACAAAATATTTGTGTAATTTCTTATTTACATCTAAGTAATAGATTAAGTATAAGATTCATGTAAACTTACAGGTCTTTACATACTTAAAATGTCTGTTGAAGCAGATCCTGCTAACAATATGTTTAATTTATATTCTTAGGGGAATGATTGGATACTAATTTATATTAATAATTTTGTTGCTTTGACCGTAATTTTACCTCCTTAATTTTTACCTCTAACCTCCACTTACTTAATAAGGCAACACACCTGCCCCACACAACTAACTTTAGCCAACACATACGCAGTGGTGTTATCTGGTGCCCCCCTTTCCCGCAACTTTTGAGAATGTGCCACCTATAACTTACATATTCACCGCTGCTCCCTCTCTCACTTTCTTTCCCATCTTTGTTGGTCATTAGGGGAGAGATTGAGTGGCGACTATAAAATAATCTGTTCAATAAACTCAATTACGTTGAGAATGCTGCGTTTTGATTATGAAAACATTTAAAGAAAGTCATAACATAAAACATACCCTAGAATCCCAAACTTTTTTTGCCCCGCAGACCACTTGCTAATTTTTGTTTTCGATAGACCCTGGATATCTGCCTAATATTGAATTTTTCTAAACATTGAGGTGGTTCGTGACAATTCAAGTATAATGAGAGGGCATGTTAACGAGATGCATGCTGTCAAATAAAACACAGAGTGAAAGTTGTTACTAACGTTTTGCTAAATTTATTAGCAACATCAGAGCAAGAAACAAAGTAAAAAATAAAAATAATACATAAAGGTCGAGGTTGACTCTACGACATTATAAAGGAATGAATGGAGGTTTAGTTGAAAATCCAGAAAATAGGTAAGGGTAAGGTAGGCGGATTAGTGGAACAAGATATACTTAGAATACTAACTATACCAAGGAATACAATAATGAAAAAGTACTAAGGTAGGTATATGAAAAACATGGAAACAAAAATATAATGAAAATACATTGTACTAGAAATTATTACTTAAATTTGTATAACTGTTGCTTAGATTGTTGGTGTCAGTTCTGAAATGTATGGTACTGGGAGTTTTAAAAAATAAAATTTACTTTGTTTCTTGCTCTGATGATGCTAGTGAATTAAGTGAAACGTTAGCAACAACTTTCTCTGTGAATTAAGAACAACTTTCTCTGTGTGTCTTATTTGACAGCATCTAGCTAACATACCCTCTCATTTTTCTAAACACATAAACTTCAAACGTGTTTTTGGATAGGGCTTTTTGTAGAGAGGACAATTGTAAAAAAAAATCGATCCGATAAATCGAAAAAAACGTTCTCATATTGATAGTGATACCGTATTTAAATGCCTTAATATCTATATCCGAATTTGCATGTGTCTGCACGAGATATCGAACCGACTTTTTTGGACCTCAACACGTTTATCCACCAATTTGAATTTTTGTGCTAATAATTATATTATGTATATTATAATTATAATATTATTATCTGATATTATAATTATAATATAATTATTATATTATTATAATTATTATGTATATTATAATTATAATATTATTATCTGATATTATAATTATAATATAATTATTAGCACAAAAATTCAAATATAATATAATTATAATATCAGATAATAATATTATAATTATGTTATAATAAGTATATTATAAAAATTGGCTAATTTCACCAACAATAGGAATTAAAGATCTCTTGAGGCTCATAAAATTCAATCCTCATGCCTAATACTGTGGTATGAGCATTAAGGGCTAAACAAAGAGATCCGTGTTTGATTCTGAGTAGTGGGGAGCATTTTTATAATTTTTTTTCCCTTACACTTTTAAATTAAAATTAATAACTTAATTTAGTCGAGTCAACTTGCTCGTGACCAAAGTCTATACACCTATGTATCTGATTTGAATCCAAGAGAGGAAAGACATGTTTCACACTGATGATCACATTGAGTAGATGACACACACTTAGTTTAAAGTAGTTAATCCATTCCTGTAATAATCTTATGTTGTTCATTGAATAACTTAAAGTGAACGTAAAGTGCAGGGCTTGAAAGACACTGTAGATAATAACTTAAATTATTACACTAATAATAAAAATCAATATTTACCTTACTCAATTTCTGTTACCAACATAACTTACTTATTTAAACGATGTAGTCAGGCCATGATTATGTAGGTTGGATTTTGATAAAGTTATAAAAGATTAAAGGACAAATTTATATTGGGTCACAATTACAATTAGGATTGAATTATTGTCACAAATATAGGGTTATTGATGTTAATTGCTCCGTTTTCAAAGGGAGAGGAATTGATACTCATCTCTGCGCTGAGTCTTTCAAAGCATTAGGTTCAAACTGGGAGAATTGTTTTCAATACAATCCCAATAAGTATCATTATCATAGCTTAATTAACTTATATTGTGCTGTATTTTAAGAACAAAATTTAATCTCAAGTTAAATTAGAATTACAAATGGCAGACATAAAAAAATTATAATTTAAGTGTCCCCTTCACACACCTAAGAGAATATTATGTTTGTACTATTATAACAAATATTAGCGAAGATTATATATGTATAAATAATCCCCCCCCCCCCCAACTACCCTATAACGGTTATTCCTAATTTTTTTTAAATAATTCACTCTTATCTCTGTTAGGCTGATGAAAATTTCCGGAAAAAAATTAATTTACCTTTTCTTTATTACCGATAAAAAAACATTTTGCACCCCCCCCCCCCTTTTTATTTTAACTAATTTCATGCTCATAATACCAGCAAAATCCTTTTTATGTGAAACTTCATGGCAAACCATTTTATTTCTCTTATAATATTATTATTATTTTTTTTTTTTAAAAAAAAGTCTATTCTTAAGTTTTAATGTATCTGCATTGATTCCTGGTTGAGAATTAAAAAATATATATATTGAGATAGTGACACCTATTGTCTCATCTAAATGAGTTGTAACACTAGATGAGTTATAAATCAAATTTTTATTACTCACAGAGATAAAAGTCTTGAATACATTAAAATGGACAATAACTCATTCAAATGAGCTTCCTTGAAAAAAAAAGAAAAATTAATATTAAAAAAAAAACAATATGTAAATAAGAAAATATATTTGTTTAACTCACTGCTCTGATGTCTTGTTCACTGCATAATCCATGTTGATGACATTCGTTGTATGAGCACCACACAATCTGAAATTATAAGGAAGTCTAAATAAATTACATATAATTAAAATCTTTAATGTTATCATTAAAAAAAAAGTAGAAAGATAAAAATGCACCATGTCTTAAGAAATGGAACCAGAACTCTTTGTAATACATTATCTGAGAGCTCAAACCTCTGAATAACAGTGGAGAAAAATAATTCCTTTGTTCTCTATTTCATTCATAAACAATAAATAGGAAGAATCCTGGGTTTGCACTTTAGACCAATCTACGTGGTCTATGGCTTGGAGCTTGGACCTTCATAGAACCTGAACCTTCAGGTTTAACCTACATACAGGTATAGAAAACATTAATAAATAAGGGGAGTTAAGTTAAGAGACGCTAATCAGATTAATCCAACAGCTGGATCTGAAATTTATCTTATTTCCACAAGGCATTTTCTTTTAACTCCAATTCTACTGTCAGATACCATTGTAATATTAATTTACATATTATATGTTATTGTATAATTGTCCTTATTTCTTTGAGTCGTATAAGGTTTATTTACAATTGCTCATATTGTTTTAGTCTTTTGAGCAAGATGAAGACGATCAGTATGGACAGAGTTACGAAGATGGAACATATCAGAAAAATTTTACATTTGAAGAGGAAGGTCCAGATGATACACAAAAGCCTAAGATTTTTATTATGGGACAAAGAAGGTATTAAATGAGTTATACTAGTGGAGGGTTTTTATTTTAATCTTACTGTATACTTAAAATAAAAATAATTATAGTGTAATTTGAGAAAGTTAATGACACCCTTTGAGAGGTATCTTTTTTTGGACGGACCAGAATTATTACAAGTAATTATTCTTGAAAGAATTACTGGGATCAAAGAAGCAGAGCAGTGGACTCTTTCTAATAGTATAAAGGATTTATATATCTGGTTATTCTTTAATAATTATTATATAAAAGGCCTAATTCTGTATTTCTTCTATAATTTCTTTTGGTTGATGTAGCGTATCTGGGGCATCATGTATAGAAATGAAAAAACTTGGCACATATAATTAAAGTCTTTTCTGTAGATTGATCAAAAATGCACAAATTATGGATACTTCTTCATTTCATAAGTTTTCTCTTAATACATTTTCCATCTTCAGTCCTCTCTTTTGAGACACAGTATACAGGTCGATTTTGTGATCTTGGGCGTATGTATCTGTCGTAGATTAACCGAGGCTTCGATGGAGAGTATCAGGTTTTTCGAGAGAGTATGAAATGAAAAAGTGTCCATAAATAATGCAATTTTTTATTAATATACAGGAAACACTTTAATTATATATGCATTATATTTGTCAGTTTTTCCATTTCTATACGTGATGCCCCAGATTTGCTAAATCAACCTTTCTTTTACTATTACAATAAATGCTTATTTTTAATCGTGAATGTAGTAATTTTTTTTTTTTTTTTTTAAGACAATTTAATATTAAAAAGAGTACTATTTTTTTTTTATAATTTTAGGTGTGGAAAATCATCAATAGAAAAAGTAGTTTTTCGTAAGATGTCACCTAATGAAACCCTATTTCTAGCGAGCACAACTAAAGTATCAAGAATAGATGTTTCAAATTCATCTCTAGTCAATTTTCAAATTTGGGATTTCCCTGGTCAGCATGAGCTGTTGGATCTAGATGACGTGTGTGATACACTGTTTAGAGGTTGTGGTGCTGTCGTCTTTGTTATAGATGCACAAGTATGTATTTTATTATTAGCTTTAAGGTATAAAATAATGGTTGTAGCAAATTTTATCTTAATTTATCATTGGAGTGGTAATTAAAAAAAAAATTAAAATAGAACAAATCCTGTCTATACTTGGAAGATTTTTAGCAAAATTTACAAAAATATATGTAAAATGGTATTATTACCCTAATTTTGATATTATCCGTAACATAAATACATATATTGATATCTTTATTAAATTGTATAGATTATAATTATATGGCTAGCTGGATTCCACGTGTGTATATTGCTTCCGAGCTTACCGAAGGTAACGGAAGCATTGTGTTCACTTTTGAGAACGAAAAACTTTTATGCCTCCGATTTTAAAAATTCCAAGACAGAAATCCGTTTCAGACATCAGGGAACATTTTTGGTCTCGTGTCTGTCTGTCTGTCTGTCTGTCGGTATGTGTGTCCGCGAATTATGAAACGTGCGACGATAACTTGAGTAAATGTCAACCGATTTTGATGAAATTTGGTAGACATGTTCATTTTACCAATTCCCAGAACAAGTTCGTTGGACAACGTTATCCGTCCAACATAGCAACTCTCACGCAAACGTGAACTTCAAATTTAAAATTGGAATTTTAGGTTGGGAAAAAAATCTAACTTCATCTATTCAATGAGACAAACATTTTTATCAAATACAATTTTTCAGTAAAACCAACACTGACACCGCTATGAAGTGTTAAAGATCGCTAAAACTATTATTAGTTTTTACACAATAAAAATGATATCAATAAAGTACATGATAGGATGCGAGGAAGCTATGTGCCACACTAATTGGCAGTCTATTTTTTAAATAAAATTGATAGGTTTATAAAATACTGTCAAGATACAAGCTTTTTTAAACAAAATATTTAGATGTCCCACCCTTTTTTGAATTTAAGAAAAACCCTCCTTGGTAGACATCAATATAATTATAAAAAAATGATTATACTAAAGATTACTATTTTATTTTATTACTGAGGGGATGGGTTCTTCTTGAATCAAAATGGCCCATTGAAAAATTCTTTCCTCAAGTTATTTACATTATTAAATAAAGCTAATTTCCAATTGTTAAGATTCTAGTGCAATTAGTTCTGGAGGTATTGTCATGAACATTTTTGCATATAAATGGCCGCCTTCTTGAATCAAGATGGATCATAAAAAATGCTTTGTGAGACCTTAGAGAGTAAGAGGAACATAAGAATATATTGTGATGAATCAGTCTTTCAGTGGTATTTAGATTTTATATATACGTATGCAATATACTTAATATAATTAATAATAATTATAACTATTATTGCAGGACAATTTCACGGATCCATTACATAAATTGAATGCTGCTGTGACGAAGGCATATAAAGTAAACCCTAGTATTCGATTTGAAGTGTTTATTCACAAAGTAGATGGTCTGTCGGAGGATAGCAAGATTGATGTTCAACAGGAAATAATACAGAGAGCAACAAGCGACTTGGCTTATTCTGGTTTGTATGACAATAACACCGTTTTGTAAAAAGAAGAATCTCTAGTTTATTTCTCATAAATTATATAAAGAAGCTTTATCATTTGAACACGTTTGGATCCACTGTAGTTCCATGCCGTGCTAAGGATGGTGGTGGTTGGATCTCTAAGGGATTCAAGCACACCCTGCTGGCAGTACGCCACTTATTTCCTCTTGTCTGGGCAGAACCCTCTTACAAGGGTCCGCCAGGGTCCCAACAACAAATTTTTAAAAAGATTCACTTTTTAAATTGTGTAATCTCATTTGGTATTATTTAAACCCTCCACAGAGAAAGATATAGAAGACGCAATAAATGTGTTGAGAGTTTAAATTTAGCCTAAATCTATAAGGAGTAACCAAACATAAATTATTGAACCAAAAGTTATACTTTATTATTTCTTTTATTATAATTTTATAATAATATAATTCTGGATTTTTTTTTTTTTTTCAGGTTTTGAACAAATTCTTCTTAGCTTTCATTTGACTTCAATTTACGATCACAGTATTTTTGAGGCCTTTAGTAAAGTTGTGCAAAAGCTTATACCAGATTTGGCTATTTTGGAAAATTCTATTAATGATTTAATTCTGGTAATAATTTATTTTTAAAGTTTTTCAGTCATTTTAACTCCCAATTTTATTTATTAAAAATATTTATTTAAACATCTTGTTAATTTGTTTAGAATAATATTCCTAAATGAACACAGTTTCATTTTTAGTGAGTTGTCCCCTTTAATATAACTTTACTATTTTCTTTTGTGTCTTCAGGGGTTTTATTAAATAAAAAAAGCTAACACTTTTGCTTGGCTTTTTTATACCTATTTATTTTGTAATATTTTGTCTCTCTTTTTGAGACATTTTCAAGCCTGCATATAATCTTTACGAGCTTTGTTTGGCATTACGCCAACAGGATTTGTGTATACACACTAAGTAGAAGCGCCAGACATATTAGACCTTGTCAATAATGTTTATTAATTTATTTATTGACTTGATTTATGAATTTAAACACAAATATGCAGGTTTGAAAATGTCTCAAAAAGAGAGACAAAATATTACCAAATAAATAGGAATAAAAAAGCAAAGCAAATGTGTTAGCTTTATTTTATTTAATAAAACCCCTGAGGACACTAAAGAAAATAGTAAAGTTATATTAAAGGGCACACTAAAAATGAAACTGTTCATTTAGAATATTATTCTAAACATCTTTTACTCAAAATGTGAACATATTAAAAGGCTAGATTACAAAGTAATGCAGTTATTCGTGGTCAGCTGGTAAAGAGAGCTCATGAAAAAATTAATAACTCACATGTCCTCTTTTTTAAAAGAGAAGTCTTCCTTTGTTAAAAATAATAATTGCTAGGGTTTGTTCTGAATATTTATTAATCTTCCTTGAATTATTTTTAATTTAATAACCTGAACAATGAACTTATATGAACATATACGAGGTTTGTCATAAATGAAATGTTGAATTCCCTACAAAAAATATATATTTTTTCACAAGAAAGAACTGAACCACTTCTAGAAAAACTGAGTCAAAGAACAGTATGAGACGTCCGAGTTCAGATTCATATTGGAGTTTTTGGAATATGGTATTAATTTCAAATAAAGTTGACAAAGTTTAAACTATGCTGAACAATTTCTGGATATTGGCCATGGTGGTACTTTTTTAGATAGTTATTCCCAGTGCTTGATTTCTAGAAATTGAGGTGCCGGAACTACAACTTACCCTCTCCCCCCCTCCCCATAGAAGGGGGTTCCGGGGGTCCACCCCCGGGAAAAATTTGAAAAATAAACGTTCTAAAACAGCATTTTAAGCAGTTTTAGACATAAACCCACACTCTAAGTGCAAATTTTAGTGCCGATAATTTTTTTTAATTTATCAGAGAGAGAGAGGTCCCCGAACACCGTTCCGCCTCAAATCGAGCCATGGTTATTCCTCTACCTTTTTGACTAAATAACTATTAAGACTAAGGGATGTCTATTCCAATGCACTTTGGGTCAAAGGAATATCACTCTTCTGTTTTTATAAGGGTCACTCTTCTGTTTTTATTCTCATTGAGTAACAACAGTCTAAAGAAGAACATTCCATACATCTTCTTTAGATTGTTACTCCCCTCTGTTTTTTTTTTTTATAAGGGGTGTAAAAATCTAAAGAAGTGCCTCCATGGTTATATCTTGTCCCAACCAAAACAATAACCCTCTTTATCGAAAATTGTGATTTCTTTGTTACCCTTGTTATCTTACCTATCTGGCCAACAGCCAACAAGGGATTGATTTGAGTAAATACTACAACTAATTTTCTTGTTAGGATTCTTAGATTTTTTGTTTAACTCTTAATTTATTAAATTGATTTTTCTTTATTAATTTTATTTTTTTTATTTTTAGAAAAGTGGAATTGAGAAAGCATTTCTGTTTGATATGAGATCGAAAATTTATATAGCTACCGACCCAAGTCCTGTTGATATGCAAATTTATGAGTTATGCTGTGATATGATAGATGTAGTTATAGATATATCAGGCATTTATGGGTGAGTACATTATCTGTTATCTTCAGCATTATAATTTGTATTTTGTCTTATAATTTCTCACATTTGTTGACAAATTGTCTTTTTATATTTCAATTATAGTTTTCAATCAATTAGATTCAAGCTTCCTAACTTTCATGTTAAATGAATTTGTTTAAATATGGATTTACATTTTTCTAAACGTAGCTCTATTGTACAAAGCCAATTTTATTATAAATAGCTACCTCTAATATACATGTGAAGAACAAAAAACAAGGTTTATAAAATGAGTCAGTGTAGGATGTGAAGAGATTCAAGCATGACTCATAAGTTGGATTAAAACCAATGTGGGAAGTGTATTATTCTTCCTCATTCCTTTGGTTGAAAAAAAATGTTATTGAATAGGAGAACAATCAAGAAATTTTGATTGCATTTAAATAACTTTTTAGGGGGGGGGGGTAATATTTTCCATCTTATATAAATAGTCATGAGAATTATTTAATTGTTACAGTGTTGAAGAGAACTCGGATAATTATGCATTCGATGACCACAGCTCTAGCCTTATTAAGCTAAATAATGGAACAGTTCTACACCTTCGACAGATTAGTCATTACCTAGCTCTAGTTTGTATTCTCAGAGATGATAACTTTGATAGAGGTTTGTTGGTTTTTGTATTGTTAATTTTGTTCAATGTGTTTACATGCAGTTGGTTGTTTGAATATAATTCAAAGATTAAGCTTCAGTTTAGAAGTTAATTTTATGGTAGAAATTGTTTATGACCAATTTTATTGGGCATTCATTTAATAGGTTACCCACCCCAAATTACTTCAATGTGTGTAAATATTCCCTTGCCTTAATAGTTTATTAGACTAAGTGATATACCTGTACGTGCAGAAATTTGTTCCTTTGTCCCAAATTCCTTGTCTTTGAACTTTGGGTGATCCCTTCAAAATAATTATTAAGGTTAATTCCTTATAAATGGTAAACAAATATAGGGTGGGTAACCAATTAAATTTTTGCAAATTTAATTAAAACCCGGTTGCATCAAACATTTGAGTTTGACTGCAATCTGATAGTGTATATTTTTCAGTTTATTTACAATTATTAACTAATTAAAAATTTATTATTTACAATTGGCAATTTCATTGTAGATCATTTTAAGCAAGTTAACTAAACATGAACAATTTATGATCTCCTACAGAGCTATATGCCTGACCTATATTCCTATATTTGTTTGCATTTTAGAATAAATTTTTATAAAAGGAACAATAATGTCCAGGATCAAAAAAGTAGGCCCTAAATTGCCCTTAATCTATTAATAATTATGTGTTTACATTTTTCTTTTTTTGAATTAATTTAGCCTTTTTACTTTTCCTCACTACTAATAGTAGGAAAAGTATTGTTTTCAACAAACAATTTTTTTTCGAGATTTCAACGGAATTATCAGTTTTAGGTGTTTTTAAGACCTCCTGAGTGGTTTTCAGCATGACGTATGTATGTGTGTGTGTATGTGTGTTATCATCGTAGCGCCCAAGGTATTTAACCTAGAGAGTTGAAACTTGGAAGAAAAATCAGTCCTAACCTGCAGTTGTGCCGCCCGGAAAATTAACTGTTTCCGCCATCTTGAACCCAGTTTGCTCAGTCAGCAAAAATTTAAAAAAATCGTGATAAATCGAAAATGGTCCTGATCGAGTTGAAATTTGGCTCGAATGTACCTCTCTGTATAACAAACAAGCCCACTAAAGTTCAGCTTGATTTTGGCCGCCATTTTGAAGTTATACATTTTTTAATTTTTAAACTTTGACGGTTAATAATACTGAAATTACATGTAGGTTTTTGACTTATAGCCAGAGACCTTCAAAATGTGGCATTTATTTTTACGAAATGTGGCACTAAAAAGTGTGGCAAAATGGCACTTATTTTGGCCAAATGTGGCATTTATTTTAGATAATGTGGCATTTATTTTTCAACTTTCCACCCCCCCCCCCCTTTCCATCGTAAAAGGGATATTAAATAGTGCAACTTGAGTCATAATAACTAATTTATTACAATTTACAGGTACATATTTACGACAATTTTAATTTAATTATAATATAACTTCAAGTGAGCGACTATGCTGTCCATAGAAAAATTGAGGCGACGGTCGCTGAGGATGTATTTTAGTTTAGAAAATGTCCTCTCTACGTCGGCTGATGTTCCAGGCGCATATTTCATAGCCATCACGTCTGAAGCGTCCCAATCTTCTTTTAGGGGGGATTCCTTTCCTTCAAGAATCGCGGCCAAGCTCCTGAATTCCTCCCACCCACAATTCCTGGTCAGGACGGCCTGTACTTTGGCATTAATTCTCTTTCCAATAACTCCTGGGTAGATTGTGTTGGCAATATCCTCCATCTTTGCCACAGAGGTCGTCAGGAGAATCTTCGGAGACTGAAGCTGCTCGATGACTTCTGGAATAGCCTTAAAATTGGCTTCCAAAAAGAGAAGCTGCGGGAAGAGAGCCGTATCGTCTATAAGGTCTTTTGCCTTTTTCACCGCACCAGAATCGTCCTCCAGCTCCTTCACCACAGTTTTGAAGCCTTCAAAATACCTCACATACCATGAGACTGCAGACAACCAGGTGCCCCACCTAGTGACAACAGGCTCGGGAGGTAGTGGCGCGCCAGGCAAATGCTTTCTGAATACCTCGACCCTCTTTGGTGCCTTTAGAAATATCTTTTTCCCCGCCGATATCAGCCTATTAACTATGGGGTGTTCTTCCCGTATGGCCTCCGCAACACGATGTAGTCCATGCGCCAGACACGTTGTGTGGATAACTTTTGGGTAGATTGCCTTTATAGTCCTCCCGGCACTCAGCATGTATGCTACACTATCTGTGACAAGTAGTAGCAAGCGTCCTGCCGTGTTGGGGGCTCCTTGCCACAGCAGTCCTAAAACAAATAAAAAATGAAATATTAGCATGGTGTATACATATAAGCATTAAAAATGGCACCGTGACAGATAAAAGCTAAAATTATAGTCAAAAGGGTGCTGGTTTAGTAGTAGTAGTAGTCGTATAGAAAAAAAGAAACTTACTCAGGGCTTCCTGGACAGTTTGAACGATGGTTGAAGCATTGGTTTTTTCCAACTGAGCCACGTGGATAAGATGACCTTTTTGAGCATTGTCAGGATCCAATTTTCCCACAATGACGTTGGCGATGTATCGTCCGAGTGAGTCCGTTGCTTCGTCTACGCTGAGCCAGATCCTTGAGTCACCAATTTCCTTGCGAATTTCCTCCAAGTTCTAAGAAAGAAAAATATACTCTATAAAGTTGGCACAAAATAAAATATGTACATTTGTTCATGATTTGAACAGAAACTATTATTTTTAAGTTTATGGTAGTATTCATACTACGGAAAGATTAAATTTTACAATATTTTGTTGGCTGTGAACCCTTTTTTTCCTTCTGTTTAATTTTTTTTTTAAAATGAAAAAACTATATTTAAAATATATTTTTTCTTCTTCGTCTTTTAGGGTTTTTTAAATAATAAAACTCTCCTTTCTTCTCTATAAGTCAGCTATATTTCACCTTAACTTAAGGCTTCTTCAGGCTACAATAATAATAAAAACAATATTAATATACAATTTTTTTTAAAACAATTTTCTTTGAATAAATTATTAAATTAACAATTAAATTTAAATAAATACCTGGTTATTATTGTTAGAACATAATCCGTTATTTCTTATTTTGGTCTTTGTAAAAGAACCAAAATTAACTTTGTCAAAAACATTTTTTAAAAGTGAAAACATAACTTTAAAACACTAAACAGTTTAATTAAATAATGAATTTAATAATTTATTCAAAGAAAATTGTTTTAAAAAAATTTGTATATTAATATTGTTTTTATTATTATTGTAGCCTGAAGAAGCCTTAAGTAAAGGCGAAATATAGCTGACTTATAGAGAAGAAAAGAGAGTTTTATTATTTAGAAAACCCTAAAATACGAAGAAGAAAAAATATATTTTAAATATAGTTTTTTCATTTTTAAAAAAATTAAACGTTACTTTAAATCAAATATTTTTCTCTGTATGTCTCCCGTAGTTATTGATAATTATAATTTGATTTTAAACAGAAACTATTATTGAACGTTGCTTACCTTTTCACACAATTTAGGAACCATTCGTCTTAGGGTGCTCACGCTTGGCAATTTGACGCTACAATACTTGTCAAAAATGTCGCGCAAAGGACCCTTCTCCAGTTTGTGTAGCGGAATGCCTTCTTTAAGGAAAGCCATGGTGACGTCTCTGGAAAATTCCTGGACCTCGGGCTGAATTTCCGATGACACCAATTCTCTAAGGAGCTGCTGCTGCTTCCGATTAGTACTCGAAGCTTTGTCCCTTGACAGGTGCTGCTCACTTTTCTTGTGCATTTCAAATTGGCACTTCTTCTTAAAATCATACTGTAAATTAAATACAAGAAAAAGTTTTTATTAAGTACTGGTAAAAATCCTCCAGTAAAAGCCTGTTTCCTACACGGGCCAGAATAGATCAGTTTTGGAACGGGAACTATGAACATTTTTACACTTAAGGAAATTTTAGGTGCCATAAAAAGAACGTTAATATCCAAAACTTCAAAATATACAGTGCTTGTGGAAGTAATAGTAAATGATTTTGTTCTCTCGAAAAATGGAAAAAGTTAGAGAAATGAGAATGATATAGTAATAAGAGGAGTTCTCAAAGAAAACTGAATAAAAACTTACCGATTTCGTGCACAACTTGCAGAATATCTTCTCACCTTCCACGGCAAAATTGCTGTCACCATTAATCCACTTCCTGACAAGGTTTCCGTATGAGCTAGCAACTTTAGGCATCTTGAATTAGGAAAACACGTTCAGTTATGCAGTTCAACTTGATATGAAGGACTTGGGAAAGGAAGCGGATATAAATAGGTTTTTCCCTACGGTCTTCCCTCCAACTAATAGATTCTTACATAGGTATTTAATCCTCATGGTGATCCAAAAAGGGAATGATGTAATAATCTGGTAGCTCGAGCTCATCAAAGGTCGGATATAAATACGTTTTTCCCTACGGTCCTCCCTCCTACTAATAGATTCTTACATTGGTATTTAATCCTCATGGTGATCTACAAAGGGAATGATGTAATAATATGGTAGCTCGAGCTCATCAAAGGCCAACCCCGAGCAAACTACTTTAACTACTTAGTACGGGACCTAATACCCTAGTATGACCCGCGTTGACCAGTGATGTGATGAGCTAGAGCTAAAGGCTCTTAATCTTTAGATAAGAACTCCTCACGTATCTTGGGAAATCCTCAGCACCTTGGAATCCTTCCCTGCAAGGGCGTATCTTACCTGGTTTTATGGGTTGAAGCAGAACCCCTTAGAATATTAGAATATTTTTTTTTTTTTTGCCCAAATAAGGCAAAATGTGGCACAAAATGAGGCATTTTACCGAAAATCGGCAAAATGTGGCTTTTTACCGAAAAATAGGCAAAATGTGGCATTTTAGGATGGCGCCATGGCAAAAAGGCATTTGAAGGTCTCTGCTTATAGCATATCGTTGGAACCGGAAAAAATTAAGGAACAAATATAAAAAAAAAACCGATGAAATTCTATTAATTAGTTTAAAAGTTATAAGTGAATATAATTATTTATTAGTGCGATAATTTTGATGACGTCAAAGTTTGTTTACATCTGTCAAAATACCGCCAAACTTCAAACAATTAAATAAAATATAGGTATTAAAAATAAGGGTTTTTTTGTAAAAATGATAATAAATCAGTTAGTTCAGAACGGTCACCCATCCAAGTACTGACCACGTCCAATGCTGCTTCCTCCTGCTGCGAAGCAGCAGGAGAGACCACTTTAGTGGCCTCTGAAGTGAGTAAAAGTTCCGAGGTACCCCGTACCCGATTTTTTTATTTTAATTTTGCCTTTATAATTACCTTAAATTTGGATTTTTTTATTTTTATCTACTAAACTGTCCATTGAAACTTATTGAGGAGGCAATAAAAAAAAAACTTGATGAGTTGTCTTCCGCAGGCCTCATAATGACTAACTTGGTTTTCCAGTGAAATCCGACGTTTCGCTTCTACTACTGGAAGCATTTTCAAGAGTGAGGTGCATTGTGTGATCTTAACTTGAACCAACAGTATATCTTGTTTCAACATCATGATTCACCACACCCCTGAAGATGCTTTCAGTAGTGGAAGCAAATCATCCAATTTCAAACCCTTTGTGATGCAGATTTCACCATTGAACCAAGTTATTAAATTTAAAACTGTTGAATTTAATAATAGTTCAATTTTTAAATAACCTTTAATAATAAATAAGTAGATCAGGTAGAATATAAGGTTCACATAGAGATTTTTTTACTCATATTGGTAGAGGTAAACAGCGTACTAAAGGAGTAAGAATTGGGTACAAAGTTAATAAAAGTGTCTCCAAAGTATTGGTTTCCTGATATATAGATCAGCACTGAGAAGGAAGAAGACCGGCCCAGTTACATATCACCGTGAAATAACGCTGCACAACGCAGCTCAATATGCGCCTTTGCGTATCAACTGCTTCCGGTACTTGGTTACACCCATGCTCTTTTCACGATTTTACAAAAAAAAGTACATCATGTAGGGTTTTGGTTCCGACTTTTCGCACCCAGTATTGGGAGTTGGGAGCATCTTCACGGGAGTACATGATGCCCTGGTAAAGGAACAATGTTAACTGAAGAAGTAAGCCGTTAACATTGTTACTTTGTCAACATGTTCTCTCCTGAAGATGCTCCCAACATTGGGTGGATGTGATCACCTCTGGAAGACCTAGAACTTCATACTAAGATCAACCACGCAAGCTTACGAAGTAGTGTCAAATCACTCACTTTTTAGGGTCCATAGGCAAAACCAAGGACCCTTACATTTTCCTGCGTGTGTCTGTCCGTCCGTCCTCTCGCCTGCTCTCACGGCTACAATTTTCGTCCGATCTCTTTGAAATTTGGCATGTATGTGTCTTTTACCTGCCCACATATTTTAAAAATATAGCGACTTAAAAAAAAATATTTTTCAAAAAAATTAGGGTAAAAAAACTTAAGGGTTAAATTTTTTTTTTTTTTTTCGACACCGTGAGGGGTATCATATGAAAGGGTACATCGAGCTGATTTCAAAAATATATAATTATTTGGTTATAACTTTGATAGGGCGAGCGTAGGCAGGTTTGAAGTGGGTGTGAAACGTGCCCCCCCCCCCCCTTCTATCTCGCTTATGTGAAGTGCAAAAAATTCCTGAACATTCTTCGACCAAAAGTAAAGATACCACTTTTTGGAAATTTCGAAAAAAATATTATTTTATTTTTTATTGACAAAATACGTTTTTTTATAACTATGGTCTTATCTATATTTATTTATATGGTTGTAGTCCGGTTCAGTGGCAAAAAAATACTTTATCAGAAGTTTGTTTATGTGTTTTGAGAATATCAGACCCATAGGATAGTTCAAAGTAAGCTTTTTAGCATGTTAAAAAACACCATCAATAGGGTACTACAGTACTACTTAAACTATACAGTGTGGCCTACGGACCCCCTCGCTGTGTGCTGACTAGCACACACTTAACCTGTTTATTTTGAGTAAAATTGTGCAAAGAGCATGGTGTAACCTAAGTATTGGAAAACATACATGAAAAGATGCACATTGGGTTGTGTCGCGCAGTAATCCTTTCCTGCATCTCAATGTGCATCCAGCCTTTAGGTGCGCAGTGCCTTAAATAGAATATATCTAAGATTATTATCCCCCCCCCCCCCCCCAAAAAAAAAAATTAGTATTTACTCAAGTTTGTCATATTTTTATTTTTTAATAAACTTAATACAATTTATCTAGGAACTCTAGAGTTATTTTATAATTACCCTGTATAATAAGCTAATATTTGAGCACCTAATAAGTTGAGCATCATTAAGATAGGAATTTATTATATTTTATTTTTTCAGGAACGATTGACTACAATGTTCTATGCTTCCGGAAATCATTTCAACAAGTATTTGAAGATTCCTTCAAACCTTTTATCAATGCCATTAACCAGAACTCTGTAGGATCATCAGCTTAAATTTTATTATAATCCAAGCTACCAATCTACCTTAATAACATAATCGAAAAGACTTTCTTTTTATTACGTGTACTGTTGTTATAAAGAGTACAAGAACCTTATTACGATTGAATTCTTATGGAAAAAATATTACCCACAATTATTAAATAATAGTGTATATTTTATCTTTTGTATTGTTTTGTAAATTTGTACATAATTTTATACCATGTTTAAAAAGCACCATCAGTGTAATCCATAGTGTACATAAAAATATAAGTTGACTGTTAAATAAATTATAGGATCTAACTAAAACTAATGTATCTACTGAATAAAGTTTGTATCTATATTGAATTATTAATATTTGTTTGTTGTTTTTTTTTCACTAAAAATTATTTAAATCTCTAAGCCAAGTCTCAATATTATGGATTTAACACTAAAAAAAATTGTTCAAATGCTGGTGTGAATCTATGAGGTGCATTATTTCCTGTGTGTTATTACTGCACTCTACATTCATATCAGTGGCGGATCCAGGACCTATTTTTTTTTGGGGGGGGGGGGGAGAATCCTTCCCAGTGATTTAAACACTAAGGGGAGGTATGGAATAACCTCCATCTGGAACAGGAATTTTCTTTTTCCACCTTTAGCATAGCTGTCTAACACTTTTTCAACTTCCACTTCAATGTTTCTGTGATGTATAAAAGACATACCCCATTTAAGCTTTCTTTGATCTTCCTTGTCCAAAGCCAGATTTCACAAGGTTAAGGGTGCTAAATGACTTTTCAGCACTTGCGACACTGACTGGTTGTGTAATTAGTATGTAGTGGCTGGATAGATGTCACTATCACAATTTTTCAATGCATCAATGACAGTTAGTGGGATTTCCTTTCCTTCCTTCATCTCTCACAACCACTTTGATTTGCAAACACTAATTTCCCCATCTACTATAGCTCTCGTTTTCATTTTACCCTGACCTTCTGGAAAAGGTCCCTTTTTTTCCAAAAAACGGGAAATTTTAGGCAACCTACACGCCTTCAAAAACTTAAAATAACAGGGCTGTCACAGTCAAAACAGGGCATATGGTCACCCTAGTTTATTTAAATTATTGCTTTTTGGAACGAAGTTCCTTATGGCACGTTCTGGAGCCCGGGAGTGAATCCGAAAAAAACTACCAAAATCACCGTCACGCTAAAAGCGTCACGAAATCTACGGATGACGATAACTTGTGTACTTGTGTAAAAGTTGACCGACTTAGTTGAAATTTGGTACACATGTTCATTTTACTAATGCCCAGGACAGGTTCGTTGGACAACGTTATCCGCCCAAGCGTTCACGCGTAAACGTAAGCTTCAAATTTAAAATTGGAATTTTAGGATCGGAAAAAATTCTAACTTTATCTATTTAATGAGACAAACAACTTTTATAAATAATTTTTTTTAGTAAAACTAACACCAACTCTGTTATGAAGTGATAAAGATCGCTAAATTTATTAAAGTGGGCCTAAACGTTTTAAATAAAGAAAACAACGTTTTTACCGATATCTTACGTTCTAACTTAACGATTTTAATAAAACTTCATACACATCGTCTAAAGTACAATTGAAACAGGCATGTAAAATTTCAACCTGATACATGCAGCAGTTTTTTTACAGTGACGTGATATATTTTACAATTTTTAAGTTGATGGTTTAAGTGTGGGGTTTGTAGTTAGTCTAGGTGGAATATTAAGAATGTAGAGTGACTCCCCCTCTAGTATACTTGGTTTGGTATCCTTTCGTGCCCAATCCCAACTCTTCTATCTTTCCATCTCTCTCTCACTATACTCTCTCTCTCTTACTCCTTCTTCCTGTCAAACTCGCTATTTATCCACAAAACAACGCTTTTTTTCAATTATTATTTCTATCATTGAGAAAAGTATTCGTATATTATATTATTTAAAATGGAAAGTGCACCAAGAGAATCGTCAGAAATTGACAGTGTCAACTGTGTTAAATTATTAACCAGTAAAACTGTAAATATATAAGTATAAATTGATGTAATAAAATAATATTGCTCATTAGCGGATCAAGGGATTTTTATAATAAGTTTTATGTAATAATTTTACTAATAATAATTTTCTTATTGAGTCAAAAATATTTATTGGAACGAGTAGTTAGCAACGTATACGTACTTAGCAGTGTGATTTTATATTTAATGTAAAATGTAAGGAACTTCGTTCCTACCGGGTGTCCCGCGACACCACACGTATTTTTTTCTGATTCTGATTCCTTCCATTCACTTATTTCTGTGAAATTCTATAATTTCCATTAAGGAAGAGTAAAATAGAATGACAGCATTGTGTCTATCAACCTAGTGAGTCTCACAAAGGCTCACTAGCTGACCACCTAATATATGTTCATGATGGCAGTTCTTTTGGCTGACTGATTACAAAAGGAAATAACTTCCTTCATCATCATCATTCCATAGGCATGTTTGATGGTTTGGATTTTAGCCGATTTAGAAATAAAATTGTTCAAGGCATGGTTGTAGCATGGCAGCCAGTTCGCATTAATCTTGTAAAGGTTATGGTTAGTTTAGGTTAAGGTTTGTATTGTATTTTTTGACCTAACCTAAGCATAACCTTTCTATGTCTCTTAGGAAGTGACACTTTACGTATTTTTATTAAAAAAAAAAAAACTACTGAATTAATGAAGATGTTATAGCCAGAATTGTTTTTAAAAGGTAAAAAGGAACAGTTTAAAACAAAAATTGTAAGTAAATAGGACAATTAGATATTGGTGGGCAAAATAGAGCAGATTCACCCTTAAGCATTTTAAAGTTTTAAGTCCCCACACTCATTTCACTTGGTATCCTGTTCTCAAAGTATTATGAGATAAAAGGCTCCTCAATGGAACGGGTGTCCATCAGTGTTGCATAAGTTTGTAATAAAGTTGGGGGAGGTCGATATTGTGATCACCCTGGGTCACCAATATAATGCAGAGGGCCTGAGCTTACAATGCTTTTAAGTAATGTACACCCACGAATTAAAACATGGTGTATTTATTGGTTTCGGGCCATCTTGGGGCAAGTCCCATGGCAACAACAAGGTCCGACACCAATTTGATAACAAATCTAAAAAGGTCAAAAGCCGGTCTTTAAAATTTAAGTTTTATGAAAAAAAGCATTCGATTTTTATTCTTACATATTGATACAGTAACTCCACTTTCACATGCATTTTACTCTAGATACATTTTAAAAGAACCAATAAATAATTTGAATCGTTGATAACTATATACGGTAAAACTGCAGTTATCCAGCCACCTAGGAAAAGAGGTTAGAAAATTGGGGGCTCTCAATCGAGTTTACTGTTTAGACAAAGAGAATATCATCTCTAAAACTTATTAATTATATAGATATAATCTTTCAAATTTATAAATCTTAAACATGAACTCTTTGGACAAAGGGATTTAAACTCTTAAGTGTATAAATCAAGCTATAATTGTGCCGCCAAGCGATTATCGACTGTATGGATAACTGCAGATTAGCCCTATATACTAAAGTTAATAAAGTTCTTTCTTTTTTTAAAAAAGAAAAAAAATTAGCTAATTTGTATTGTACGTGCCATCGAAATTTCTTTGAGTTGGACCTCTATATCTGGTTTATATACAGGAGGGTTTTTGTTTTTTTAGGAATTGAGCGGAGCACCGCTATTGAAAAATCAAGGGTACTCAAAATTAAGGTTTTTAATTTAATATGCGGGATTTTATTACCTAACCTCAAAGTGGTGGCACTTACAATCTGAATTTACCAGAAAAATTGTACAACTTTAATAACCTAAAAAAAATGATGATTTTTGTTTAAAAATATCTCCAAATTTTTTGCGATGAAGTAAATTACACAGAATAAATGTGTAATCGTACAAAAACACATATTTTGTTTCTTATAAATACTAAAAAATGGATGATTTAATTAACCGCTTTTCTAAAATCAACAAGTAGTTCTGGTGTTTGTTAGAGGACCATTTTTCAAAGAATATTAAAACTAATTTCCTAAAAGAAAAAATGTAGCTTACTTTAAAAGTAGTGTTGATTTCAGATAGTCGATTCTTACATATCTCAAGATTGTATGAAAGACGAAAGTTTAAAAAACTAATTCAAGTTCACGGCCCATAAAACGTTTCGATTTAAAAATTAAAAACTTAACGCGAAAAATGAAAAATAGAAAAGGAAGAGATGTAGCAGGGTTGCCACTGAGTTAGATGATAAAAATATTTGTTCTAGTATTATTTATTATCTCTTTCGTGATAATAATTCTACTAAACTATTTTGCATATTCTACTAAATGCGTTTATTAATAATATTATATTAATTTCTATAAATTTATTAATTATGTGTAATATGGCATTTTGAGTTTGAATTCAGAAATAAAAATTAAAAATATTAGTTGTAGAACTGCCGATCTTTATTGACAAAATAGCATCGTTTTTATAAAAAATTCGTTTAAGATTTTCGTTAATTTTTTTTTAATTTTCTAAATGTTAATGTTAATATTTGTTGAGAGAAAATCGAAGAGTTGAGGTTGAACTGAACAGTTGTACGGTAGGTTCCCACAGTTCTCGTCATACAGTTTACTCAGGTGGAAGAGTTATGATTTGCCTGTGTTGATTTTCTTCTAATCCAAATGCCCATTATCCACCCTCCGTGCGAAACCGGTCTTGAAGCACAATAGGTGTCATCTTCTGACCCCCTTGCTATTTTGCAACTTATCTTCTTGAATCGAGACTTTTTTAATATAATTTTTCATCAATGTGCGGCTTATTCAGTCGGGGAATGTAGTTCGATACGTTATTTACCTCGGCTCATTTGTTCGTCGGGTATATTTTAATAATTTTTCCGTAACAGTAAGTTCTGTAATTTTCAGTTTTATATTCGACTGCTGTGATTTTATTTTGATATCGGCCTAAGAGGCTGTTCAGGTATTATCGGCGATGCACACACTTTTTTTTATGCATTAGCCTATTTATTATTCATGAATTTTATTGTTAAACACCCCCGTCTCTGTCAAAAACCAGTTGCTCCAGAATTGCGATTTAAAAGTCCCATCGGGCTTAACCTATTTCTGACATAAGTAATTGAACAAAATAACTGTTCATTCGTACGTCTCCCGTTCTCACATAATAGACGTTAACTGATGTAATTCATTAAGTGTTAGTGAACTAATGTATTTTCTTTACTTAAAATAATAAATAATGAATAATTTTTTCAGATTTAAACTAGAAATCAAACTGATTTTGGATCATAATTATGCTATCATCTAGAAAACACAATCAGAGTGGTAAGTTTATTTACCTAAGACGTATTACTTTTTATTTCCAATATTCTCTGTATATCATTAGATAACTTAGCATTAGTTTTGGTGATTGCATATTGGCTTTATTTTAATCAAAGCACATCTAAATGTCTCTTCAATTTCTTGCTATTTTCGTATTTTTTTTATCTTTGTGTGCATCTCTATTATTTTAAACTTACATTGTTTGTTTTAAATTAAAACCGCAATGATGTATGACACAATCAATTATTCTATATAGAAAATAAGATCTCTATCAGTATTTATTTTCATTAGATTACCTTCTTCATATCTAACTTTATTATATTTCACACTACTTATGCATTCCTAACATATTTTTTCCCCTCAAATTTAAGTACCAAACTATTCAAAGAATTACGTTATTTACTGAGCTGAACGGTGAACTTGACTTTTATAACATAAAGTAAAGATAAAAGATATTGTCTCTCTATAATAGCTTTAGAACCAATAATAGCTTTTGGGTATAATTTAGTTTAGCGATTATAAATACTAAATAATAACTAATGCAAAATAGAGGTTTAACCAACTTTTCTGTAATCATGTATTTTCCAACCTTTGATGCAAGTATTTTTCCAAGTAAGTAAGTGAACCTAATTATAAATTTAGTTAAACTATAAAATACAGGCTCCTTCTGATAAGCGTCATCTCATAAGTGATGTTCCTTTGCAAGTAATCAGTTTATTTCTATTACAGAGAGAATAACAGAGAGTTGGGACTAAAACTTTTTGGCTTGTTTGTTAGTCTTTACTGAACTTAGAGATGGTCCATTTTGTTGCCTAATAAAATAGAATATACTGTTAAGCTGTCCAATCCAACAGCTGATTTGGAAGATAGGATTTATTATTTATTTGATTTAGTTAAAACTTACTTAATTTTTAAGGTAAAGGGACTTACTCTCTCTATTGTATATGGAAATGAAGAACCCTTTTATAACACAAAGTAAAGATACTAGACATTATCTCTTTATAATCGCTTTAAGTCCAGATGGATTTTCAATCAAATGGTCACTATCAGCACTGGACAGAAGAAAGTTAAAGAAGAACTAGATTTTAGCATATATAACTGAGCTGAACGGTGAACTTGACTTTTATAACATAAAGTAAAGATAAAAGATATTGTCTCTCTATAATAGCTTTAGAAACAAATGTCTTAAGTAGTCATTATTAGCACTGGATAAAAAGATAGTTAAAGAAGAACTAGAAGTTACCATACTTGATTTCAATGTCCCATAATTGAATAATCAGAGTTGTATTTATTTAGTCTCTTATCTTAAAACTTGTTTGGACAAAAGGTTACTAAATCTATACACTTTGTAAATCTAAAACACATGACAGCTTTAATAATGTAATTTATATTTATTCAAAACTGCATTATGGGTATATATATAATAGCTCCGTATTTAACCTTATCATCATAAATCAAATTACCTGAAAATGAAAAATGATCTGAAGGAATTAATTTCTCCGTGGTCCATAATTAAACCACTAATTTTGTATGAATATAAAGATTTCACTTGGATCTGTTAAAATAATAATAAATGGAGTAATTTACACCAAACACCAAATAAAATGTAATTGTAAAACACAGAAAGTGATGTCAGGTAGAGGCTATTGTATTTTGTGGATAAAGATAGCTATAGAGGCACTAAAAGCCAAAAGTTTATCCATTATTCCTGTAAATCACAGAGCTATGAAATATACAAAAAAAAGATCATGATACTCCAACCCGAACCTCTTAAGAGTAACCATTAATAAAAAAATTTAAATTATTAAAAAAAATTAAAACCTGTTCAACAGGTGGTTGTTTATATTTGGTTTTTAATTTTTAGCTATATAAAATTAAGATTATTTTCTATCAATATATCTCGGAAACTAGATTTTTTAACAAATTATAAACCTTTTGTTATCGCTCTCTTAAAAATGGTTTCATTATTGAAACATTCAAACATCTTGACAATTAGGCAATACTATTGTATTAAATTTATATAGAAGATCATCATAGTTACTGTGGTATTACTTCTTCATTATTGTTGATGGTAGGATCTAATCATTCTTATCAGTAGTTTAATGTTATATTAATTTATACTACACAAATACATCATGTTTGTTACATCATAGTTGTGACACATTAGATTCTTATATATTCAAAATAGGGCCGAGAAATAATACTTTCCACTGAAGTAAAATTTTGTGATAGAACTTATTCTTTATTATCTATGACAGAGTTAATTGTCTTGTTTAATTTCTTAGACTATTCGTAATATTATTGTCCAATGCAAGAGACATTTAACCATGTCTTTAACGGTAGAGTTGTAGCTGGCATTATAAAATGAAAGCTACATTTATGATTAGGCAAAGAAAATAAATATTAACAAAACATTAATTGTCAATAGTTTGTGCATTTATTTTTATTGGTGCAGTATGTGAACTTACGATTCAACACTAAATCTTATGTTTTCATTATAACAGAAGAGATTATTCAATATAATTCTCTACCATATTTGTATAATTTTAGATCCCTATATCAGTGCATTTGCAATTCATAAGTAGTTTTGACGGAGATTTTGTGGTATTTAGATAACATTATGATGGTATTATTAGGTAACTGAGTAAATAAATAATAAGACACATCTAAGGAATAATCAGTGTATTGTCTGACCACAAGAATAATTATAAATTAAAAAAAAAAAATTGTAATTATTCTTGTGTAAAAATAAAATTGTAATTCTTGTGGTCAGACAATACACTGATTATTCCTTAGACATGAGTTATTATTTATTTACTCAGTTACCTAATAATACCATAGTGCAGTTGCAGTTGCATTTTGTAATATTTCTGCTAAAGCAGGATAATTAATGGTATTATATTAAAGTTATGCATGTACTTGGGTGCATTACACGAACTCATAATGCAACCCACACAGTTCTAAAATATGTTCATAATTTATTCATTTTATGCCACGTTCACAGAACATGGAATGCCCCATTGCCCTGACCACCACCATGTTCTCGGAACGTGGTCCACCGTGAATGTGTCAATGGATTTATTGATAATAAAATATATATATTTTTTAAAACATTGCTTTTAACAAACTTTATTTAATTTGACATTTTGTGAAAGGGAATGTTCACTTTTCAAAATTCATTAGTTTTAGTGCATGATCAAGGCCTAAATTATGTCATGAATTAAAATCTATTATGGATGGTAACTTAACGTATTTTATTAATGAGAAAAAACCTAGTGACTATGTTTATGCATGTGTAATGTTAATACTTTATAGAACATTTGAGACCACTATTTTACACTTAGATGGAACATTTTGAAATGTGTTTGTTAAGTCCTAGATTTGTTATAAGTAATCTTCATAACTATATGACCTACCATTTTAGTAGGTATAAACCTGAAACCACAGCTGTTTTAAATTGTTATATTCTTTGAGAATCACTCTGATAGAAGAAAAAAATTAAATGTTAGCAAGCATAGTTAAACATCAAATAATCACTCTAATTCTCTCAAAAATGAAAATTCTCTCCCACCCGTTGATAAAACTAATGTGTAAAAATTAAAATTGAGAGCCAAAAACCTTTCTATATTTATATTAAACTAATTTAATGTGTATAACACCTTGTATAAAAGATAGGCTGTTAAATTTTCTGTATTAACATTGAGTGAACAACAACTTTTCAAAAAGCATAAAATAAATAAATTATACTTAGAAATTAGGTGCTAGCGTCTTATTGGAAGGACTGCTATTAACTTTTCACTATTATCAGAATGGCCGACTGCCACTATGTCTAATATTTTGTCTTAATATATTAGCCTAACTATTCGATCAAGATTTCAGATTTTTTGTGTAAACAATGCAGTGGCGTAGGAATTCATTTTTGACGGGGGTGGCTCGGCACCTCCACTAAGGGGGGGGGGGGGGGTACATACTATTTATCAGTGCTCGATTTCTAGAAATTAAGGTGCCAGACTACAACCCCCCCGCTGTAGGAGGGGGGCCAGGGGTCCTCCCCCGGGAAAATTTTAGAAAATAAACGTTCAAAAACAGCATTTTAAGAAGTTTTAGACATAAACCCATGCACTAATTTTTATTTTATTTGTAATTTTATAGCCCCTTCAAATTTGACGGGGGGGGGGGGGGGGGCTCAAGCCCGATAGCCCCCCCCCTTCCTACGCCACTGAAACAATGTCAGGATAAAAAATGAAGTATTACAAAAAAAAAGTATTAAAAAATAATTAAGTACTTATTTAAAAAAAATTAGTATTAAAAATGAAGTATACAAATTTACTTGTGCAACAGCTCCATTGTTAACATTGTGTCCTTATACATTAATGATTTCAAATTAAAAAAACAAGGAGAAAATCAAATAAACTTGACTCTTTTAGAGTAATTTAATGTGCAATTGATCTAATACCCTGAATATTAATTATACTTTAATGATTACTAACAATGCTCAAAATCCCAAAAGCTGTGATGCTGTAAATATTTATTTTATGAAACTCTGTTTTTTTCCAACCCAACTACCAAAATATTAAATTTATTTTCATATTTTATTTTATTCTCTTAGGAATTAAGTGTTTTCTTTTAGTATAGAGTCCCTGTCAGACTCATCAATTAATATAGTAATTATTGAAAAGTACATTGTAATCAACTGATTTTCTGTAGAACTTAAATTTTCTTTATTTTCAGGATTTAAACTTACAGATTAAGGCTCCAAGCATAATTTATTATAATAAAGGATTTTACTGTGATTTTTTTTTTTTTTTGTATATAATAATAGTAGTTAAATTTGATTGTATCCTAAAGGACCGGTTTGCTTCATGCTTGCATTATTATTAATCTTATATTTATTTATTATTTTGTTACTCTTATTTTAAGTGCACATTTTCCTCTAACCCCCTCTTGGGGGGAGGCTCTCCCCCTCCCCTCCTTAAAGTCCAAGATTTACTTTTTTCCACTTTTTACGCAAAACCGTTTATTTTTTTTGAAGAGAAATGTTAGTACCAAAACTATTTTTCACATAATTCTGCACAAAAAAGTCCTATGCATGTTTGAAGTGAGACATACCGTTTTCGATATATTGTAATAGGAAACAGATAAAAAAATCCATTGGTTTGTAGAAAGTAGCCCGCAGATAACCAGTGGTGGTGATTGGACTTTGGAAGCGTGGGGGTGAGCCAGCCACACCGGGAGGTTTGGGGTATGGAATACCCCAAACCTCCCAAATCTCCCAGGTCCCCCGGAAAATTTTAAAATCTAGGTGCAAAATGGTGAATTTTACGAGTATTTGAGGCTAATTTTCTAGATGGCTTATCATTGGGATTTTTATTTGAAATTTAAAAGTTTCGTAAATGAAGTTTATACAAAATTTTATGTCAAGTGCTCCACAGTTTCTGCATAAGGAGTAACAACGACCAATAACTTTGGCTTTTCCCCGAGGGAGCTCCACGGTTGGAACCGTTATTCTATACCTATGAGTAACATTTTAGTTTGTTTGAACGTAGTTTGAAAATATTTGTGCCCCCAGTGTTTTAATATTATACTAAGGTAAGTGTTATGGTGACAATCACAATGCAGTCCTTCTTGTGCGGAAACTTTGGAGCACTTTATTATCCAAACGGTTCTTTGTAGATAGAAAATGAACATAACGTTTATGTATGAAATTTTATATTCTTCAATTTTGATCTGATTCTCAATTGGTATCCGAGCCAGAGGAAGCGAGATATTCACAAAAATATGTAAAAAGTCATGCATAAACTAACACTATGCAAGTTATTGTAAGCTAGGTTTTAATCAAAATTAATCAGTCTTTTTTTTGAGAAATTTTTGATCTTTAATTTTTATAACCACCTAGATTGGCATCTGAGCTATTTGCAAATAACCGAATTTGTTGACCTTTGCCCTTGAATATCTATTAACGCGACCTCGGTCTCGTTGCCGATTTTGAAAATGTTTTTCAGAACATCAAAATGAAGTAATATAAGCAAGTGTTTTTGGGATAGAAAATCTAAAATGACTGGACTACTACTTAAAAAATTAAAATCAAATGAAAATATAACCTTACGTCTAAAACCGAGTGTTGAAACACCATATAGTCCAGCAAATTAGTAAACAAAAACACCAAGTAGGGGAAATAATTTATAAAGTTTTTAAACTTTGTAAAAACACTTTTAGGGGGTGTAGTAGTAAGAAACAGTGAAGCCCACCTTCCCCCTCAACGAATGGTTTTCAAGATATTGTAGCTTGAGAAGGAATAAGATTCTATTTATGAACGATTTTGGCCATATTTCTGGCTTAGTCTGTTATTGTAAACTAAAAGAGTAAGCACCATAGCTTCTACTGAGTTTTCTGGAGTGAGTAAGCCACTCTTTCCACAACTTGCCTCTGCTGGTTCTACTTTTCACACTTGTAAAAGGTGTGCTCTGTGTCATCTGGGGTGCCCGGGCAATAAATGCAGAACCCTACCCTTGGCTGAGGGTAGGGTAGAGTAGAAGTAATATGGGTAAAACTGAAGAACTTGGTAGAAAAGTATGTGGGGCCTTACTCCAAGATATTTCTTTGACAAAGGGATATCACCTCTTCGATTTTTATAAACCATGTAAAATCATACCAAGCGATTCTCGATCTTATTTATCTCCTTCAGTTCAGCCTAAAAATAATATTAGAAGTGACTTACAGTTTTTAGCAAAATGTAAAGAGCGCATACGGTTGAAATTAATTTGGGGTTATCTGCGAGCTACTATCGACAAACCATCCAAATTTCATTATAATCAGTTGAGTTCTTTTGAAGATATAGGTGTAAATAAATGTATGTTTGTGCGCATGTGGAAGTAAAAAAAAAAAAAAAAAATGGGGGCAGAAGGTTGAAACTTATTTGGGATCAATAATGATGACCTACAATTTAAATTTAATTAAAATCGGAAGAGTAGTTTTTAAGATAGGTTGTTTGTACTTTAAGGAGGGGGTGAGGGGACGCCCCCCCCCCCCCCCCCCCCAACAGAGGGAAACATTTCTGTTTCTTACTACTACACTCCTTAAGAGTGTTTTCACAAAGTTTCATAACTTTATAAATTATTTCCCCTATTATTACTTATTTTCCTGGACTAAAAGTGTGTGCAAGGCTTTAGGTTAGCATTGGGAGCAAAACGTCGGACTTTCCCACAAAACAAGATCTCCTTTGAACTTAACTCTGTGATACACGAAATAAATTCAGATTGTTACATTGTAAATTTGAATGATTTTTTAAGGATTAATATGTTATATATTGTAGAAGTGCTTTGTGTCAAAACTTAAAAGTTAAATTGGGCTTAGCATAGAATCTCGATGTTCTATCTTCTTCTGCTGGTGAGTAATATCAGCATTTAGCTTAAACCTACTGAGTGATTATCAAATCTAGAGCAAGTACTGGCTGTAAGCTCTTCTTTATTTTATAACTTATTGCCTTGGAATATCCCTTATATTAATTAATCATGTACTTATTATAATTTTCATACCTATTATTTATCATTATTTTCCATTTCTGCTTTTCTTTTTCTTTCTTTCTCTTACTATCTATTGGTTAATATGAAGTACATAGTGCTTAAAATAATCAAATGTGTCCACTGTACCCTATAAAATCCTGGCCTTCTAATTTATATATTAATTTAATAATTTAAATTATGATTTGTATCCAAATATATTTATTATTTGTTATATGGATGTATCACAACCCTTCATTGCTCATACTTTTTTATTATTGTGCATTTTTTCTCAACCTGTATTTCGAGGAATATAAAATATTTTATATTTAGCTTATATTATTTACCTCTTAACATTTAAACTTGGGATTTTTTTTCAGGCTCCATTAAATTCATAATAGGTTAAATTGTGGTTTGTGGTGGAGTAGCACTTTTATAATATTTAATCTGGACTTGCTTAGAAGATTCATTATTTATACATTTTTGATATTTTATCAAATATAACTCATTTTAGTTGGTGTTAATTTAGCTAACCATAAAAAAAAGTATTTGGAAAATATATTATTAGGTTATTGCAAAAGTTAAAGTGATTTTTGTTCTAAACAGTTTTCTGCTCTTTTTTATATCAAATGCGATATTGATTACATATTATTACTTTATCAAATTGGTTGATATGATGAGCTGAACATAGCTTTGTCATTTTTTATGGTGAAGAAAAAATAAATACGTAAATATAACCCAAAGTGCAAGATTGATCAATTTATGGGGAAAAAAATAACAAAAACACAATTAGCTAACATCCCATCTTTACTTTCTCTCGGAGAAAAAGATTATGATAGAACTATAAGATTTAACGTTTCCTGAGTAAAAAAGTGGGTTTTTGTAAAGTTTGTCATCTGTGCAAACACTTGGAGCCTTAATGTCTGGGCTGATTTTGATGAAATTTGGCATACATGTTCAGAAAAATCATACCCTGAGGCGAAATCAAGAAATAAATGTTATCTCTAAATTTGGGGGGTGATAGCCCCAAAAACTGATAAAACATGAACATTTATTTTTTCCATTATAGTTCTGAGGATATTAATAAAAAATCTAAAATATTTTCATTTTAAATATGAATAAGTCATAAAGAAATCTAGTTTTTAAAAGAGGACGTGTTCAATTTCCTTCTGGGGATGAATAATTTTTGTGGTACAATTGTATAAAATATTCAATAATAATTGCATGTATCCACGAAAACTCAAAATAATTAATAAATGAAAAAGATTAGGTTTTTTTTTTAATGTTTATGTGTGTTTTTTGGACAATAAACTGATCAATGTTGCTCCGAGTTTTATATTCAACTAATTTTAGAAGAAAAAAGCAAAACAAATTAATTTATTTTTTAATAAATTATTTTTCAATAAATTATAATTAATCAAACATTAATTTTTTAAAAAAATAGCTCATAATGTAACTAACATCTTTAAATTCCACTAAAAACACTACCTCTTTTTATACACAATTTGTTTTCTTACATTTTTTATATTTTTTATTTTTTTGTTATTTATTGTTAGGTATTTGGAGCCTGTTATTATTTGTCGTTTACTTATCAGAAGTAAAAGGGTTGATCAGTAAGCATCCTGTAATAGACTCTGATATTATCTCTCTTTTTGGAAATGATCCCTGCATCCCAGGTAGGGTTGACATTCATTTAAGACATCTCATATATTCAAATAAATTATTTTATCTACAGTTTATTTTATTTTTAATTTTTTTACACGAGGTCCCAAAACGGAATAATGTTCTGCATTTTAAGGGCATTTATTATTACTATTATTATTATTATTTTTTTTTTTGTTTACTATAATAATTTTTTATAATACTGAAGGAAATTTTATTATTTTGGGATTTTTTTTTCCTTGTATAGCATTATATGTAATTGAGTATGTTTATGAAATTATATAGTTATTTGATTCATTTATTGTTTCCGCATGAGTATAACTAAAGCTCTTTTATATGACATTTTATTTTATTGATGATAAAATTGTGAGCTCTAGCATTTGAAAAGCATCTTTAGATATGTAAGTTTTTAATCAAATATTACTCTAATTAAGTAATCTAATCCTAAAAAGTCATTTCTGGCTCTAAATCCTACTCGTTGATAACATTTGACTAATATATTTAATTTTGATTATAATTTGTAAAAGTTTTGTTTCATCATTGTCATGTATCTTCTATTTTTGTGTGGGTAATTATTTTTTAAAATATTATTTATTGGCTGTTAACTATATTGATTCTATTTCAAACCTTGATTCTATGGAGCTTCAGAAGATTATTCTAGGTTCAATTCCTCTTCTTTTTTAGTTTGTCCCTATTTCCCCTCCTAAGGGATTGAATTTTAAAAAATTCTTTCTTAGCAGACATTTCTATTATTTTTTAAATCATCATGTCAAATGCAATCATTATATTTTAGTGGTTTAAACTTAAACAAATTGTAGTCATAATGTTGGAGAGGGGACTGGATTTCATGTACGTTTATGGCTGCAATCAAAAGTGCCTATTGAAAACCCTTTTTCAAAAGTTGTTTTGTCATAAAGGCAGCTAATATCCAAATTTTAAGAGATATTTATGCAATTGATTCCAGAGATATCGTCATGTTGATATGCATTGTAGAATCTGGACTAATAAGAAAATCAAGTCCTCTGTCCAGGCGACAAAATGTAGAATCTGTCTACTGTCCGTGCGACAAAATGCGGAATCCGGTAGCTCAAATATTTAAATTCAAAAATCAAAATTTAAATTTATTAAAACTAAATAAATTTACACAGGGCGACCAGCTAAGTGGTCCAAAGAAGTACACCACAATTTCAAGAATAAATTAATTTCTTTTATTAAAAAAAATTTTAATTAAATTTTTTTTTTATTTGGATTAATACCAAAATTACATTGTTACATTTTTCTGATATCTGGCGAGCATTAGGTTTTTTTTAATACAACAAATCTCATAAGAGATAGTCTAACTGACTCATGTGATTATTGGCTAAGATTTTATTAACACTCCAAGTTAAAATTAATATTTCATAAATAGAACCTTTTATATTACAATTTTGTTAAAAATATATATGTAATAAAGAATTTATTAACTATGTACTTATTACAGTGTCGATGTTTAATTCTTTACTGAACATTTATCCAAAAAAATGTGCTCACATAAATGCACGTTTTCTTTATATAGAGAAAACTGAAATTAAAATTATTAAAATTTTTCTTTTTCCTTTTACATTAATTTGTGTATTAATTAATTACTTTAATTAATCTATAATATTAAACATCATGTTTAATAAATTTGTCGTTAAGCGAAAATATAAAATTGACTGACCAACCTTTTAGGTTAGGTCTAAACTCCAAAAAGAGTGACTCTTAAGTTTTTTCTAAGTTAAATGTAAAAATAAACGTGATAAATAATTATCATGAAATTTGGTGAAGATTTCTTATGAAGAACTCATGAGACGTTTAACATGAAGATTCTGAAGTAGTTATTGATATGCTGGAACGGCAGCTATGGCCCTTTAAAATTACCAAAAAAAATTAGCCATGTGCCAAAACTACTCAACTTTTAAAATTACAGAAATTAAATCAAATATAATTTTTTTATATGAAAGTAATTTATTACTTACATTTAGTCAAAATACAGATGGCCTTCCAAATTATGGTGAAGCAGAAAGTTAAAATTCAATTACATAAAAAATTGACCACATCGGCCATTACACATAGCTCAAGCTATAATAAAAAAAGAAAGCATTTTACGTCGCTGACGGATCCGTAGCCTACATCCGTCGTTCTCAGGAACAGGCATACGAATGGCTTCCCCACTCTTGCCTACCTCTAAAGTAATTTCTACATTGTACTATCTATCCAATGCTAATTAGATTAACCTTTTCTCTAATTAAATTTACAAAATAATTTTTTATTAATTTTACGTCAATAAAACTTTTTTTATTTAAGATCAGAGCTAGAAAGAATTACATTGACCTTTACATTTTTATAATTGAATAATATTAATCAATCAAATTATATTAATTAGATTAATTTGGTAACGACGTAAGGTTGCGCAATATTTATGTTTTCTCAAATCCATCAACCTGCATCCTGAGCGCTACATGACTGGTTTATGCAAAGCATCACCAAAACAATGTTAAAACATTACATTTAAATATGAAATATTACTTACTTTTAACTAGACTCATTTTTCTTTGATTACATAAAATATTAATTAATTAATTTACATTCTATATATATATGTGTAAGTATCGCCAGATACCACAGCATATAAATGTAGTCGTGTATAAATAAATGGCTGTCATCTTAATTCAAGATGGCATCATAAAAACAGTACGCAGCGAGCACCTAGAGGCTTAGAGAAAGCTATATTCAAAATTTAATGATTAAAGGTCAAGTAGTTCCAGAGATATTGTGATGAATCAGTCCTTGGTGTATGGATTTTATAAAAATAGATTATTTCAAGGATGATTAATAATTGAAAGCCATGAAAAAATAATTTTCAAAATGTTTTGAGTCCAAGATCAATTCAGATTTGTTTATGGATTCATATTTCTACATGAAAACACATTCATTATGAATATGAAATGTTTTTAATCATATATATGAAAGCATAGCTATAGGGTAAACTAACTATAGGTGCCTCACAATTTTCAATGGGTCTTAAAGGATTGAAAATTAATTACAAAACTCTTTTCTATTAAAACGTAATCAAATTAATAACTTTATTCTCTTTTACTCTGTGTTTAATGGAATACATTCACAATTATTATTAATAAAACTCTTTCAATTTATTCCTGTCATAAATTGTCTGTACTTGTAATTCCTGCATATTCCATTTGTGACTTTAATATTAGGGTACTAAGCATATTCAAATTTTGGATTTCACTTTAATCACTTTAAACATTAAGCTCTTTACTATTGACAGTCTTTATGTGTAAATAAAAGAAAAAGAAGGAGGGTCATTATTAAAAAAAAAAAAATCTATTGTGAAAATAGAAGTCTTTATTTTGTTCTTTCTTTTATTGACTCCAATGCCTTCTAATAAAAATATTAGAAGATTTGGTAAAATAATTTTTTTTTCTAAAATGTGTTTTTATTATTTTATCTTATAAAGCATGTTCTAGTTTATTTTTTTCTGGTTACTTTTGGTTTCTTATATTTTGGTCTTATTTTTTGGTTGTTTAATTATATCTTTATCACTTTTTAAATCACATTCCATTTATCTTGAATATATATTATTTTAATTTGGACTTGATTTCTAAGTTTTGTTTTTGTTTTAATGAATAAATATATTTTTTCCCATGTATCTATTTGTTTGAGGTTTTTTCATTATATTAACTTGACTGTTAAAAAAAATGAAACAATTAATTCCATTAGATATTGAACTATTTTGTGAATCTAAACTAATCTACCTCCTGCTAGATAGTTTATTTATTGTTTAAATGTAATTTATCTTAAAAGTGATGAGTCTATTTATTATCTAGTGATTACTCTATATTTTTTGTAATCGTGACTTTTCTTTATTAAACATAAATTTTATTGAATAAAAAATTTTATTTTTTGATTACAGGGACACTTGTAGTGGCCCCACAAGCGGCTCCAGTGAAAGTTGGTGGAACAAGACATCACGTTCAAGAACACATATTAACAGTATCAGGTAATTACATTACGTTTGTTCTTTTCTGATCAACAACAATGGTGTGGTAATTTAACCAACTTACACATCTATCAATGTGGTGATTGGATCAAATTAAGAGCCTAGATTAATTGAGATTTAACTCTGATTATTATTGTAGTTACTGAGACTTATCGAGGGAGATCTTCTAACACCACTTAAAACTATTCCGGGGATTTTAATTTTTTTTATTATTCTATTGGCATCAACTCACTTGCACACTTATTCTTCATGAATTAATTTCTTTGATGAGTCATAAAATTGTTGTTATTTGCATACCCTATGTTTTGATTTTTTTCAGAAAGTGGAAAAAAGGTTAGAATATTAGAAGACATGACAACATCTGCAGATCACAGTATGACTAAAGAAAAGACACCCATGTGTTTGGTTAATGAATTGGCTCGTCACAACAAGGTATATTGTTATTTTTATAAAATTGTTAAAGAAGAATTTGTATAATATTAGGGCAGTTGAGTAAACATTAAAAAAATATTGAATCTAAGTTCAATATCCAGAATTGAGAATTTGTGGATTTAAGTCAACCGAGGGTCTGAAAAGCACAAATGTGTGCTTTTAAGTGTCAATTCTTCTTATGAAAATTTTTTACTTAAAATTTAATACAAATGTGCTCATGACTAAGTGGCTCTTAGAATAAAGTTAAATAAGAAAGAAACCAAAAATGATCACTCTAAAGCCTAGTTTACATTGGTCAAGTAAATGGTCGAGTGCACTAGCTTACTTTTTAGCACAAGGGACGGTCGAGTAAAATGGTGTGCTGTTTTTTGGTAGAGTGACTCTAAAGTCGTTCACACGTGCTTGAGATAGTAGCTTTAGTAAAGTGAGGTTATTACGTTTTTAGTTCAGAATAATCCCCCAATTAATATATAGAAGAGGTATTCAATGTTAGGACGGACGTAGGGTGGGGGGTCTACTCGCCCGTCGGCGGGCGAGCTACTATACCACCGCACTCGCTTGTTTACTCGACCAACTTTTATCCACTATCCTCGACCATTTACTATCCGTATTGTTCACATTAGGCTAGTAGCTTGGTAGAGTGCTACTCGACCAATGTAGACTAGGCTTAATACATAGTCCAAAAGCATAGTCATTGATCATCTAAGGCAAATACCATCTGCAAGCAGCAAAATTACGATATCAAAGAGTTTGAGCAGAAAAAAAAAAAAAAAAAAATTATATATTGTATGAATCAGAGCACCTGGTGATGCTCTGAAAATGAAAATTCCATGCATTTAAAATGCAATGATTAACAAACTATTACAAGAGAAGATAACCAACTAAGTCTGTTTGGTAATGAGTAAAATATGCGGGAGGGGTCTTTGTTTTGTACGTGCCTGACAGCCGATATATGAAAATGGTGTTGGATGAAAAAATAAAAAATCTGGAGGGTGTTCTAGATGGCTTGATTTATAAAAAGGAACATGAATACCTTTATGTACTATTAGTAAGTGTAAAATTCTTTTTTTTTTTCTTTTTTTTTTCCCCTGTTTTAGATTGAGCACCAATACAGACTAACGGACGAAGAAGGTCCCGCTCATAAGAAAAAGTTTACTGTGACATTAAGGCTTGGTAATGAAGAATACACAGATATTGGACCCAGCATTAAGAAAGCTCAACATTCTGCTGCATCAGTGGCATTGCAGCATACAAACTATAGGCACCCACCTCCTAAAAATCTCAAACAGCAAAATCGACCTGGCAAAGGTATGTAAACTCTTGGTTCCTTTTAGTGGGGAAACGAAATAAGCTTAGCCAAACAAGTGGTTGCCTGGTATAAGATGTACCAGGGAGGATATACCAATACTAGCTTGGTTATAGTGTGTTATTTTTAATGTATTTTTTATTTTTTTATTTAATAGGTTTTTTAATAAGTTATCATCAACAAACATTACATTCTATTGCTAAGCCAGAATATTTAGGACCCCCTGTGGATAAATTATATTTTCCAAAACTCCCTAATTAGTAACTGATTTGGACTACTGGTAAAGCATTTTTAAATGTTAACAATCTATTAATGAAATTAAAAATAATGTTAACGGTGTGGGGGCTCTAGCAAGAGTGAGCCTTTTTTATTCATGTGACATAAAGTTTCAAACTAAAACGAAACAAATAAATTTGTGAATATAAGGTTTGTTCCTACCCCCTTATTTGGAACGCCCTCTGTATCGTCCCGCGGATCGTTCGGGAATCATTTAGGTCTGGTTTTATACACATACGCTAACATTGTACTGTAATAAAATAATTTCTGGATGGAACGGATTTAGGACTATAATTCGCACTGTATTAAGAACATTCAAGGAAGCCTAACAGTTAGAGAACCTTCCTGTTGACAAGTGTGACGATTGTCATAACTGCAAATGTCATTAAACCCAGTACTTGGTATTGTCAGAGGATCCTTTGTAAAGTACAGCACATTTTGGAGGGCAGTACAGGACACTGTCACAAGTTGGGTTGGAACGGCTTTTATCCATTGAGCATGCCTTTGATGATCCCGTGGACAGTACACTGCTTGGTTGGAACAAACATATTGGATATCAAACGTGCACTATTGTATTTACCTACAGTCTTGTACAGTATCTCTATTTTAAATACTTTTTCTAACTATCTACCTCCTTCTTCTTCATGTTTTATGAACTACATTCTCCCAAATATTAAAGTGTAGGAAAATGTTATATTATCCTCTCTGTTTAGAATATTGCAATATTGAGTTAAATAAAAAAAAAATACCTTCATGAGGTAGGAGGTCCAAAAGTCGGTCGTTCATCCTTTCTCAGTGAGCTATACTGCTTTTGTCCTTTTCAAAATCTGTCTTTCTTGTCCCTCTTCTGCTAAACATATTAAAATACCTTAACTTTTATTATTTATATAAAATTATCTGAATTCAAATTGATAAGACCAATTAATTGATCATTAAAGTTTATTCTGGGTTGAATTCTTAGTGATTTTCAATGAGACATTTTTCACATTGAGTACTTGTGTGAAGAATCCAATCCCTCCATTCTGTAACATTTGAAAATTACTGAGAAAGAAGTATAAATTGTTTTTATAGTGTAAATATCTAAAATAAATATTCAATAGTTGTAATAGACCCTAAAATTCCAACTATTCAGGCATTTATTAAAGTCCTACGAGACCTGAGAGTTTAAACTAAAAAAAAAATCTTTAATATATATTTTTTTCTGTTCAGAATTTATTATAACTTTTGCTGTTGTCATATCTAGGTTTCCTCCTTTATTTAAGTATTTGGTTACCTTACCTTAAGTTCCTTGTTAGAAATGAAGACACTATCTCAAGATCTACCCTATCATTTATTACTTTGAAAAAAGTATTATATTTTGACTACTTTGTCTTTAACAACAATACTACTTTTCATATAATAACAATCTATTTAGTGTGCTAAAAAATTAATGTAAGTGTTCAGGATTTCGCTCAAGAAATTAATAAAAACAATTTTGTGTTTCAATGGTCCCTCTTAGTTCTTTTATATTGGGTTGATTTGTTTTACTTCTATTGATCTTCATTAATTTTATTTATTCTAGGTAACATCACACCAACAGTTGAGCTCAATGCCCTTGCAATGAAACGTGGGGAACCCACTGAGTATACAAATATAGAAATTCCTCCTAACCCTCCTCACAGTTATAATTATAATCACCGAGGCATGTACACAGCGGTAAGTTTAATTTTTTTATATATACTTTTTTAACCCAACTGCAGGGGGCCTGGGTGGCCCGTAGGAGAGAGCGATTGACTTTCAATTTGTCAAGTGAAGCAGCATCGAGCGTGGTTAGTAGTTAGATAGTTGACCGCCTGAACATATAGCTCCGGGTTCAATTCCCGAACCAGGGCTCTCCCTCAATGTTGCCCCAGCATTGTTTAAATAAATGGGTAGCTGCTCGTAAGAGTAGCGCCACCAGGTTTTAGCCAGGAAACCATGATCAACATTGATTCGGTTCGGTATGATATCAAGATGTTGAGACATGGTTAACGACCAAGCACACCACAAATGTAATGTTTGGTTCCTAACCTGGGTTAGTTCAATAGGCCCTCTTAAGTAGCCGGAAAATGAGAAAGTTCAAGCTGTGTCAAATTAATTATTTTGCTTCAAGCCTACCAAAGGTAATAGAAGCACTGCGATCATTCTGAAGAACAACTTTTTTTTTATATTTCCGAACTCAAAAATGCCTAAACAGAAATCTGTTTGAGACCTAAGGAAACATTTTTGGTCTCGTGTTTTTCTGTTGTTAAACATTTTTAAAAATTGCTAGTCTAATTTTAATGAAATTTGTATGGTAAATCATAATTAGCTCACTATCAGTCCCATATTAGCTTTAACCTTCTGCACCCAGTAATTTCCTTATTAACGCCTATATTTTTAAAAGTACGCATCCGATTTTAAAGAAATTCAGACGGTTTGTCGAAAGTAGCAGAAAATGTATTCCCATATTCATGTCAACCATCTGAACCCATTTAATATTGAATCAAATTAAATAGATTTTTTTCATTTTTTCATTACAGATTTAAAATGTTTATTATCATGTCATTATAAAATCTAAAAATTTATTGAAGAAAAAATAATGTGGTTTGTTATTTACAGGCATACAATGAACCTTTTGGCCCATATTCAAATAACAGAGGGAAATCAAACTACAGACATCCAAACGCTAGAAATCAGGTATGTTTCAAATTTATGTTTTGTATTTTTTTGGTCCGAATTTGAGGATACTTCACTATCATAAATACTTACAAATCTTCATTTAAGGATTTAAATTGTTCCTGTAATTTATTTGCTAGTTTTTTTTGTAAGCCGGATTTACCCCTTCTCTTCCTATTTTCTTCTTTAATAAAGGATAAAATTAGCAAAAAAAAAAAAGGCTGATTTTATTCTAACTTATTATAATTAACAAGATAAAGACTCAAATTAACAAAATATGAACACTTGTGTAACTATAAATTATCAATAAATTAATAATATTTTCATAAATTATTTTGTAAGTTAAAAATTTGTAAGTTGAGGTTTATCTGTTTAACATTTGGTTAATTTTTTATCACATTGGTTTATCAAAATAAAATAAAATACTTTACTTTTTTAATATTTCGTCTCCTCGTTGGATCATCCTCAAGTTGACTGATTGCAAGTTTCAATTGTTGTTTTTTTAAAAATTCCTGTATTTAAATCATTCTGATAATCGTAATTTCATTTCTAATGAGTAATAGTGTGTTCAGGTGCAAACACTATGAATACACAATAGCTTTAGAAGAATTAAAAATTGGGAAACTTAGTAAAAAATGTGTAGCAAAATAAGAAGTTTCTTCAGCTCAAAAAAAAAAATCAGTCAGCTTGAGTATGACCCAAGGAAGTGTTAACATATTACATAAGTAAGACCTTTTAATTTTTTAATAGACCTAACTACTCAAAAACTATATACTACAAGGAAAATTTAATTAATTTTATCACTATTATTCTTTTATGCTCCTACATTCCATAAATACTTATGTCAACATATCCCTTTCAGCTAATCTCTATTAGCTTACAAGGGCGCTATACCAGATCAAAAATTGCTAAGGATGCACATGTTGTCGAGCAAAAGAAAAAAAGGGGTTGATACTCCCAAAAAACTTAAACCCTTATTATTGGTTTACTTTAGGGGGGTAGTTTTCGATGCCAACGAGTTAAAGAGAGCAAAAATAAAAAATGAAACTCCAGTCACTTTGAAAGTACATCGAAGGCGCTAGGTTGCCGACCCCTGCTCTAAAACTTTTAAACTGGTTTCAGGCATTTTTAAGCCGATTGACTTGTCCAGATTACCTCAGTATGTGTAGACTAGTTGAGTGACAAATAGTGAATTTAAATACCTAGTTTTAAATTTAATTTAACTTTTAAATGAGTGATTTAGAAGATACTACAGTGGCGGCTGCTGTAATTATCATTGCAATTATTGGAAGCCAGCAAAATCATCGTTCCCCCCCCCCCCCCCAAGGAGGTAAGACCCAGCCTTGCCCGAGGTAGAAAAAAGTATAGTATGCAGGAACCGAATTGATTCTGGTTGTGTTCGACTCGGCCCGACATGGTTCAACAAATGAAACGTACACACTTGTTCGACATTGTCGATCGGCATAGTGTGGACGCGACTCTACACTTATACAGTCCACTACTGGTAGAGAGTGCACTGCGTGATTTCCCAGTATATTCCACACCTAGGTACCAGGTACCAACTATTATGTGTAATGTTATTTTTAATAACTAAATATTTTTCAGAGGAATGTAGGTGGAGTTGCACCCCCTAATCCTAAAGGTTACAAAGTCAAAGTAAAGGTTGGAGATAAAGAATTTATTGGTGAGGGTAGTACTGCTCAGGCAGCACGGCATGATGCTGCTTCCAAAGCTTTAGACGTTGTAAGAGAACTTCCAATGAATCCGGTTGCCGCTATAATTCAGCAACAGCAAGCTGCTGGTAATCCAATTTTTTGAGAATATTTATTTTTATTTTAATACTAGCTGGATACCTGTGCTTCGCTACGGAGTGTTTTATTTTTAATTTGATGGATTTATTAACCTGCTATCAAGAAACATTAAAATTGTTTTACTAAGCAAGAATATCTAGATTCTATCCCTCCCCCTTATTTCTACACTACCTTCCCTTTGATAACATAATTTGCAAATATCCCAAATTAGTAATTGATGCCGACTATTGAAGAAAAATTCTTAAAAGATAACTTTCCAAGAAAAGCAGGAGTATTTTCCTTCTGTATCCCTCCGTGTCTTTTCACATCCCTTGGTTGAATTTGAAATGATCTTTTATTAATATATATATTTTACATCCAAAATAGGAGCCATTTCTCACGTATTAACTTCCTAACTTTAAAAAACCAGTCTGGGCTCAATTCCCCCTCTTTTCTTTCTTTGTCCCTATGTTCCCCTTAGGGATAATATTTTAGAAAACCCCTATTGGCAGTTATCAATAAATTTAGAAATTATTATACTATTTATACACTCGTAGATTTCATTTTAGCATTTTAAAGAAGTGGTGATAATTATGTTAGTGAAGGCAAGGTATGGTAAGGTTTGATTTATAAACTATTGCCTTTTTGATTTTGTAAAAATATTTTTTGACAGCGATTAAAAACTAATTCCTTTAACAGTTCTTTTTACAGAAATTTTCACAAAACATAAAATATTGTCTGTCTGTAGCTTCTTCTGCAATTTTGGATAAATACATTTTTCATAAAAAATAAAATTAGAATTTTGAAATCTATTTAGAAGCCCCGTTCTCCGCCCTATATAAAGGTTCCAAAAAAATGTATAGACTAAATCACCCGCAGAATTGAGCTTAACATTGTACCTGAATGTGTGCTATATTTCTGATAAAGTGGTGGTAAAAATTTACCATGCCTATAAATCGTCGTATTTCCTGAATAGTTTTCGGTTTAGGGAAATTTTGCACCGCTTCTACCTTTTTAGTGACTGGCTTGACGCCGTCAGTGCTTATTGTGTGGCCTAAAAAGGTAACCTGTTTTTGACCAAAATTACATTTTGCAGCATTAATTGTTGCTCCGTATTCTTTTAGTCTTTGGAATACGAGCTTAAGGTGCAGCATATGCTGTTCCTCATTCTCGGATGCCACTAGAATGTCGTCGATGTAAGGATGGGCAAAATTTAATTCTGTTAGGATCTGTCTAACGTGTCTTTGGAAGGATTGGGCTGAGTTCCAAAAACCAACAAAATCTGTTCAGCCGTTTTGACATGATTGACGGACAGACAAAAAGACATAAAATTTTCTAAACTTAAATTCGTTATGACTACTCATTTAGTGGAAATACAAAATTTTAGCCCAATTGGATAAATGTACAGACACCGCTCCAATCTTTTATATATGTAATATTAACTTTATAATATGTTAGGATCGACACCTTTTTTTGATTGAATATGAAATTATTAAGTATGAGTGATGGACCACTTTAGGTGTGAATAAAATTCAAATTATACCATTTTCAACGAGACGTTTCAACCCTTCTTTGAGGATGACCTTACAAAGAAGGGTTGAAACGTCTCGTTGAAAATGGTATAATTTGAACTTTATTCAAACCTAAAGTGGTCCATCACTCATACTTAACTCTATAGTGATTTAAATTATTGGTTTGCATTGTATAACATTATAATAAGATTTAAGTGAACTATTTGTTAAGGGTCTTTATTAAATTCAATTAAAACAATTTTTACACTTCTTTGTCAGTCAAAAGAGGACTCAACTTTAAATGTATATTATTATCAAAAGTGAAACATGTTTTTGGTTACTTCTCTACCATTTTGACTCTTTGCTATCTATAGTATACAGATAAAATATCACTTTCATTAAATAAAATGATTGATATTTATGGCTGAAGACCCAATGTAATGCAGCATGATCTCATAAATAACTGTCTGTTTTAATGAAAGTTCAGTTTATAACAATTTATTTTTTCAATTAATAATGCAAAAGAATGTTTATTAATAAAAGTACAGTAGTTAAACTATAAAAAATGTTTATCTACGATTGATAAGAAATATAAACATTATATCTTTGTTTAGATGCGTAGAAAGTGATTATTTACGTACTTGCATTCATTGCGCATGCGCGTCTCATAGAACTGAACAATTCCTCTTCTTTACCACACAGTGTGCGGTAAAGAAGAGGAATTCTTCAGCTTTATGCACGATTAGCAAGTTTGTTTACATTTAACAAAACTAATTTGCAGTTCTTTTATTAAAATAACTGTTTATATCGAGTTTTTAGTGAAAAACAATAAGTGAATCAAGTGACTTTGACGAAAATGTGGAGAATAATACTCCTCCAGAAATAATTAATTCGGCAAAAAATACAACTCAAGAATTAATCCCATCTTTATCAAGAGAGAGATACGAACTTACATACAGCAAGTTTATTTTTTTCTGTATTTATAATTTAAATCTAACAATCGTAGATAAAGTACGGTACGCAACTCGTGCGAAAACGGCATTTTGCATTGCTCGTGTGGTTTTACAACCCTCGCTGTCGCTCGGGTGCAAACTCCACACTCGCATGCAAAATGCTACTTTCCGCACTCGACGCGTAATGTACTATTATATACACATCAAATAAATAACAGCCTTAAACATAGGTTTAATTAGAAAGTATGTGGTATACACTGCATTAATCTTTAGAACAAAAAGGTCCTAGTTCATGTTGATTGCTTACATTCTCACTGATTTGATTTTGATTTTTTTTTTTTCTGCTGGGTTTGTTTGCTTCTTATTTTTTCAGTTAATAACTGGCCAAGTGTAAGTGTTAACAAAAAAAGAAAATCATTATTTTTAATATAGAATATAAAACAACTTTTTTTCTATTTTACAATTGTATCTATTCAATTTTTTTTTTTTTTTTTTTTTTTTTTTTTTTTAGAAATTAATGGAGTGGAAGCAGATTCTTCATCAGAATTGAAATCACCTATCAGTCTAGTTCATGAGATTGCTTTAAAGAGAAATTTGACCGTTAGTTTTGATGTAATTAGTGAAAAGGGTCCACCACATATGAGAACATTTGTCACTAAATGCACTGTTGGAGATCAGTTTGAGGCTACAGCTGAAGGAAATGGAAAAAAGGTTTTTTTTTATTTATTTTTTAATCTACTTTATTAAGCTTAACAGTTAAGTGTTTGCTCTCTCAATTCATTTCCCTCTTCCAAGGAATAGAGGACCTCAAATATAATCTTACAGCTTCTTTTTAAAGTCGATTTTTTATAATTATCATTCCATTTTTTTCTGCATAATGGCTGTCCTTCGATAGCTTGTTGATTTTTGGTCATAATGTTTTTACTTTCCGGCTTCTTCCCTAAGGCTCTATTTTTTAGATATCGTCATTCTTTTTCCTCATTTTGAGGTCAATGTCGCAAATATTTTATAGATAGAGAGCAAGAATAGAATTATAGGAATTAAGATAATAAATGTACAAAGTTGTTCAAAATTGTTGTTTAAGAGATATGACCTCAATAATAAACAATGAATAAATGTTTTTTTTTATAACAAACTTTGAAAATTTTCAAAACCATTGTTGATGTTGAGTCTCCTTATCTCCTTGTCCCTAATTTATTTGAATTATTTTTTGGAGTGGTTTGGTCTAGGGTAAATAATTGAAACAGTTGCATTTCAAATACTGCTATATTTCGACCTATTGTGGTCATCTTCATGCCTAAAACATCGAATAATTTGTTACAAAATAAATGTATATAACTTTTACACAAGCAATGAGCTACAAAAGCTAAAATAACTTTTAAATTATGGTGTTAATTGTACAATTTACCATGTTGTTAATTTAATTATTTAAAAAAAAAAATTCAGCTTAAGGTTAGATTTTTTATATTTTATTCGCTTACAATAATCACTGTAATTTTAAAGTTATTTTAGCCTATTATGTGTGTAAAAGTTATATATTTAATTTGTAACAAATTATTCGATGTTTTAGGCATGAAGATGACCACGATAGGTCGAAATATAGTCGTATTTGAAATGTATCTGTTTCAATTATTTACCAAACCAAAAAAAAAGACCAAACCACTTCAAAAAATAATTGTTGATAAATTAAACCAAAATGTTTAAATAAATAGAATAAATTACTTATTTATTATTTTCCTATGTTACAAATTTTACTTTGTTAAAGAAATAATTTTATAAATTGGTCTAGTCCAACACAATGATAAAAAACCACGGCTTAAAGAGAATTTCTAAAGCGGTTTTATCAATTTTTTTCTAAAGTTTTTATTATTTCTTAAAATTAGTGCAATAAAATATATTATTATGGTCTAATAATCTTGAAATATATTTATTTTTATTTTAGATATCTAAGAAACGAGCAGCTGAAAAAATGTTGGAAAAGTTAAGAAAATTACCTCCAGTAACACCCACTACTGTTACCACTAATCCAGGTAGAATAAAGCGCAAGGGAGCTCAAAATAAGAAGAAACCTCGAAATCTCATTAAGGAAACAAAACCTAATACCGATGCAACCCAGCTTAAAGAAGAGAAGCAAGATGACAACAGCTCAGAAGACATGAACCCAATATCAAGGCTCATACAAATACAGCAGGCTAAGAAGGAAAAAGAACCTATTTATATTCTTAAAGAAGAAAGAGGAGCTCCTAGAAGGAGAGAGTTTCATATACAGGTAATTGATAATAACTATGTGGATATTGACTGTGAATTAAATTGAAATTGAGGATAGGATCAAATAATTTGGAAAACATTTATTTATATTTTTAAAAAAAAATTATATATGAGGGGCTTAGTATCAAAGACGGACAAGAGCACTTTTCAAAATTTTACAGGAGAGCCGAAAAACTGTAGCTCAAATTTTACAGGTGCTTAGAGCTATGATTTTTTTTCTGTACATTCTTAATAGACTCAAAACTAGTTAAAAGTTCCGAAAACGTGAATTTCTTTGATATTTTAGCTGCAAAATGGAGTTAGTGGAGTTGTCCGCTTTTGAAACAAAAACCAGGTTTTGTCAGTTTTGAAGCAAAAATAATAATTTGTTTTTTCTTCAACAAATGTTGTTAATAATAATTTATAATTTAAATAATTATTATTAAATAAATAATAATTTAAATAATTATAATTTACAAAAATAATAATATTGGAGAAATATTTTTTTTTCATGTTTTTCAGAGTTTTTGGGGGGTAGTGCCCCCAAATTTAGAGCTAAAATTAATTTCTCGATTTCCCCTCGGGGTATCATTTTTCTATATATTTATGTCAAATATGGTAGGTATAGGTATATTCAGATGTTAAAAGCCACAGTGCATCATAGGAACGAGTTAGGAAAATGCAGCCTGCTGATTGGCTGTTTAGGATATGTCCACTTTTGAAGCAAAATGTGTGTTGACTTGTCCGCATTTGAAACAAAACTACAAATATTATTGCATTTTTACCCTTTTTCTGGTCGTTTTTGATGCAAAAAAATAGCAGAATCTGATGCAGTGGCCAAAAATCGATTAAAAAGAAATTAATAAAAAGAAACAATCTATAACTGAAATTCGGAAAAATGTTGAATGTCCGTCTTTGATACTAGGCTCCTCATATATTGAGAATATATATATTATATATTTTTTTTGGGGGGGGGGAGGAGAGGGGTCTTTTAGGTTTAAAGAAAACTTGCTTCTTCTCCAGAAATTACTTTTAAATTCAGTTCAACCTCCATAAAGTGATCACTAAAGGAACCAACTAAAAGTGTCACCTTACCCAAATTAGGAAATAAGACATTTTTCCTCAGGGACCATAGTAAAAGTGTGACCACCCGTAAAAGTGGTCATCTTTTACGGGTGGTCACATTTGCTATGCTAATTTTACGCATTTTAAATGGTGTGAACCTCTTCTCTAAAACATTCCAAAAAGATGTAGGGTGTAGATTTGAATGTATGTTTAAAACATATTATGTATAAACATAATTATTCCTCTAAATAGTTGAACCATTAAAGTTAAGACCCACTTAAAATTAATTTTTATATACTTTTTACTTACTCAAAGATAAAGATAAAAATATATCTCTTAGGAAGCTATTTTATTTTAATTTGATTGTATGGTTCACTTGATCTTTGATATGTAAACAACATAATATTATGTGTTCTATTGTATTTGGAATTTGTATCTAAAGCTAGTCTTATTCTAGTAAACATGCTATCCATAAACAAATTTACTTTATTTTTAAACTGAATGAATTTGATTTTTTCTTTGCCTCTTGTCAAAAAAATTAGTAAATATTTGTTTTTAATTTGACATTTATTAGTGAATTTTAATTTCTATCTGATATTCTGTAAGTTAAATTGTATGAATGTTTAATGAATATTGTAAATCTTGAGTTTATATTTTAGCTTTAAAATAATGTTGTTTTTTTAAAAAATAGTTTTCATTATTTATTGTTGTTATCTTTCAATTGTTTTAGTTTATACAGGTTTCTTCTGAAATATATAGATTCAATAATCCTTATAAGTAACTTGTTTATTTATATTTTATTATTCCTGCAGGATTGTTTAACTACAATAATAAACAACCACATAAATCCCTACTTAATCATTTCTGTACTTATTCTAAATTGATGTGATCCTTAATTATTTTGGTTACTATGTTTTTGTTCTTCTACTTATTGAAATCTATTGTAATCTTCCCCTATAATTTCCAGTATGGAGATTTATTTTGTCTTTCTGATAAATTAAAATAGGTGTTATTTCTAATCAAAATATGTTTTAGGTATCAGTTGGTGACGTATCATATGTTGGTTCCGGTCCAAATAAGAAAATAGCTAAGAGGAATGCAGCAGAAGGCCTACTTCAGGTTTTAGGTTACTCAAGTTCAACCCTAAACAGGGACGGAGCAGCTCTTCAGAGTCAATCCCTAGGTGACGCTCAGATACCTTCTACCAACCCAGGAGGTCCTAAAGGCCGACAGATAGTACCAGGATTGCTCCTCATGAAGAACGACAAGACCTCATCTGCTCCTAATTCTCATTCAGGTATGATTTCTTAAGCAGTGATTTCCTACACGATCAAGCCGCTTGATCAAAACATTGCGTCAATCAATGGTGTCAAGCATGATTGATAGTCTAGGAACCCGTTTGATGCTTGAGTCAAGCCTTGACGGAGATTGATGGAAAGTTTGAATGAGTCAAGCGGCTTGACGGAGCGCTTGATAATCTAGAGCAATTTTGATCAAGCATTCCGTCAATCACCTGGTCAACACCCCAAATCCTGATTCGAAACCATGGTGTCTACACAATACTGATTTATTACAGTCCACGAGGAGCAGTTCACTAGTCGAAAACTCCACTACAAATGAGTGTTGATGAAAATATTGATGGGATGCTTGATGCGCCCCAAGGCGGCTTGAAGGTCATGTCAATCAGCTTGACGCGATGTTTTAGTCACCGGCTTGATTGTGTAGGGGCTGCTTTACATAGTTCTATGGGAGAGGGTCCCTGGAATATGGTAGATGGATCTTAAGGTGTGAAATCATGAAACATTAATCCATTTTGAGTATCATTTGATCCGCTAGGAGCTATGATATCAATTTATATAAAATTTAGAACTTCTATCGGCAAAATATAGTACTACAATGAATACAAGTAAAAACCAATGTACCTCCTATTACATTCCAACTTCCTGGCACAATATTTTAGAGTCACATTTTGCATGTCAATTATTAAAACTTCATCCCCCCCCCCTCCCCATTCCCCTAAATATTGTACTATTAATGAAAACCTAATAACCTCCTGTGAAATCCTAAATTCCTGGCGCGAATATTTATGTTTCACATTTTTCTTGTCGTTTTTTGCGCGAAGGAAATTTCTTCTGTACCCCAGAGCTAAAACATATCCATGTTAAAAAGAATTTTTGGTTAGACAGAAGTAAAAACCTAACTTGCCTGTCTCAACTTTCTTTGTTACACTCCTTAAAAATTCAAAACGGGGGTTTAAATCTGACTGTGAGGTAAGATGTAAGATTGAAATCTCTTTTCTTTTTGTACGTGGCCATTTTTGGCCTCCTTTGATCCAGGAAGTCACTTATTATTAACTTTAACACATCATTATTTAGTAGACTGGCACTTTTATATGGTTATTTAATTTTATAATTGGTATTGTTTCAGGAGTATCTCTTAAAACCACAGCAGCTGTTGCTAAAGAGTATTTGAATTCCCAAGCAGCAGCTGCCAGTAATAATGAAGTAGGTTCTATTAGACCCAGTGAGCAGTTGGATTACCTTGCACAAATGCTTAACTTTAAAGTACAATACACGGATTTTAGAAAGGTAAGCTTTTTATATTTTTATGTTATGCTAATCTAATTATCTTTAATAAACTTCTATTCAAATTAATGGATTTTAATTTTTAGAGATCTTATTTAGTGTATTTAATGTTACAGAGCAGTCAAAATGAATTTCTTAGTTTGGTCTCCCTTGCTACTGATCCACCTCAAGTATGCCATGGATCTGGACCAAATACAGATATGTCCAAAGATCACGTATGTATTTATTTGTGTTCTTTTTTGGAATTATTTAATGCTTTTTTTATTTTATAGAACTGCGCTTTTATGTTTTAAATCAAATGTAAGGGAACTTAGATGTTTAATCTATGTCGTGAAAAATTTGGAGAAGGAAAAAGTATTTGTGTTATGTGGTGAACCCGAAAAGGGCTGTTGCATATGATTAAATTGGTACTTCTTCAGATTGTTACTCCCCTATGTTGTTTTAGAATAAAAATGGCTTTGACTAAATAACTATTTAGAAAAAAGGATGTTTAGTCCAATGTACATTGGGACAAAGGAATATCCCACTAATGATTTGATAAAGGGAGTAACAGTCTAAAGAAGAACATTCCGTACACCTTCTTAAGATTGTTTCTCCCCTCTGATTGTTTTATTAGGGGAGTAACAATCTAAAGAAGTGCCATTAAATTTAGGTTCTTCCTTTTATTACACTTGTCCAGATGCTCCACAACTGTTATAATAACAATATGTAACCCAACCCCATGATGAAATCTTGATATAGTGCAGCAGCAATATGTCACTGCAGGAAGAAGAGATCAACCACTTTTATATCTACTCTGTTTTACCATCAATTTTATGGTTTCTCTCCTCTTCATTACACGTTAGCCCAAGAGGGGTCGGGCCCTACCACTACCACTAGCTATTTTCTGTTATATCACAATGATCGGTGACTTGAGGTCAGTGAGTTGCTTCCCATCAGCTGTATTATTAAGTTCATAATACTAGGCACCACTTCTATCAAGCGGCTACCTATTTATTTGGTGAACCCCTAACATTTAACACGTGCTTGAATGGTTTAATGCTAGTGCATAATTCACTCAACTATTCCTCACCCTCACGTTTATTCTTAAGAGGAATCATGGAATTAGTAAAGTCTAAGGGCTGTCTTAACCTTTTTTATTTAAGTTTAACAAAACATGTTTTTGTTATAATTGAAGAAGATAACATGTGGTACACATATTATTTTTGGCCAAGATAGCTTGCTTGAGATGTAACTTAGGCTTCACTACCGAAATTTCCACTTGGCCTTTCAATTGTAACACTAAGTTTTTTTAAAAAATCTTGTGCACTTGTGATGCTAACAATTTTGTATTAGTCTCAATTTATCGTGAAATCTTTTTCATTCTAAGAAAAGGATGCACTATCAACCATGATGAAGTCAACAGGTTTGCTGAAAAATTGTGAGTGTTTGTAAAAACGCAAGAGGAAGTGTGTTTTATGCAGCAACACAAATAGTGTATTTTTATCAGAATAGGTAGTAATGGGGGAAATTGAAAAATTATAAATTTAATATTTAATTTTTTTAAGGCTGCCCTAACTGCTTTGAGATCATTGGCTGAAATGGGGTTGGATTCCATTACTAGTACTAACAAGAAATCTCAAGAAATACTTACAACAAATGTAACTATAAATGCAACTTCTTTGAATGCAACCGCAGCTGCCCATGAGTAAGTTATTAATTCATTATTTTTATCCTTTTTTGGCTTAAATTATTTTTCTTATTATTATTTTGTTTTATTCATTTTGTGATTTTGTAAAGTTTGTGACAATGGTGGTTATGAATATTGGGGAATATTCCTCCTTTGGTTTAGGGATTAGTGTTATCACCAAGAGACGATTAAAAGATGTTAGGTTGATTACTGGTACAACGAATGAAAATTCAAGCTTATGTTTCGGTAATATGTCTTATTGAAAAGTCTGTGTTAGGGATTTTGTGAATCTTGAAGTTTCGAACCTATTGCTGGGATCATTCTCCTGGGAGTTGCTCATTATGAGAATTATTATTAGATTTGGATGAATTTAATGGCCGAAACTATAGTTGGACCTCCTGCCGTTATTTCTTCCGTGAATATTCTGTCAACTCTGAAGGATCTACAGCTCTAAATAAATTATTTCATTATTTCCTCTTTTCATATTACCATCCTTTCCTTTAGTCCTAATATTTCTCCCTTTCCAATAGCTTGTGATTTCCACTATTTATTATAACTCCCTTTTTTTCTATTACTAATACCAGCTCATTAATTTTCTTTTTCTTGCTCTATTCCATTTATTTTTGGCTAATTGATTTCAAAATCTTACTAATTTTCCCCCTATTTCGTCCTTTTTGCTATTATCTTCTTCTCTTTTTTAGGGTTTCGAGGTCGTCCTAGAAACCCTTATGCTTTTGGTAGTTTGTCCGTCCATCGCTTCTTGGAGTATATCTAACGACCTACTGAAGCTACTACATATTTGAAATTCAGTATGAAAGTTAAATTTTTTTGCCCAAAAAAATAAAAAATATTGTGAACTTAACCACTAAAAATTTCTGCGATCAGCGATCAATTGCGAATTGATGGAAATATTTTATATTTTTTGTAATTTTTAAGTTGGGTATCATTTTAAAGGTATTAACATTTGGATTACAAATATATATCGTGTTTCCAAAATGGTGGCCATTTTATCCACGTAAAAAATTAAAACAAAGCGCAAATAAAAATCCACAATACCCCATTAGTACCGGTCCTAAAACTAAGGCAAAAATACAAAAACATACATCTCTGAGGTCCAATCATATTTCCAGGAGTTGATATAAAAAAGTAAAAGGGGTCGTAACTACGGAGACCCATAATTATTTTTCGAAAAATTTGAAGTTGGATATCATTTTAAAGGTATTAAAATCTGGATTACAAATATATATCGTGTTTCCAAAATGGCGGCCATTTTACCGCCGAGAAAATTAAAACAAAGAGCAAAAAAATGTCCCCCCCCCCCCTACCTTATTAGGAAAGGTCCTAAAACTAAGGCAAAAATACAAAAATATACATCTCTGTGGTCCAATGATATTTCGATTATTGATATAGAGAGTCAAATTTTAGAAATTTTAGGGCGTAACTGTGGAGAAATCAAAATTTTTATTTTTCAATAAACATCTCTGTGGTCCAATCATATTTCCGGGAGTTGATATAAAAGAGTCAAATTTTAGAAATTATAGGAGGCCTATGGAGACCATAATTGTTATTTTTCAAAAATTTGATGTTGGGTGTCATTTTAAAGGTATTAAAATTTGATTCACAAATGTATATCGCGTTTCCAAAATGGTGGCCATTTTACCCCTAAAATAACCAAATAATTGCATACTTACGACACTAAAGGATAATAATAATATTATATGTAAATCTTGCTTCTCAAAAATAATAAAAATCTTGCTTTTGGCTGGATTATTAGTTGATTTATTGGCTTTTATTAACATTTCTTTACTCTTATTTATATCCTCTGTAAGTTCAATATTAATTATTTCTTTTTTCAGTATTGCCTCTCATTTGTCTTTATCAATATGTGTTATGTCACTGGTTGCCGTTGTCTTGTTTGTTTAAAGTTTATCGCCAACATTTATAGGAAATTTATTGATTTATCAGCTAATATAAACAATTTTGCAAAACTAATGACTGATTATTGTATTGTCGTCGGAAATATTTAATCTGTACAAGTTTCAGCTTTCTGCGGGAAACAGGTCAAATTTAGGTTTCAAGATTTTTCCTGGACCAACATGTCTAGCTGATCAAAAGCTTGTAAAAAAAAATTGAGACTTTTTTATTATCCATTAGCTGCATACTAGACAATTCAACTACGTATTTATTTTATTGTTAAATATATTTGTTTGTTTTAGGATGTATATGGCAATGGGCAATTCACTGGCCAAAGAAGACGGCTTTCTAAATGGGAAATAAATAAAAACATCCCAGTTACAATTCTACTTAAATGAAAAGTTTACTATAGATTTATTTTGTTTTTGTTTTATTTCATTATTATTATTATTATATTTTTTTATGTTCATATTTTTTTTCTTAATATCATTTTTAATTTAAAAACCCCTAAATAATTATTGTAACTTAAGGAAGACCTTTTTTAGTTTATTTTTTAACTTTTTATTTGTCATTATTGAAAGTTGTGAATTAAAAAAAAAAAAAAATCATATACTTTGTGGTTTTAATTATGCAGAGGAAATATTTATAACCATTTTATGATATATTATTAATAATGACTGATTAGTATTATTATTTTTTGTTTTGTTTTTGGTCCACTTTTTGCGAATTATTTGTGGTTCAAAACATTTTGGTTTTTTTTACTTTTATAATCTTTGTTTATATGATTAAACTTTATTTGTTTAATTTTTAATTACTTGAGTGTAAATTAATTATCTAATGTATATTGCTATAAGCAAGTGCAAATTAAAAAAAAAAATTAAAAATACCACATTTTTGTCAAAAGTGGCCCAATTATTGTGTGAAATAATAATTGGTCTCTAAATGCACTTATCAACATGCTTTTATAAAAGCCTGTCTCAGTCGTAAACTTGGTCGCGTGATGCACAAGTTGATAATTTAGGGATTTTGTAAAAAATATTTTGGTTTTGTCATTCTTTTTTTTACACTTTTTGTAAGATTTACTTTTTAGTGCATACACTTTAAAATATAAAGTACATTGTTGTGTTTTTAGTGTATGTTCTGAAAAAGTGAACATTTAAGGCTTGAGTGGATTTATTTAAATCTTTCAGAGCCTGTTGGATTTTGAAAAAGAATAAATAAGTTAAGTGTTATTTCATCATTTTAATTATTTAATTTTTTTTTATGATTTGTAATTATTATTATTTATCCTGAAAATTATTCTAGTCTACTTATTCTTGTTACTTTTTTTATTTATTTTATTTTATTTCTTTTTAAACATATTCAGTGATTATTCTCACATTAATCGATTATATCACCCATGAAAGTTTTTCAAGCTGGCCTATTTGCAATTATATTATTATTTGTCGCTATTCCTTCAAGTTATTGAGTTTTTGTATGTTATAGATTCCTAAAACACATTATGTGCAATTTTACTTATTAATTTTTAAATTTTACAATCAATGTTGGATTTCTGTATTATATAGTTGTTTTTTCTCGCTGTTAATTGTTACTCATGTTATGCAGTTACTGCATGATTACCTAATTCTGTATATTGTATTGTTTTATTATTATTGAAAGATATAAATTAAAGAATTTTGATGATTTAACACTACAAGTATCAGGTCTGCCTTTATTCTTTTGCCTAATCCTTAGCAAGTTTTATTAATTTTTAAACAAAGATTCTAGCCAGAACCGGAATATCACGTTTACAGCCCAATTGTGATATTTGTCTTTTTAAGGAAACTCTGCATCACGCCTCTGCTGACGAGCGACTCTTGAGACAGGCTAAAAATTTTATATTGACCTGATAATTTTTTATTTATTTATTTATTTATGTTTTTACTAGATATTATTATTAGTTGCTGCTACATCAGCTTCTTCTTCTTGTGTTCTGTATGCTTGTTTTTAATACTCCTAATATTTTTTTTACTATAACTATAATTATTTTTCCTAATTTCAGTACAATAAAAAAAAAAAAAAAAAATCTAGGTATATTCTATTCAATATATTTGTGTCTTAGGTAAAGCGTTAAATATTGTTTATCAAAATGAGTTCCTTTGATTAAAGTATGTAATTAATCTAAGATGTGAACTGAGCAGTTCACATCTGTCTTAAACCTAGGACACGATGAACACCCCTGAAGATGCTTCTAGCATTAGGAGCAAAAGGTCGGTACTAACACCACGGTTGCCACCGGAAGACCTAAAACTTCATTATAGTTCTAACCGCGGAAGCCTACGAACTCTTATTGATTACTGAACTATGCTTTAAAAAATCAATATCCACCAGTAATTAAGCAAAATGGTATTGCCTGTAACAATTTATTTATTTAAATTAATCTAATTAATTAAAAAAACAAGCATCTCAGGCATTGGTGATTTATTGTCATGATTACGTTACTGACATTTAATGGAATTGATTCTGAATCATTTGTAAAATGTAAACTTTGTGAGTTAATTATTATCAAACACCATATGCTTAAAACTTTTTATATTGTTTAAAATGATACTTCAATGTGAAAATTTGACTCTTTACATTTTATTTGGTTTAAGTTGATGTGGCCAACCTAGACTTCACCTCTCCGTACTACTTCTAATTTAATAGTTTGAAAAAAAACATTTTTTTTCAAACTGCTTTGTTCATGAAAAAAAATATTGTTATGCTTTTTATTTTTTAAAGAAAAATTATGAAACATTACGTAATTATTATTGGTTTTTGTTATTTGTTTGCAGTTTTTACTTGCATGCTTGGGGTCAAAATATTTATTTAAAGCCCTTTGAATGTTTTTGAGCCGATTTTTAATTTATTGCCTTTTCATCAGATACATTTTTTTTTATTTTAAATTGTTTTACCTCATGATTTATTATTACATCACATATTTTATTTGAAGGTGTATTCTTTAATGGGAAAAGTCAAAATATTTTTTATTTTTTTTTGTTTAAAAATGAAATTATTAGTTGTGGATTTGAATGTATAATTTTTTTATTTTACATATTATTCCAGAATGTATTTATATATATATATATATATATATATATATATATATATATATATATATATATATTTATATATAATAATGTTATACTACATTTTAGTTTATCATATTTGATTACTTTTGAGAAAATTTAGGCTGCTTTCACACCGAAGTAGCAAGTCGCAGGTTGCATGCGTCCTAGTAACACCGGATTATCTAAGGAGTCGAGGTAATTGAACGAGCCTACACACCGAATATGCAAGTGCGACGTGCATCTTCGGAGTGTAGGCTTGTTAAATGACCTCGACTCCTTGGATAATCCGGCGTTACTAGGACGCATGCAACCTGTGACTTGCTACTTCGGTGTGAAAGCCGCCTTTAAGTCAACACAAGACACGATAGCACCACTAGATTTATTAATAAGTTTAAATCTGGTCTCTCCAGGAGTGAACAGAATTGGTTCATACTGAATGTCGTCATCAGCAGAAGAAAAATATTAATTTTATGGATTACAATGAACACCTATTTGTGTTTTTTTTTACCCTCCAAGTTCTATTTCATTTTACTGATGATGGCATATAGTTGTAACCTAGCTATTTATCTCTAGAGAGATACTTCAAACTATACTCATTGTGTAAATTTTATCTCTGAGTTTTTTTTTCAATATACTCATAATGGGTGATAGTTAAAATCTCTACTGAGATATTTCAATGGAATAGTTCTATTTCCTTCTACTAATGATATTATATAGTTGAAACCTTGCTATCAATCTCTTGTGAGATCCTTCAAACTATTATTGTATAAATGTTATCTGAGTTTTATTTCAATTTACTGATAATGGCTTTACAATTGAAATCTTTTTATCAATATCTGCTGAGATGTTTTAATGTAGTCATTGTGTAAATTTTAACTCTGAGTTCTATTTCCTTCTACTGATGATAACATACAGTTAAAACCAATCCTTTGGTTGATATTTAATATTATTACTCAATTAATGAATAATTATGACGGATTTTTTTGTTTCTCGATAAATAAGAAATGCATTTTTCATCTGCTTATTTTACTTTCGTTCAAATGCAGTTTGTGCTTTTTTAAAAAATCTACTTTGTTTTTTGTTTTTTTATCATTCTTTACATAATTGTGTGCAATAGTTTTTCAGATGATTTTTTTTTTTTAATATGTATAAATTTATTATTAGTATCATATATATTTTATAGTAATAAATAAAATAATGAAAGTAATAATCTATAAGACCTTTTTTCCTAGTTCATGTCTTTAAAGGGGAGAGAATAATTATTATAATATTAGTAAAAATAAAAAAAAAAGATTAAAAAAAATTATTTGATATTCAATTGAAATAAAAAGTTGTATTCTCCATAATAAATTAATATTGTTTTTAAAAATATATTTAGCTGTTTTTTTTGTTGGTTCCAAAATCATTTTGGTGGTCTTAAAACACTAGATAATAAGGCTGTTAAGAGTTAGTGTGCTGATCCTGTTTCACCTATCACAATTTTTAGTGGTAGAGATCATCTAATGGATTGGCAACCACACATTATTTATAGTTCTGATGAAGAGGCATCTATCGGCTTAGATTAAGTGGGGAAAGAGGAAAGACATTAAACCTGTGTTAATTCTTCCCTCTTCCTTCCACAAATATCTTGTTTAGAGTAGTTAAATGTTTCCATGTTTAATATTTAAATAATTTAAAAAAAAAAATCTATACAAATATAAAATATTATAAAAGGTAGTGAATTAAAAAACTGGAGTAGTAGATAAGTAAATGTTGTATTCTTTAAATATAGTTATTGCTCTTTTTACTTCAATTGCTAATCACATACAATTGTTGAGTTATTGTTTAAGAAATGGTGAATTAAAAAAAAAAATATAATATATGTATCAGCATTTAATGTGTATGTAACTGTAGGAAATAAATAAGCTTGCATAAACGTTTATGCTGCATTTTTATCTATAATTTTTTGATGTGCACTTTTCTCTTTAGAAAATAGATCACATGGCAAAGAGAGTATTTGTGTGAGTTGAGAAAAAAAATGTATAATTAAAAGTCCCTGTTTTGACATCTTTTATCTATTTCACTTTTTTTAAAATATTTTATTTCTTTGTTTAGAAGTTAATTTTTTTTGCTTCATTTTTTATTTTGTTTACGATTAAACTTTTTTTTCTCTCTCATTTCTTATATTTTTGGCTTTTTATTAATAATATTATTTATTATAAGGTTGGTGTATAAAATTTTCATTGTCAGATGTCTTTATATGAATTGTATTATTTTTATTTGTTTAATTATTATTATTAAATATAGACAGGTGATTATAATTGATTGGAAAAAATTAATCAAAGATAAAAGAAATTAAACCATTTAAAAAAAAATTAGATAGTTAAAAAATAATAATAAAATATACATATATTAACCATATTATGCTTTAAAATGTCTTAAGTAATGTTTAGTAATTATTTATAATGATCCATGAATAATAAATCAAACAATGGTTGTTAGTTTAAATAGTTATTATCAAAATTGGTAAATAACATTACTATATTTAGCTTGCTATTATAACAAAATTAAAATAAATAGATATTTTAAAAAAATATATTTAAATTAACTATTCCATAAAATAATTTCTGGATTTTATTACATTTATCTAAATTTATTTTTTATTGTAATTAATATAATCACCTAGTCTATTTAAATATAATATTAAAGAGTTTAATAACAAAGAACTCCTTTTTTTAGATCGATGGTTATATTAAATATGTATTCATCTAAAAGCCACTAAGGTTTTTAGTGGAATGATGCTCTTTTAGCTTCAAATTTAAATTTTCAATTTACTCTACGAACGGAGGAAAAGGTATAGGGATCATATCCTTGGATATGAGAAGGTAAAGGTTCTTGCCCTATCCTAGGATCTATCTATGTTCTAGAAGCTTTGGCCCTTGTTTCAGTTTCCTTATCTCAATAAAGCTTTCCTGGTACCATCCAATACAGGAGACAAACCTCAAAAAAAAATATCAACTAAGCCTATAGAGTATACATCAACAATAGAGTATTTGATTGAGATTTGTAATGTAGTTGACTCCTCGGTTAATAAAGTTTGTTCGGTATCTAGCATTGTAAGGTAAATAGATAGCAAGCAGAAGTGGCATTCGTTGGTCTCATAAACTAGATTACATGGCTTAAGTTAGTAGAAACCATGCCTCTGAGTCTATATAGAGATCTGTCTACTACAGTAATAGTAAAGAAATTATATGCCCTGGTCCCTTTAAAACCTTCAGTCTTTCCAGTGAATTAGAACAAATCCATTCGTTAGATGTGGTTAGAGGAAACAACCAATGGTTAGAATTAGAACAAACCATTGGTCCCTATAAAAGAAATTTGAAGCAAAGAAAGTACTATAGGTGTTATAATCTTTAATTGAAAACAAGATTAGAAGGATTGAAGAGGTATTACTCTTCCAAAGAAAGGTTTAACCTCCCAGAGAACCTTAAGTCAAACTTTGCTTAAGAAAAGAGAATATGAATTTGTGGTAAGGAGATACATATTCTTATCTATAGATATTACAAAGTGTCTGATCCTTCTATCCTGTAATAAATTCATTTGAAATGTTAATGAAAAATTTAATTTAATTATCACCTGATGTTTTTATTATTGCACGTTCTTGAATGTGATGTCAGCATGCAGCAACTTCGGGCAAAGCGTTCCTGGGGAAAAAATAATATCAATGATTATGTTAGTCTTATTAGTGGAGTATTAAAAATTTAAAGGCTTACATTTCCGCATAAAATACATTATATTTGTATGTACTTTAAAAAAAATTAAAAGTAAAAAAAGGAATTCTTTGGCGATTAACATTAGAGTACTAGTTATTTCCTATCTTTAATCTACTATAAATTTAATGTGGTTCTTTTTTAAAGAGAAAATAGTTAAACCCTCAGAAGAAAAAAATGTTCACTATGTAATTCAATTACTATATTTCTGAATAATATATTTCTAGTTAACATACCTATTATATAAGTGTTGAAGGTGCATTCGATAGAGACAACTAATTATGATATAGTGTTTGTATGTTATTTTTTACCTTTTTTTTAGCTGATTTTTTAGCAGATTTTTTTTTTTCTTTTGTTACTTTAAATAAGAAAATTAAATATTGAAGAAATAAATATATTATAAGCATACTTTTTATTAAAAGAAGTACCTATTAAAATTTAAAGAATAAAAATAAATGTACTATTTGTCATATTGTAATTTGAAGAAAATATAATAAAAAAAAAGAAGAAGTATCACCAACCATAAAAAATAGCATTTGTTTTTATTTTTATTTGTATAAGTCCTTGATGGAGTATCTCATTTCCAATTTTGTTTGGAAAGCCTAATTTATTATTTGGGGTGGCTGTCCATGTATGTCTGGGTTTTTCGAGGTCACGAAGGGTCTAAAGCTTTAGTTTTTTAGGAGAGGTATGCCATTATATAGTGGCTGTAATGTAGGCCGTTTTCAGGGGGCTGATATGACTGAGGTGGATGTAAAATTACGACCATCTTAACGGTGACCATAGATGTTAACTTAAAACGACATTAAGAGCCTCTTGATTCATTAATTAATATTTTGTCCTCTGAGCTGGTTTAAACAACTTTTACTCATTTTATTGCATATAATGTTCAACACTACAAGAAAAACGTCATCAAACTATTTCACTGCTATGACAGTCATAAAAAAGGCCTCACCGTTGAATCATGGAAAATATTTTCTTCACTTTTTTTATGTAAATTGTGGAGGTTCAGCAAATACTTTCTCCTCTTCCTGTTATCTCATTGATAATTATTGCAGTTGATACCTTTTTGGTTATGTATAATTTATTATTTTCCATTCTTAACTCCAAAGTCAGTTCTTCTCCAAGTCCCTGGATAGGCAGCAAAATAATATTTTGAGGAACTTACTAATCTTACTTTACTTTATAGGGCTTCTCCATCTCCACTTGTCAGCGGTTGCCTGTTATTCCTAAATTCCACCCTCGGCGGTCCTCCCATTCTCCATCCTGCAGGTTCAATTCCCTCATTGACCTTACGACGCCTCCTTTCCAGGTCGCTCTTGGTCGACCTCTCTTTCTCCTGCAGGGCGGCGACCACTCCAGCACCCTTCGCGGCAAACGCTCCTCTCCCATCCTGCTCACATGACCGTACCAGCGAAGTGCCCGTTCTTCAATATGTCCTATCACCGTCTCGTCCGCCTCCATCTGCCCCCTAATCTCCTCATTCCTCACTCTTTCCAACCTGGATGTTCGTGCACCTCTTCTTAGCCCATCCATCTCCACAGCATTAATTCGGTCCTTCTGTCATTCCGTCAATGTCCACCCTTCTGCTCCGTAGGTTAAAATACTTTCAACAATGGTGGTCAGAATAGTCTTCTTTGTGCTCTTTCCCCTCGAACAACTCCACAGAACTCCATTCAGCATAGCTATAGCCTTCCGAGCTTGAACAACTCGGGTACTTACATCCAACTGACTCATGGATAATAGACCCGAGGTATTTGAAGTCCACTGCCTTAATGACACCTTGAGCAATGACTATATCTTTGGCCTTCCCTCCAACCACCAGGTACTTAGTCTTCTCCATGTTAACCTTTAACCCTCCTCTCTCAAAAGTTTCCAACAGTCTTCTAAGCATAAATTTTAAATCCTGCCGATCCGAGGCAATAACTACCTGGTCATCAGCAAAGAGAAGGGAATGGATAACATTCTGCTCAACCTGAACACCCATACCACCACAATGCCTGTTCCAACTAGCTAGCACATCCTGCATATATATTTTAAATAGTGCAGGTGACATCCCACATCCCTGTCGCAAACCTTTTGTAGTCTGAAACTGTTCAGACACCCTACTTCCAACTTTCACTGCAGCCCTGCAACCTCCATACAATTTCTTAAGAAATCCAACCATGGAGTCCTGAACTCCTCCTCTTCCCAATGCATTCCACAAGAGCCTGATTGGCACTGAATCATATGCCTTTTCCAGGTCCACAAAGGCCATGTGGACATCTCGCCCTTTGGCTACCATCTTCTCTGTAATCTTATGTAAACTAAAAATTTGATCAAGGCATGACCTCCCAGCAGTAAACCCAGCTTGATCCTCAAGCATGGAGCCCTCTATAACTTTCTCCAGACTTACTAATCTATTTGTTAAATCCAATTACCTTAGAAATAGCCTACTTAACAGATAACTTCCCAAACGCTTTGACCTAAAAAGTTAAAATTTTGGGAAGGCTTTCTCTTAAGACAATATTACCCTCAATGAATGGCTTTGTTTTAATTAAACAGTTAAGGCCGGTATACACGGGGACACCTAGAGCGAGACAGTCTAGCGAGAGCGGTGTCCCATCTGTCCACACTGAGGGCCAAAATTTAGCTAGACTAGTCTCTAAGAGTAGTATCGAGTAGTGACCTTGAATAAAGTTGCGAGAGCAGTGTCCGGACTGTCCACACGGTGTCGCGTTTTTCTAATCTAGTACACTTCATTTGGTCGCCGTATTCATAGTAGATTCACATGCTGCCTTGTTCAGCATTACCATTTTAGTCTATTTTATTATGTTTATCTCATTTTTTTCATGTTTGGAATTATTATATCTTATTTAATTTGTATCTTTTGATAAAGAACTTTCGACATACTTTATTCATTCTATTTGCTGATTTTTATACATATAAATGTATATACTATTTTAACTGACTATATCAGCCACTCATCGAGTGACTCAGCAGGACTGTGTTGGTGGAAAGTTCTACGCACACCTCGCTACCTCTAATATTTTTATTATTATTATTTTTTTTTTTTAACTTCTATTATTATTTTACATTGCGGCTATTACAACTTCCTGAAAAACTGTTTATTCCTTAAACCTTTTACTTATCAATTTTTTATAGTAGATTTTTTTTTATATTACATTTTTGAAAACAGATCTATTATGTCTAATTAAATCTCTTTTTAAAGTTACATTTAATTATCTTTTTTAGTTCATAAAAGTTTTAAACCAAAGTTTACTTCTAGTTATCTTTATTATTATTATTATTTACTTTTACAAAAAATATTTATAATCTACTTTTATATATTTTATTTATAATTATGTATTTTATTACGTCGATATTTTACCCATTTACGTGTGGATTTTACTGTCATTTGGCTTCATCGTGGCTGATAATATTGAGACGAGACATAGTTTATTAATAAAATATAAAAATATTGGAACTCATTAAATAAATCCATAGTACGTCTTCAAAACACTTGAAAGTACAAGTAATAAAATTACGTAAAAAAAGAAAAAAACTTTAATTAATAAATACTGATTTCAGAATAACTGGTAGTAATGAAGTTGGCTTCCTAAATATGCTCCTTGAATTTTAATATTTAGACTTCGGATACCCTGTATGTATGATTGACAATAACAAATGTGGATAAATACATAAGGAAAATGGAAGGAACGCTGCCCAGCTGCAGTTGTAGGCATTCTGCTCTAGCTAAAAAGTTTCACCTAGCTGAAACTGACCTAGACTGGCTGCTAGAGCAAACTGAGAGGTGTCTACACGAAGAAACCAGACACCCCGAGCGACATCAGCTAGAGAGAAGTGGGGGTAGTCTAGCACCACTCTAGGCGGTGTCTCCACTGTGACACTCGATCTAGACACCCACTCTAGCAACAAAAGTGTCCCCGTGTATACCGGCCTTTAAGATGTTGAAAAGAAGGGGTGAAATTCAAGTCTTGTCTTGAACAGTTGATATGAAGCATAACATTTAATAATAATAATCATTGCTTTTTAAATCTTTTAGACTAGTGGTTCTTAATCTTAATGGGTGGTAGACTTGATTAGTATTGAACGATCAGGTAGAGATATTTTGTGGGTTTTGGCATCTTCCCATTTCTTAGTATGTGGCTTCAACAATGTTACCTCCAGAGGTAGCTAGGGTGCGCCCAGGGACAAAATAGGTTGTGTTGTCACTCCCTCCATCTATGTTATGGACTAAACCAACACCAATAGACAATCCTGACAAGCAATGTGGCGCTCCCATGATGGTGCACCCGGGGATAGCTGTCCCCATAGCTTTGCCACTGGATACCTCGACCCAATTTTTCTTCATGCAACTGAGCTAAGAACTTATTATATAAACTTACTTCTAGTACCAACTCATCTGATGATGACCACTTCTGGTTGAAAGCCCGTTCCTCCCTAATGAAGGTACCCATCTACAAGCTTCCCATTTAAATAGCCAGGAAAAAAGAATAATCTAAATGATATGGTCAAGTAATACATTTTAATCTATTAACTAATCTTTAACTTAATGAAATGAGTAAATTGTTCTTTGCAGTTTTCAATTCTTGAGAAGTTGGGTTTATTAAAGAATTGAAATGAGCCTCTCTAAATCCCTCCAACTACTCAAGGATTAAAAGCTCTAACTCTATCGGGCTGAACACATATTGACACATTGATGGCAGACCAGATTCCTCTCCAAACTAGACTTCTTTCTATTTTTTTTAAACCCAGGCCCATGGTTCTTTCTAACCAGTTAGCCCTATAGAGCAAAACTGTATGGTTCTATACATCCATTCTTTCTTCTCCCAGCTTTCTTCGTTCTTCAGTTAACTATTGTCGTCTTTGTGCGTCCACTACCACGAGGGAACAAAATAAATAAGTAGGTAAGTTGTTTTGCTCTACTTATTTTAGCATAAAGCTGTTAAAAGTCCCCTTAGTATGAAAAAGTAAGAAGTGTTGGAAGTTTCTTTATACTACAAAAAAAGGGTAAAAGTGAATTGTATGGTGCTGTTAACCCTAGAACACTACCTATGCGTCAAAGTGACGTATTGAATTGATAAAATTGACTGCCAGTCGCCCCCACTAGGTCTAATGGTTCCCAACGTCCCTGTATGCCTACCCTGTTTAATATTTTTTATAATAATAATTTTTTTAACGCTTAGTTGTAAGAAATTTGACTGAAACAGACAAAAACATTACTGTGAATAGATGTTACCTGATAGAAAATTGTGTTCCTCTTCTTATTCATTCAGAAATATGTACCCCCATTTTTTTTAAATAAATGTTCATGAATCGCCTATTTTTTTTTATTATAAACCAAACTACTAATGTTATTACTATATTTTGAGACTAAAAAAATGGTTTAATTTTAAATAGATCCAATGATAGTCTCAGTGACGTATCGGTAGTAAGAACATACTAATATTTAATGGTAGTATTCTAGGGTTAACAGAATCAAAGTACAAAATTAATTTTTTTGCCCTAGAATTTTCAACAGCCGCTCTGCCCCTCTACGTTTTGCTCCGCTCAATTTCTGAAGAAAAACAACCCTGCTGCATATAGACCAGGTAGAGGTCCAAATCGAAGTACAAAATTTGATGGCACCATACAATTCACTTTTGCCAAATAAAGTTATACACATCTGAACTTACCAAGATTTTTCTTGTTGTTAGTTACGCTCATTCTTCTTTCTTTATTGCTTGTATAAGAAGAAAATATATTTGTAAAGGTGAAAATATTACTACAACTTAAAACTTAAATGAAAATGAATAATAACTAACTAAATGCTAGGTACTTGAAAGAAAGCTTAAAAATGCAGATATTGATTTAAATTTATTAGCCAGTACTTTAATTTAAAATTCTTTAATGCTAAATTGATAGTTTTACTCTATGAAAATATTACATTTAAATATGTTAATACAAATATCCTAAATTTTAAAGAAGCTCATAGAAATTGTATTTTTTTTTAAGAAAGATATATAATTATAACAGTGAGCAAGATGAAATTTTCACCATGTAATGCTGCCTGCTGCCTATAATCAGTGGAGCCAACCTTCTTACCTTAACATAAAAAATAAATTTTCGAAATTTTATAATAGTCATTTTAATGGAAAAATATATAAAATTTCATTAAATTTTATATTTTACATAATGCTAAGAACCCATACTTAGCAGTATAAGAGAAATAATTAAAAACTCGATTAAGTTTTTAATTACGAAATTTTATTGGAGGGTTGTTGCTCTTCATTATTACTTGGCTCTTCCCAAGGTTGTTAAAGTAGAATTTCTATCTCTAATTGAAAAAAATCTTTATTTCGGCAGCATCTCTTTTTTAAAGGGGGGGGGGGGGTAGCATGAATTAATCTTTTGTCACTGAGTGAAGTGTAGGGGTGATGGGGGGGCTTAGTGTTGTTAGGTTATGAAAGGTTTGTAGTGGGAAGGGGGGGGGGGGTATAATTTTTATGGGCTGCGCGAGCGCGAGTTCCAAGTAGGCAAGTACAAGCATCTCCCCTCCACTTTTCGTTTCAACTCGTTAACAAAAAAAGAAAAAAAAAATTATTCCTGACGCATTTCGATTTCTCGATTGCAATAAACTGTCCGGGCTCAATGTGGGGGGCATCGCGAATAGTCAAAAGAAATGTATCGCCCGGAGATTTTCTTTTATTTTTCTTGAAACGCTTATTTTAATGTTATTTTAATTTTATAATATTCTGTTACCAAATCTAGTCATGGTCGAAAGTGATTTCTTTCAAAATATCTGTAGGATTTGCGCGAACGAAACAAACGGAATACTTATATTCAGTGAAAAGGGAAAAGAGTCGTGTTTGGAGGACAGCATACACAAGTTTTTAGCAATCAAGGTAAAATTTATCGACTGCCAAATTACTTTTTCATCGGTTTTAAGTTGTTTTGAAACAATTTTAATAAAGTTGTTGGTGTCATATTCCCTATATAACCTTACGTTACACCTTCTGTTATCAACAAATGATATGGTTACGATAAAAAATATTGCTTTCAAACGATAAACTATAGCTTTCCATCTAAAAATATACTAAAGTGTAAGTTATAATCAAACTAAAATATTCACGAAGGCTATTTAATACATACGCATTATTAAATGCCCTTCAAATCTAGAGTAATATCCGTAGTCTATCTGCTAAGTATATTCTGTTCACAAAGTGGTTCTGTTAACTTTTGAAATGTACCTACTTTTATGTAAGATGGTTAGAGTTGTATTCGTTGTTATTATATTTGAAGGGAGTATTAAAAAATTAAATACACAGTTTTTATTTGACGTGTGAATTAAACTGAGATGCAAATACTTTTATTGGAAACTTTTTAACACTTGATATGTTCTATTTACATTAAGGGAATTTAATTAATAACGTTGCTTCGTCTCTAATTTTATATTTCGAGTGTAAAGAATTGTCAGGGTCAACGAACAATAGGAGTTATACAAACTGTAAGAGTATGGAACAGTCCAAAATCGACTGTCTTATCAAAACTTAAAAGACAATTAGGTATTTGTTTTCCATGCTTAACGTAAAAAAACCTATTCATAGTCGATTTATATTGCTTTAGCTATATTATCCCTTTAAATTTGCTAATTATTGAATTGAATTAAACAGTTAGTTAGTGTGAAGGTCATGATAGTTTACGTTAAAACCACTAAAGTTATTATTTCAACCTATAGATACATTGTATTAATAAACCCATATCATCCTCTTTCAGTCTTTGTAGAGAACTAGAAATCATAAAGAGATTGCATAATTTCATTCTTCAGTGTTGCAATGATGGCATTGCATTTGATAATAATGCATCTTATGCAAATATTCCTTGCATTTGTTTGTTTTTTAAGATTAGTTTTTCTCTTCTGAATGTGAAGGTGAGTTGCATTCATTTCATAAAAGTGGTTTTAAAAAAGTAGTTTAGGTCTACATACCATGGAGGTACCTGGCAATTAATATACCTATCATAATGACAATATATTTTAGAGAAACATCTTTATGTCTAAACAATTTATTAGACTAAGAGGCTTCTTCTATGCTCAGGAGAGATCATTCCCCATGATGAAATTAACTATTAGACAAAAGGACCATGTAAAAATTATACTGATACTTGGTGCAGACGGTATACTGAGATTTGCCAAGAAAATGGGTTATTTTTAACCATTAAAATTGATTAGTGGTAAATCCTATCACCTTTTTACAAGCTGAAAAGGCTTAATTATCAATACATTATCATGTTACACCAGAATTTATTAGTTTTAAAGATAGTTTAGTGAACTTATCAAGCTAGTATTTTGAAAGATAATTGGAATTAATTGTGTAAATTTCGGAGATGCTAATTTTATTTTATTTTTTCTCTTATTGTCCTAAGATTTGGTATGACTATTTATTTAAGGATACAATGTAAAATAAATAAAACCTTGTTTTAAAACAAGAAACACTCACAGCTCTGCATAAAGCCAGCCTGTTACTATTGTTGAATTCAGATAATTTTTCATAAAAGGTGACATGGGTTTACTGTTTTTAGTGGACACCACCACTTACATCTTTGTGACTCTACTGCTTGCTGTCTTAATAGTACATTTGAGATACGTTGCTAACACCTCAATGATCGTCATTTTAGAACAGAAGTTATTAGATTTAAATTCGTATTAGTTTTAAATAGTATAATATTTTTTTTCCATGGTAGGCTGTGAAATAGTAACTTTAGAGCCTAAAAAACATTGCTAAAATCCATTTTTTCATAACGTGGACTTAAAAAATCTTTTCATTACTCCAAGCTGTATTGAAAAAATTTGTTACCTCCTAGGAGGTAAAACATTTTATCTACGATTGATACGAAATATAAACATTATATCTTTGTTTAGATGCGTAGAAAGTGATTCTTTACGTACTTGTATTCATTGCGCATGCGCGTCTCATAGTTCTGAATAATTCCTCTTCTTTACCACACTAGTGCGGTAAAGAAGAGGAATTCTTCAGCTTTACACACGATTAGCAAGTTTGTTTACATTTAACAAAACAAATTTGCTGTTCTTTTATTAAAGTAACTGTTTATATCGAGTTTTTAGTGAAAAACAATGAGTGAATCAAGTGACTTTGACGAAAATGTGGAGAATAATACTCCTCCAGAAATAATTAATTCGGCAAAAAATACAACGAATGAATTAATGCCATCTTTGTCAAGAGAGAGATACGAACTTACATACAGCAAGTTTATTTTTTTCTGTATTTATTATTTAAATCTAACAATCGTAGATAAAGTACGGTACGCAACTCGTGCGAAAACGGCATTTTGCCTTGGTTGTGTGGTTTTACCACCCTCGCTATCGCTCGGGTGCAAACTCCACACTCGCATGCAAAATGCTACTTTCCGCACTCGACGCGTAATGCACTATTTTTCGTCCTACGGTTAGTTATCAAAAGTGCCGTTTTAGCACTGCAATCTTTGTATAAATGCTTCTTAGTACGATTAAAATTCACTAGATGTCAATGCGTTTTATTTATCTTTTTTTATAGTGTAACCTCTTTAAGGTTTCTTTTTCTCAAAATCATAAATATGTACTAATATTTTGTTAAATAAGTATAAATCAATACTTTAACGCAACATGAATACTGTATTTTAACACCATGACAAGATTATATAATATGCCAACTATTTACAACAATTATAATAATAATAACAAAGCAATCAACCCAGGTTCATTCACTCCAGGTGACATTAATCCAATCTCACAACATGCTCTTTTTTTTTTTTTTTTTTTTTTTATATATATTTTTTTTTTTTTTATATATATTTTTTTTTTTTTTGTTTTGTTTTAACCAATGAGTCGATAGATTATCTGCTAACAATCAATAGACGGGTTGGGCCGCACCCGATTCCTGTTTCTCTTCAGGACCCTTCCATCCTCTCCTACAACTAGATAACCTCTTGGGGAACTCGCGGGACCAACTACTTTCTTCGGGACCCATGTCGCTCCTTCTTGTACAAGACATTGGGCATTAGGAGGTAGAACAGAGGTGTCTTTTTGAGCAGTCCGGTTGTAGTAGTAAGCCTGATTCTGTTGTGATCTGCTGATTTTGTCGCCAATATTGCTTGGTAGCTTAGGCTGTAGAGCAGATGCTGTAGTTGGCAATGAAGTTCGAAGAGACCGACAAAACATCAGTTGAGCAGGAGACACACCAAGAGAGACAACGGGAGTATTTCTATATTCTAGCAGAGAAAGCCACAGGTTGCCAAAGTCAAAATTGTCCTTTTTTACCATACGTTTCATTATTCCAACACCTTTTTCAGCTAGGCCATTAGATTGGGAATGACCAGGACTTATGAACTTTAATTCCATATCAATATTCTTAGCGAAATTTCGAAACTCAGCACTATTGAATGGAACATTATCTGACACGAGAGTCTTTGGGATTCCAAACCTAGAAAAAACTTCTCGCAACACCCTAATCACAGATGACGCTGTTTTTGAGGGCAGAGGTAAAAATTCAATCCATTTAGTATAATAATCATACACAATCAAATAGGGTTTATGTTTCACTTCTGCTATATCAGTACCAACTTTACTGAACGGTAATAGCGGAATTTCATGGGACAACAATACATCTTTGGGCTTGCTTAGCTGGTGGGTTAAACAGGCAGAGCATTGCTTAACATAGTTAGCTATGTGAGCACTTATGTCAGGCCAATACACTACCTGCCTCGCACGAGCCCGCATTTTTTCAACTCCAGGGTGACCAGTATGGAGCAACTTCAGAGTATCCTGACGTAACGATGCAGGAATAACCAGACGACCAGAAAAAAATATTAACCCATTATCACAAAATAATTCATTTTTTAACACACAATATCGTGAGAGCAGTGGGTTTGCATCGGCCTCTTGAGGTGTCAACTCTGGCCATCCTTCATGAAATAACTCCACAACTCTTTGAAGGGTAGCATCAGCCTTTGTGGCAGTTTGAAACTCCTTTAATCTCGTTGGCGTCACCTGCAAACTATTATCAGGGCCAACAAAGACTTCATGAACTGCCTTAACATCATCTCCATCGTTTATATCACTGTTGATCAGGAACATCCTTGATAGCGGGTCAGCCATAAATCGTTCAAAAATAACATTGGTAGAACCGAAGAAATAATTATCATAGAATTGAATCACCTTTTCTAGAGTCTCTTTCCTAGTACGAGAAGCACTGAGATCATATAGTTTCAAAGCTTCTGACCCAATAATATTAAAAAACAACGCAATTTTTACCTTTTCGTCGCGATCATCTTTTTCCGCTGCAATCAAATAAATTTTGAATTCTTTTTTAAAACGCCTCCACTCAACTTCAGAAACTTCACCAAGTGGCTCAGGGATCCTTACGCACTGCGCCATGTTAAATAAGTATAAATCAATACTTTAACGCAACATGAATACTGTATTTTAACACCATGACAAGATTATATAATATGCCAACTATTTACAACAATTATAATAATAATAACAAAGCAATCAACCCAGGTTCATTCACTCCAGGTGACATTAATCCAATCTCACAACATATTTGTTATAATTATATTGATTAATATTTAATGTTTTTTCATTGTCTGCTACCTCGGAAAAAATAGCTAATGCTACACGACTGTGAAGTGTTTTTTCTTTACCTTGGCAATATAATTGCCGTGGTAAAGAAAAAACTCACTTCACAGCCTAGTAACATAATATACTATTTTATATCGTTAGTAAAAAATATATATATATATAAATGTATTCTTAAATTTATAATTACTTATTTTGTAAATTACCCAAATATATTAAAAATATTTGTTATCCTCTAATACATGAATTATTAAGGTTTTCTTACTTCTTTTTAGGTAACATTGCACGATGCTCTGCCTAAAGTTGTCTGCTTATCCTGTAAAAACAAGCTCTCCGAAATTCGGACATTTGTATCTATGGCCCAGAGGACGCAGGAAAAATTACTGGCTAGTCTCGGAAAACCACCACCGTCTGATCTCACAGATGATGATATCATAGACTCCATTGAGGATGAGGATGAACCTGGCTCTCCTTGTGATGAATCCAGAGGAAGTCTTCTTCACTCCATACTCACTAATGTAATTTAATTTATTATTTCCTAGATTGCTCATGTTGTTTTTGAGAGGAAAGTTATGAAAAATTCATTGAAGTATGGTGTGTATCTATTATCAAGACTAAGTAGGTTCAGAAGATATTCATATAATCAATTTCAAGTAAAATATTAAAAAAAAGAAAACTCCAATTTTTAAGTTTTTAATTTAAATCAAATTATAATTATTATTAACTACGGGAAACAGACAGTGAAAAATACACTCCTGTGCCGGGATTTGAACCACGGGCCTCTATATTTCCAGTATAGCGCTCTTCCATCTAAGCTACGCAGGAGAATGATTTTTCACTACCGTAATCGATAACTAGTCCCGAATCCAAGCTTTCAATATTCATATACATTTAGACAGTCAATATTTATGACATTAGAACTAACGCTTATAATTATAAAGTACTCAATTAGTACCTGTACCTTGTACAATCAATTCGAAATTCAATTTTTAAGTTTTTGGTAGTTTTCATACTACGGAAAGTTAAATTTTAATTTAAATCAAATTATAATTATTATTAACTACGGGAAACAGACAGTGAAAAATACACTCCTGTGCCGGGATTTGAACCACGGGCCTCTATATATAGAGGCCCGTGGTTCAAATCCCGGCACAGGAGTGTATTTTTCACTGTCTGTTTCCCGTAGTTAATAATAATTATAATTTGATTTAAAAAAAAAAAAACTTTACCCACAGTTTTGATGTGCTTGTCTCCATTCTTGTGCATTTTTGTTGGCTCAGAAACTAGGTTTTCTGGGTAAACAATGTTCATGGTTTTATTTGCTTTCAACTGGTTAAAAGAAATATATTATTTTTTTAAGTTACTTGCCACAGCCTCTCAAATTTAGAGCTAACATTTATATTTTATTTGCTTCAATGAATATGACTCTACTGAATATTTATAACAAATTTCATTAAAATCAGTTCAGGCCCCACTTTTTGACCAGATGAAAGACATTTTTTAGTATAGGGGGGTGCGGGGTTGGTTAGGACACTTTTTTTTTAGAGGCCGTGAGAGCCACAGTTTTGCATGAACTTTTTCGCTTTTGTATGATTATCATACATAGAGATCCTAACCAACGTTTTCCAAACTTATAGCGACTAAAAAGAAACATTATCACTGACTCCAGTTATACTGGAAGGTATTTATTATTCATTCTAGTCCTTACTATATGGTTTATTCGTGTTCAACACCAATATTGTAGTTATCAACAAATATATTATGTTTTAGGCTTGAAAATTGCCGGCTAGGCCGAAACGTTGCCGCAAATGTAAAGATTTGGTATTTTTCTTTCTACCCCAATGGATCCATCACTACTTTAAATTAATTCCTAATTTTTGTTTTTCCTAATCCTTCAATTTGTCCAATGTATCCCAATGGGTGGGATACATTGGACACAGGGGTGGGGGTGGGATACTTTGGACACACACCAAAACTCCTGATTTTGCAACTGAAATTATGAAAACAATTCATTTGAGTTCTTAAATAGAAGGAATATTAAATAGGTAAGAAAGTAGGCAACCAAAAGAAGAAATAGGTACGATGTGTGTGTGATATGGGGGATGAGTGGGACAGTTGGGGATGAATGGGACATACTGTCCAACTCATCCCTCGACGCCATTTTTTTAAAAAAACACAAACAACATTGGAACACATTGTTCCACAGTAAGCAACCAAAGTGATTTGTAATGAAAAATAAATCAATTACCAGGTAAAAATATTAGAAACTCCAAAGAATATTGTCGAGGGGCTGGAAAGCTTCCGATGTGGGTCTCAAATTTTACATCAGCTTGTCTCCAAATCGAATTTATTTTTTTTAAAAAATCAATGGTAATCAACAACACGTGAGACCACTTGAGGGATTAAATAACAATTCAAGGGTTACTGACTGGTCCTCCAGGGTTGCTAATCTCTTCATTTCAACCAAAAACAACAGTGTCCAATTCATCCCACTGTCCTAACCAACCCCGCTCTCCCCTACACTTAAGTTGAGTAAATTATGTACAATAGTAGTATGACATCGTGAAATTCTTTAAATTTACCTTAAAATATGATGTTTAATGTGATAGGGTGGACTAAATACTGCTAACAGTGAGGATGTAACTAAACTAGAAGTAACTCTGGACCCAATGCTCTTCTTAGCAGATGATTCGGAGGAAGATGAAGCACCTTCATCTCCTAGTCATTCCGAGTAAGTGAAAATTAAATTGATTGAATACAGGGGTTCTTATATCTTGACTTTAAACTGCTTAACTTACTTAGTTATATTCTAATGGTTCTAAATGTTTTGAAAGAAAAGAGGAGCTAAATTTAATGCGCTAGAATTAAAGTGTTATTATCAACTCTCCAGGACTTGTGCTCTATAGTAAGACACATGGACTCACAGGAAAATATGTCTACGGCTAGTCTAAACGGAGCTTAGCTTGGTAGCAGTAAACAAATTGGTAGCATTCAGTTTGACTGGTAGGATGAGGGACTACTTCCCTTCTAAGATGGTTAAAGCTCCTTCTAGAATATTTGCTACGCTACACCCGGGGGGGGGGGGGGGGGGGGGGGGGGTGTTTAGTCTAAGCATCATGTCAATCCCTTGGACATTATTTCCTCTTTTAATTCTTCATTACCTACAATCTTCTTATATCCCTACAACTACAGATTTAGAACATTTGTGTTTTTCATTTGACGTAATAAATAGAGCTAATTATATAATAACACATGCACTTACAATAAGTGCTGCCCAACAAATTGCAAATGCAAATTGAAGGTGTTCTAATTCTGAAAATTTAAGAACAATCTTCTTGCACAGAAAAATTAGTGGAGAAGCTATATGGATTCTCAAATTTATTACAGAAGCTAGCTGGTGATCATCAAATTCTATCTGTTCCATGTGTACAAGATTTGTAAGGGCAAAATCTTAAGGTCAATTTTCACAACTAAAAAATATTTAAAAACTCTATATCAGATACAATGATTTCTTTGAATTTACTATTAGGAAAAATCTAATTTAGTTGTTGTTATTGATTAACATTGTCTTTGTTATAGTGAAGAGTATAAGAGTTCAGCTCCAGTAGCTCAAATGCCACCTCTAGTGCAGCTTACTCCCCGAACAACTTCTGGTCTGAGCAACAATCTACAATATCCCTCTGGGAAAGCCTATCAGTGTACTCTCTGTTACCGTGGTTTTCTCTCTGACTTAGGACTACAGAATCATATGTGGTCTCATCTTCCCTATCCAAGAAGATTCTCCCAACAGTCCCACAATGTTGTACCACCAGAACCAAAGTAAATATACATTTGTGTATTTATTTATTTTATTTTTTTCTAATTCAATTTCTAATAATGAATTTGTGTTATCTAGAGGTTGTTAGAGATAGATAGATGGTCAGTACAGATTTTAGTTTGGTTACTGACTTATTTTAAATCTATGGTGTTGACAATTATTAATATACTTTTTCACCTTTTGAAACAACAAATATCTTTTAAATCAGTTATTTCTCTGGAAGGGGAAAAAATGTAAAAACAAATAATGTAACAACTGATCAGTGCTCACTCTGAAGTTCGAAGTATGCACCTCGTTTTATAATGTCGACTAATTAAGTAAATAATTATTGTAAATAAGTTCATTGTAATTATTTTTTATATAATTACATCATTTTTTTTTAAATTACGCCAGCTTGGGGCAATTCAACCATTTCGTTTTGCTACTTTTATGTCTATAAAATCATGTAGCGACATACAGACAGGAAAAAAATTAAGCCTGATTTTGATTTTTGTTATGTTTATTATGAAAAAGTATCCAACATTTTACCAATTCTGATCAATGTGCAGACAAAATTTTAATTTTATATAGATAATTATTATTTTGGAAAATAATAACACATGGTTTATAAAATACCTGGTTTATCAATCTAGACAAGATATAACATCCTCTAATATGTTTATTTTAAGTTAAACTGTTTATTTTTTTTCAAATAAGAGTAGAGCCATATTAATTCAATATAAAATTAAATGCGCTTAACATAATATGTTATACCGAATATAATATAACATTAAACTCACCTTTCACTTTTTTTCTTTTACTTATGTAACTCTAGTTCTTCCATATTTCGGCACTGATGATGGCCTTATAAAGGATGAAAGCTGCTTTTATAAATAAAAATGTTTTGAATTTACTTGGAGAGACAGTTTGTGTTCTTCTTTTAAGATGACTTCCATAGACGCTCCCATATCTAACTAATATAGAATAGACTATTTTACAAGTATTTTATGGTTGAAAAGTTTTAATAAACGATTCGCAGCATTGAGTTTATTGAACATATTATTTTATCATCTCCACTCCATCTGTCCTTGATGACCAACAATGAGGGAAGAGAAAACAGTAAATAGATAATAAATGAGACTTAATAGGAGTGACTGGCTTTTACAATTTAATTTGACACAACTGTTGTTTATCTCCAGCAGGGAGAAAAAGTTATGATTTTGGATTAGTTTAGAGGGACAAAAGTAGTCTTTTCTTCCCTGAATTTAAAAAGCAGAAAAAGTAAAACGAGGGAGAAAAAGAAGGATTGCCAACTTAATTACTTTATATATAGTAGAGAATGAATGGCTAATGTAGTGAAGTTGTTGAAATCAGGTTGGCGACACTGCTTTTTCGACCTTATTTGTAATTTGTATTTTTTTCATCATTGTTTAAACCTGCATCTAAATAACCTTCTATTTGAGTTCAATTGCAATTCTTATTTGTTTTAATATTGAATCTCTTATATCTGCTATTAAAAGTGCTAACATTTATTGTTATTTATTAAATTAAAAATTAAAACTGTGCAATGGATCAAGATGCGTTTGTCAAAGACGTTGAAGAACTGTTTCAAAATACGCCATCCGATATATTGGCTGAAGCAAATGAAATGGTCACCAAATAAATAAATAAAAAAATACATATATGATGAAGCTTACGACAGTTTTTAGAAATGGTGCTTAGAAAATAATGTTGCTCAAATACTAACTTTTATTAACATTTGTGTAGTTTTATTGTTAAATTTATGTTTCAATTTATTTATTTGTTATTAATTTAATGTATAATAATGCTATTTTTATAGAAGTACAGTAAAGTCAATTTGTTTATTATCAATAAAACTTGTTTATGTATTTTCTCCCTACTGGAGGTATAATTCCTCTCGCAATAATTATCTCCCTTGGCTTCGCCTCAAGAACCAACTTATTCGCTCAGGGAATAATGGCTTACTTTACTCCCTAGGTGCATAAATAACCATTATATTATGTGCAGATATTGTAATATGTTGGAAATCACTATGGTGGCAGTTGGTCACCTTGATTGTCAACATGTTTACTTAGTAAAGTGTCACTCTGTGTCACTTCATATTAAGACGTTGTGTAAAATAATATAGTTCTCAGTTTATATATATCCAAGTGTTAAAGTTCATATTAGTTCTAGAAATAACATTCCAGTATAATATAAGCAATTATTTTATAAAAAAACCATTTATGAAGTGTTACTGAATTAACTAATTTGGTGTTGATGTACAATGAGGGTCACACTCTTGGTCCAAAGGTAGACAGCTCAAGCAGATAAATTTAAAAAAAAAAAAAATTATATATTTTTTTAATTTAAATTTCTTGTTGTGTTCGTTTTAGGAAATGTGAATGCGGAGTCTGTGGAAGAGTGTACCCTACTATGAGCACCCTTAGAGCCCATCAAATTACTCACAGTAATCTCAGGCCGCACAAATGCAATCTCTGTGACAAGACATTCAAAAGGAATCAAGACCTTAAGGTATTTTTTTAAAAAAAAAAGTTCAGTTTACTGGGGTTCCTCAAATGACCTTAGTGTTCCTCCTTTGCTCAGGATAGTTATATCATCACATGTATTTCTAATAGAGCTATCCAAAAATAAAAATATACCTTGAGAATGAGATATCTAATACTTACTGCAATAGGATCTAAAAGAAAAAATGAAAAGCTCACTTTTGCGATATTTTGACCCCTCTTTGGGTTATCTTCAGGCTGACTAGAAGATTACTTTTTCATCCTGTTGTTGCTAAATAAATTATTGTTCTCTAACCTAGGTGGCTATTATTAATAGTTTGGAATATTTTTTTCTAAAATTCCATAGCTATGCTATGATTGTCACTATTGGTATCTGTATTAAACTTCCAAACAAATTTAAAAAAAAATTAAAATTGCTTTTACTTCACACAATACAACTTCTCAAGGCATGTCTGTGATAATTTTTTGTTGAAAAATAATAATTTTAATAATATTTTTTTTTATAATAATTTATGAAAAATTATCACAGACATGCATAGCTATGGAATTTTAGAAAAAAATATATTCCAAACTATTGACGATAGCCACCTAGGTTAGAGAAAAATATTTTTTTAGCAACACCAGGATGCAGTAGTAATCTTCTAGTCAGCCTGAAGATGGATGACCCAAAGAGGGGTCAAAATATCGCAAAAGTGAGCTTTAAATTTTTTCCATTAGATCCTACTGCAATAAGAATCATATACAAGGAAACAAACCAGACTACTTACTATTATTAAATGTTTAATATTTCATATGCTTTGTAGTGTAAATTCTATAATTAGAATATTTATAAACCTGTAACTGTTTTCTCCTTTAAGAAGCTAAAGGAAGGGCCAAGACTCTGAAGTTCCCTTTATGAATCAATTTTAATTGCTAAAATGAAATCTTTTTAAAATTATTTAAAAAAAAAAACTATGAATAAAACAGAAAAAAATAATATGATAAGAAGAATCCATCATCATAAGCAGGTGTGATTATATTATTTAAAATCAAGACTTTAAGATATGTTTCCAGAAATGGTATTGGCTCTGGAGATGTTTTATGAAGTCAAAAGGAGCCTACTTTGAATGCGATACTTCTTTAGAGTGTTACTTCCCTGTTTTTTTTTAGAATACAAAAGACTGACTAAATAACTATTAAGACTGTATAGTCCAATGTACTTTGGGACAAAGGAATATCACATTTATTGTTTTTTTTATAATTTATATTAATTTTTTATTTTATTTTTTATAAGTAAAAATCTAAAGAAGTGCCTAACTAACTAAAAGAAGTAACTATTGATCATTCAAAAGAACGGTTTCCTACTCTCAATGTGCTCTAATGGATGGTTGAGTTAAATTTGTTCTTATACTGTCTTTAGGGGTAAATAAATAAATGTGTACAAGATTTTTTTTTTTAAATTGCTCCAAAACTTTTTTTTTTAATTATATATATTTTTCAATTAATGTTTAGTTTCACATAAACCAGCATACAGGAGAGAGACCATACAGGTGTCCATACTGTCCTAAAGCGTTTGCCAGCTCAGGGAACTGCTTCTCTCATCGGAAGCGAATGCATCCCAAACAGCTTGCAAAAGACAAGAGTAAGCGTCTTCAGCGGTCCAATCTATCGCATAACTAGCCATCCCTTCTCCGTCCTTAACCCGTCTTAGCTTCAGCTACACCCTCCCCCAATTTGAAAATACAATCTGTATAAAGGATATCAAAAATTTTCTATGTAAAGTACTAGTTAATGTGTGTGAAAAAGAAAAAAAATGTTTAGTGTGAGAAATTGTTGTATATTTAGATTTTAGTGCTTTTATAGTCCACACTGATGAGCAGATGTGTAAAAGAAAGTGACATTTTTGTTAGTTTGTTGACAGTTATCAGTTCTTATTTTGTTTTGTAAAGAATCTGGTCCAAAATTACTATTTATTTTTATTTTATCTTATTTATTTCAATGCACATGATGTTATTTTTAAAGAGTTATTACATTGTAACCATTATGAATATCACTAAGACAACTTTTTTACTCTTTTCAATGATTTATTTTCTATCAAAAATTAGTGATAGAGAAGAAATACAATCTATTGTGTTCACATCTCTTATTCACTGCTGTAAATTAGTTTGATCCATTTAGGTCTATTTGAAAACTGGATGAATTTTTTGAGTTTATTATGGGGCCTGCCATCGTCTTATTGTTTGGTGACACCCTTTATCAAAAAACTTAATATCTAGATTTTACTGAGACACTTAAAGACAGTTATATTGTATACAATTGCAATAGTGGAACCTCAAAAAATCATGATGGTTAATGTTTATTTCAATAAGTTTAGTTAGGTATCGTTATTTTAATGGACTGATAATTTTCTAAGGATATTGAGCTCCACGATGATTAACTTTCTTATTCAATTTTCATGTTGTTTTTTATTTGGTAGCAGTTGGCTAATATTTGGAGTGGGTTTATACTGAAAAATTTGTAAAACCAAAACCACTCAAATTTTGCTAATGTACTTTCTTATTCACCAATTAAATTTGTGTATAGTATTTACTCTGAACACTAAATCAACTGAAGTGATAACAAAAGTAAACCCTAGATTGTGTTTACTTGTTGCACCCTCAATACCTCTATTTTATTACTTAATATAACATATTTTCTTTGATTCTGTTCAACCCTCCTATATTTGGGATAAATGTTTTTAAGAGCCTCAAAGTTCTCTCTAGAACAGGAGTTCAAAAAACTAACAATGATAAAAACTTTAGTAAAAACAATTTGAGTTCAATTTCAAGAGAGGCAAGATTCTTTTTTCCTCACTAATTATCTTACCAATAAGCGAGTTAAGTGCCTGATTTATGTGGTTATAAGAGAAATCTACACTTCCTCATATAATTAGCCCTTTTATTACTAGGGCTAGTTTATTTGTTAGGTGATGTGTTGTGGGGGCTACACACACGATATTATGTTAAGGCAGTCAGTATATTCATCTGCTTGCCTGTATTTGATATATTTTATGTTTTCAGTGCCCCATTCTCTGGTAAAAACATATGATAGAAATACCACTAGCACACCAAACTCTTGTTTGCTTTTTTTTTATCTGTATAAGGGTTCATACTGTGCTACCTGTTTTCAAGTGGTTAAAGTTGAAAAAAAATGACAATATTTTAGTAATAAGTACTACTCAATGCAGTAAATTGCCACATCTGAGTTTTTTTTGTAAGTTGATAATGGTGTAATGTAATTTGCTATGAAGAATACCTGTTTAAACCTTAGCAGTAAAATGATAAATCAATTTGTTTAGAGGAGAATATTAAGTTTGCCTTCCTTGAATAAATATTAAAATAAAAAATTACAACCTCTTATTCAGTGTGAGCGCAGAATTGTATGATATTCATAGGTGCAATATTAAGTTTGTCAGAGCGGACTAAGCATAAGAGATTATTGTTTTTTCTCTATCTTTTTATGTTTTCATGTATTTTTTATTTTTTTGTGTGTGTGATTTATTTATTTGTTCCTTTACAAATTAAATGTGTTATTTTTTTATTATTACTTTTTTTTCTTCAAAATGTTTAATTTTCGTGATATTTTAATTCTCTCTTTTTTGTGCAGTTTTTTTTTCATATTTAAATATATTATTGTTGTTACTATATTTTTTTTTCTTTTCTTTGTAAAGTACTTAATACTTTGAATTGACTTGTTTTTTTATTGTTCTAGTCTTTGATTTATAGTCTTGATGTGCTTATTATTTAGTTGCCAATTTATTGTAATGTATTGAACAAATAATGTTGTTTTTTTTAAATATATAATCTATTCAAGAGCAGGAAAGCATATTATTATGAGATATTTATGAGGTGAAATTAAAACTATACAGTTGAAAACAAATAATTTTACTTTTTCTAGTCTTATACTTGTTATTTATTTATTGTTTAAAAATAATTGCTCATGTATATTTATTATAAATTACTTGTACTTTCTCTCTTTAGAAATTTATTTTAAGAACAATTATAACTCCTTATTAATTTGATTTAAGAAATTAAAATTGGAAGGCATTATTTATACCATAAATTTATATAAAAATCAAGATAAAGTTGTAAGTCTTCAGGTATTGATTATTGAGGCATTATTTCTTGAGATTTTGTTCTTATTTGAAAGTATTTTCTAGGGCAGGGGATTCATGTAAGAAGATGTTTAAGTACAATTAAGAAAATATGTATTACTTCTAGTCAAATTTTAATACTTGTGTGTGCCATAAGTTGTGTATTTTTTTGTAATATTATCATTTTACTGAAAACAAGTACGGCGTGCTTCACATAAGTACGTGAGGCGATAATCGCCGGTTTCTGTACGATTAAGTTAAAATTATAAGTGTAAAGTTTTAACAGTTGCATGTTCTTTTTCTACACTTCAAGATCTTTAAAAGGATGTATAACATGTCATGGTGGCTAAAAACTTTTCTTTAGTCACCCGCCATATTGGCCGCCATCTTGAAAATATTAAGTATAAAGTTTTAACAGTTGCATATTCTTTTTCTACACTTCAAAACCTTTAAATTGATGTATAACATGCCATGGTGGCTAAAAACTTTTCTTTAGTCACCCGCCATCTTGAAAATATTAAGTATAAAGTTTTAATAGTTGCATATTCTTTTTCTACACTTCAAAACCTTTAAATTTATGTATAACATGCCATGGTGACTAAAAACTTTTTTTAGTCGTCCACCATATTGGCCATCTTAAAAATATTAAATGTAAAATTTTAATAGTTGCATATTCTTTTTCTACACTTCATGACCTTTAAAACGATGTATAACACATTATGCTAACTAAAACTTTTTTTTAGTCTTCCGCCATATTAGCCGCCATCTTGACAATATTAAGTGTGAAAACTCCAAAATGTGTCCAGTTGTCTCAAATGCCGAGATGCACCTTTGTGCTGAATTTCATATTCCTAGCTATAGCAGTTTATGAATTGAAACAAGCAACGGACAGACAGACAGACAGAGCCGTTATAGAGGGTTTCTTTTTTTACTTCGTACAGAAACCTAAAAAAAAGAAATTTTGATGTTAGTTCTTCAATATAAACTTCCCTGAAAATATCAACAGTGAGAACAAAATGTTTGGAAGTATAACTTACAGTGTTTGTCATAGATAGTCATTAGATGGTCTTATTATTGCTAGCTTATTATTGTTAATGATATTGTACATTCGAACCTGTAACGTTCAGAACGTAGAGTAAGTTTTAAGAAAATACTTCTAAAATACCAAAAAATAAATTATATAATTCAAAGAAAAGTTGAGCTGCTTGGCTCAATTTGGTTTATTATCTACGTTTAATTCAATTTATTTTATTGAATGGAAAGGTTTTCCTATTTTTTTATTTTATTTTTACTTTTCTAAATAAAAGATTATTAATAGAAAAAAAAGTCCTTGTAATTTCAGGTTTGACGTATTTATAATTTTTAATAATATCAAATTATTGCATTATTTATAATATAAAGTCATATTATTCTTAAACGTTTGTTGGTCTCAAATTCTAGTTTAAATTTTTTTACTAGTCCTTTTATATTATAAGCAATAAGATAGTCCTTTTATACTATATTCGTTATAGTTATCTAGCTCTTTACTTTATAATTTCTCTTCTATTTAACTAATAAGTTTAAATGTCACCACATTAAAAAATAAAAAATCTCAGCATTCTATGCTTACCTGCTCATGTAGAATTTAAGTGCAATTAAAAAAAAAGTTATTATTTTCTAGTCAAATTTCACTGTATGTGCCATAATAATTTTTTAAAAAATAGATGAAGATGTCTATTAACACAAATGCGGGATAGTCAAATTTTATTTATCTGTATTTAGTTTAAAAGTATAGTACATAAAGGATATTTGAATTGATTTATATATTATTTAAAAATGAATTTTCATGTTTATTGCAATTAATAAGTTTCATTGTAATAAAAAATAATTAATTATTTTATGCACTTATTTTTGTTATTTAATTGTTTATCTGTTTTAGAATGATTTTATTTGTGTGATTTTTTTAAAATTAACTTATTACTTTTTATTGGAAAATATTCAAAAGAAAGCTCTAAATTGCCCATCAAGTTTGTCATGAGGCAACAATCTTTTAAAATGAAAATATTCTTTGGAAATTTTAATTCTTATTTATTATATTATATTGAAATAATCCACAATCAACTAATCTTATGATGCCTACTGTTTACTATGTAGTATTTTTCATATTTTGTTATCAAGACTTTATTTTATGCCTTGTTTTCATCCAGCCCACTTGTGTGGAAGTGAGCTGGGTATTGGGGATGAAATAGAGCAGCACAACAATGTAAACAGGTTACTTGCGCTGCCTGTTACTCCCCTCGTTTGCGGTTTTTCGTGTGGAAGTCCAAGGACAGGCAGCATAAGTGGTAGGAAGTGATTACACTCTGCTCTTCTACTTACTTGCCTAAACCCATAATGCTTTATTAGCAAAAATTCATAAAAAATTCCAACATGTTCCGATTGCACTTAAATTTGCAGCAATTGTACCTCTTTATAAGATAAACATTCCCAGTGAATTTCGTTTTGATATATGTTGCCATTTTGAAAATATCAACTTTTGAAACATTAACGCTAAATAATTTCATAACTATTTTGGCAATATCCACAAATAAAGTATCAATAGAAACTGTTGGCCATAAAGAACAAAATGCAATATGTCGCTAAAGCTGCATTTTCTTTGACGTTCTCCATGGTCCGAGGTAGAATGGGAAGCAAGTAAGAGGGAATGTAAACTCTTACTGCCCTTGATGTTGCCACAAAAGTATTTTGGGGAGTAAATACAATACAGCAGCCCAAGGAGCAGTGGAAGTGGCTGAATGTATACGTGGAGTTTGAGATACAAGTCCTTTAAAAGAATGTCACTAAAAGCAAGAGTATAAGTAGCAATATTGAATTACTTAAATAATAAAAAAAGAAAAAGGACAAGAAAATAAATTTTATTATTATCATGTTTTTTTTATCAATTTAATAAATTAAATAATTCTTGGATTGACTTATGAATAACAATATCTAAAATTGTAAAATGCCATTAGATGGGGGAAGTTGTTGATTACTTCACCTCAAGAAATTAAGTTAAGCATCTTTAAGTATGTAAATAAAACTCAAAATTAATTGGTTTATTGTCAAAAGACCACAATAGCTAATCTTTCGACCACTTAAGTTAATCATTACTTCTTTCTTTTTTTTCCTTTATGGCACTACAGCCTGGGGTGGGCTTTGGCCTATTGTACAACTCCCTTCCAATCTTCCCAGTTCTCTGGAATGCCATCCTTGTATGCCCCTCTTCTCTAAGTAGCTCTTAACTCCATCCATCCATCCACTGATTCTGGGGACGTCCTTTCTTTCTTTTTCTGAAAAGCCTTCGATACTAATTGAGGTGCAATGTGGCAGAAATGTAATTGGTTAATCACCTTTAATTTGTTTACCACTTTTAGAATTTCTTTGACTAAATAACTATTACGACAAAGGGATATTTAGTTCAAGAAACTTAGGGACAAATGAACATCACTCTTCTGTACGTAAAGGTGATAACATCCCTTAGTCTAATTTACTATTAACACAAGGTAATATTTACACATTAAAGTAATTTGGGGTGGGCAATCAAGTAAATGAATGCCCAGCCTTCCACATAGCATTTACTTTCGGCATTTGTCCATTGTCCATCCTCTCTACATGATCCAACCAGCGAATTCTTTGAGCCTTGATAAAGTAAACTGTTTTTACCATCATTGTACCTGATTCTCCATGGTCCAGTACTCGACCAAATATCCTTACAGATGATCCTTCTTTAAATATTTTCATATTAGCATTATATGGTCTTTGAGTTGAAAGTTGGTCACTACTAGTATACTGAAAGTGTCTCAGAACTACTGGCTTGAATTAAACATAATTTATTGTGTCCTTATGGTAAGCTGATCAATTGTCCTCCTTGAGTTTTATTTTTTATGAGTAATAATGAAGTCTTATGATTAACAATCTTCATTATTGATTCTGGTATCTTATTTATACTCTCATATTTCATGCAGTAATTTTAAAATCAGGGAGTATATGAAATAAAGTTTTTTATTTTTAATTAAAAAAATATTAACTTAATTTGTAGATATATCTTCCATAAATACTTCCTTAATCTGTGTAAGACTGAACATTTAATCTTGTTTTAATAAAAACATTTTTATAGTTTCAACTCATGGTAAAAGTGATTCAGTGGATTCTAGTCTGAAAAAAATCCTCCAGTTTTGACTCAATAGATAGCTTCTTATAATTTTCTTTTTACTATGTCAAATTCTTTTTTAATTTAATGAGTCAAATTCATTTTTTAGTATCTCAAATTATTTTTTAAGGTCTTTTGTTTTTGTTTCCTAGTTGTGTAAAATCCCAACTGCCTGTTATTTTAATTTAATTATTTTAATGCTAGCTTTGACTAATCTTTATTTATTTTTCTAAAATTTAATTTATCAGGATGCTATGAATTTTGTTCTAAACTTTTAATTTTTGTTTAATATTAAAATTTATTTTAAATAACAAAAAATCTCTAAATACAAAGAAAAAAATAGTGTCAGATAGACAATATATTTATTTAGTTGTTTTTTAATTGGGATTTTTATCGCCTAGTTATTTTAGATAAAGATTCAGGGAATGTACAGTAAATAGTAATCCTGAGGATGAATTGTGGCTATTGCACTATCTTCATTCTTATAAAACCTTAAATATACTTGTTATAATCATTTACACTTATATATTAATTAAGTGTGGCTCACTTATATTATACATAAAATTTACATTTTATTACCACCGCAACAACAATATCAAACATATAAAGTGACCAGTAAACAAATGAGGCACCTTCACATCATAATATCACTAACAATATCAAACATATGAAGTGACAAGTAAACAAGTGAGACAACCTTCACTATATAATATCACTAACAATATCAAATATATGAAGTGACAAGTAAACAAGTGAGGCAACCGTCACTTTATAATAACACAATATCAAACTTATGAAGTGACAAGTAAACAAGTGACTCCATACCTGAACTCTCTCCTCCAATTTCCACTTTTTCACCTATGCCCTAAGATCTAAGAGAGCTGTTATTTCTCATTCAAGCAATATGTCATATGCAAACTATTTTTGTCGGGTTTAGAACCTTTCTCACTATGTGTTTTTCTAAATGTTTCACATTGATGATCATATAAAGTAAATAGAAGAAGTTGCTGATGCCTTTTTCTTGAATACCCTAATTTTATATTGATTGAATGTAAAAAAAAAAGTAAATAAATAATTATAATAAATAATTATAATAATGTTATTAGAAATAGCTGATCTTTAGGTTCAAGTCAGAATAGTTTTTGGTTTTTGTATTATATCATCCAGTAAACCTATAATTAACATTATTGATTATTTTAATATTTTATTTTTACTTTGGAGAGCTTAACATTTGGTTTCTACCTATAACTGTCAATCTTTTCACCTCTGGAGGGTTATATGGAATCAGACTAAAATATAATACAGTTATAATATTTTATGAGATTATACCTTTTTAACGAATATGTTATGTACTAATTAAATATGAAGTATTTTTTTTTTTTAAGATGTCCCAAAAAATAAAAGGTTTATTAACAATCTTTGTCTTCAAAATAATAACATTTTATTTGGTTTATTAAAAAAATGGAAGGTGTTTGTTTATACCAACCAGAATATTATCATGTAACTACGGTACTAATTTACTTGATAACCCACCCACTGTTGGGTAAACAACTAAATGAGATGCCACGTGTGGATTTAATTGGTTACCTACCCTATATTTGTTTACTGAACAAGGAATATAATAAGGAAATTTTGGGCAAAGGAACATCGCTCTTCTACATGTAAAGGTGGTAATATCTCTTAATCTAATTTACTATTAAGACATGGGAATATTTACACATTAAAGGTAATTTGGGGTGGGTAACCAAGCAAATGAGTGCCTAAACTTCAATATACATTTTTGATTACTACAACCCTTGCAAAAGGCCCAGATTGTAAATTGGTTATTCTGAAGTGGAAATTAATTGTTCAAAATTCTGTTAATTATTTTTTTAAATTATATTTTGTTTGTCAATTTCTGTATGTTCTTTTTTTTAAGGTTAATAGTTATTATTATTTTTCAATTTTAGCTATGATTTCAACACAATTAGATATCATTCTGTACTTAAGTTTAATTCACACGATTTGAATTGTTAAATAGTTACGTCAATTTTCTCCTCTGTGATTGTAAGATTAATATTTATACTGTTGTTAATCAAATTTTAAGTTTTGGGTTATTTTGCCGTCTTTTTATTAACCGAGATCACACTGAATAAAAGCTTGATCAGTTTTTAATACGAATGAGTTTATATATTTTTCAATTAACTTATGATCAAAATTTTAAGTGATTGAAACCAATCTGTATAAATTTGGCTATTATGGTTCAATCATTTTGATAAATTTATTTATTTTTACTTTTTATTCAGTGTGATGAATTTTTAAGTTTTCACCTTTTTTAAAAATACTATAAATAATATTTTAATAATTTACCAAACTATAACCTGTTGGAGCATGTTTAGAGCTTTAAGAATTCAGTGTATATTTTAGTCATTATTGATATAAGTAATGTTGTTTTTTTATTAATATTATTATTAATTTAATTTTTTTTTTTTTTTTGAAAAAAAATGTACTTAAATTGAAATTGATTTAAATGTTAGTTATTAATCACTCATAGTTTTTGAAATGAGCACTCAGTTTAGTATTTTCAGAACCAATAAGTCACATGAGCTTCTTAAGCTAAGAGCTCCGGTATTTTTTATAGCTTTCTAATAGAGAAAAACAGGTGAAAAAATGATTTTTTAGTATTATTTTATACATGACTGTATATTTGTTTATAATTGAGTGGATGTAAACATGTGCTGTATTAAAGAAGTGATCTGATTTATGTGTCTTGTTTCACTTTTTTTAAAGGTTTTTTTTTTCAGGTGATAATATCCTAGGATTGTTTACCTTCTCACCACTCTCAGGCCTCAGGTTCTGTGATGACAGAGAGTGTTTTTTTTACACAAATCTCTGGGTCTGTAATGCAACTAATGGTTAGTACACCAATCTCTGGATCTGAGACCTCATAGGAAAATCTATTTTTAACAAATACTCTTATTACACACCATTCTCTTAGCTGACTGACAGAACCACAGACAGTGTGACAGTTTTTGTGGTAGCAACCTTAGTTCTTCAGCAAAGAGAAGATTTAAATGAGGAGAAACTAATGTGTGATGCTACTAATGGTTATTACACCAATCTCTGGATCTGTGATGCAGAGAGTTGTTTTCCTACCAACCTCTAGAACTAAGACCTCATGGGAACATCTATTTTTAACAAATATTCTTATTACACACCATTCACTAAGCCTGCTGACAGAACCACAGAAAGTGTGACTGTTTTTGTGGTAGCAACCTTAGTTCTTCAGCAAAGAGAAGATGAGAATGTGGAGAAAAGTTTCCCTCCTAAGTCAGGTTCTGTAATGGTTTTCTCATTTTATATCACATTTCTTCTTAATCACATAACCTACTCAGAAGTTTATTCCTTCTTAAACAAATTTTAATAAACATAGGTTTGAAGGGAAAACAAACTTGTAAAAAATGTATTAAACAAGAAAAACATTTTTAAAAAATAATATAAATTGAGTTCAGATTGTTTGCAAATAGTATTTACCAGTTATAAACAATCAAGTTTTAAATTTACAAAGTTAAAAAAATATATCTACAGTGAGTCCCAGGATAGAGTATCCGAGAGGAAACATTTTCTTATTTTTGGGTTTTCGAAAAAAAGATTTTCTTTATAAAAACTCCTGCTTGTTCTTAAACCTCTAAAAATGATAAAATTTTCTTGATTTTGTGTACAGGGTGTTTTTTTTTTTGAAAACTTAATATGACCAAGAGTAATCTACCCTAATTTTTGATAATATTGAAAAATATTATTTAGAAAAGTGGTTCAGAATTGCAAAAAACGTATAAATATTAAATATTAATTTATTTTATGAAAACAAAATAAATTACTTACAAATCAAATAATAAGCTAATGTAATAAAAAATAAATCATAACAACAAGTAATTAAAAATTCTAATCTTAACATCTATTTTAGTATCACAAAAAATCAACAGAGTTGAAAGAAAAAGAAAAAAAATTAAAGAAATTATCATTCAAATGTATTGCCACCTACTTCTACGCAAATGTTGGTTCAATTTATGAATTCTAAACAAGCCTTGTGAACTTTCTCATGTGGAATAGTGGCAGTGGCATGTTTAATTCTTTCCTTTAACTCTTCCAAGCTATTATCCACTTGTTCCTTATCACACTTGTTTATTATAAAAATCCAGAGAGAACTATTTGTTGTATAAAAAAAAATAGTTAGCATTGTTTATTTTTAGAAAACAAACTAAATTTTATTTCAGAAAATTAACTAAAATTTAATAATTCATAAAATAAAATAATATTTAATAATAATAAGTTTTTTGCAATTCTGAACCACTTTTATGAATAATGTTTTTCGATAACATCAAAAGACCTCCAAAAAAAAGACCACCAAATAAGGGTAGTTTACTCTTAGTCATATTTTAAATTTTTTAAAAAACAGAACACCCTGTACACAAACTCAAGAAAATTTTAGCATTTTTAGAGGTTTAAGAACAAGCAGGAGTTTTTATAAAGAATGGCTTTTTTTCGAAAATCCAAAAATAAGAAAAATTTTCCTCTCGGATACACTATCTTGGGACACACTGTATGTTACAACTTTTTAAATGAAACAGTTTATATATACATATTATTTTACAATTACCTGATTAGTCCCTGGCATATCATTGGTGGTTGTGGTTCAATAAAAGAAGAATTTACATAGTGAATAAAAATTATCAGATTTTTTAACAACCAATCGCAAATAGAGGATAGCGACTATCAATTCCTATTTGTGTAAATTGTTGTGAACGTTAATTTTTAATATATGTATTATTATTTTAATAAATTAGGTTAAAAACAAATGTAGGTTAAAGTTATGACTAATGTTTAGTCTTGAGATCTGACTTCAGTTAATTGTTAGAGACAGTGCTGAACAGTATTTGATCAGGATTGAATTTAAGCCAAACTCAGAGATTCTTAAGTAATGTAGGTTAGTCTTGGTCCTTTCAATGGATAGTCTCAGAAGGATTACAATTAGGCTCTTAGCCTTGTTCCTTTAATTAATTTCACCTGTGAATATAATTAGTGCACTAATTTGCCTTATTCGATTATCTCTTAGATCTATAATTGATGAAATAACTTCAAAGGTTGAAACAGAATGCTGTTAAGAGTTCATTGGCCTTAGAAGGGTCAAAGGCATTAGTCTCATTTATTAAGTTAGTTGTTTCTTTTGAGATTCTATTGCTCACTCTTAGTGGTATTGAATAAAGGACTAACTTAATCAGTTTTTTTAATATAGATTGGTTACCACCTCAAATAACAAAGCAATCATTGAAAAAACTAAAAGTTCCTTCAAATCAAAATTAAAGCCTTGCTTATACTGAATAAAATTATTAAATTTAGTGAATAAAAAAAAAAAAAAAAAAAAATGAATACTGATCGATTTTGACCACAATAGTGATTAAAGAAAGTTTAGTTTATTTGAACTTATGTGTTCTTAAAATATTTCCTTTTTAACAATAACTTATTGATTTTGTTCTTTAATTTTTATTCACTAAGATCATATTATTATCTTAAATAAAACTTAGATCCTAATCTTGATTTAATTTGAGCATCAATTTTAAACCACTAAGTTATTGCTTAATGTAAAATTGTATTTAATAGAACTTTTTTTTTTATTGGTAATTCTTGTGATAACAATCTTTCAATTGCGTTGAAGCCTCCAGTATTGATTTATTATTCTATCCTTATGAGTGCAGATGGTTAATGTACAAGGTTTATGAATGCAATAAAACTCTTGATTGGTTGTGCCACAAATACCAAGTGTTGTAATTATTTTTATTATTATTGTAATAATTTCTTGCAGTTTTCAATGCTTGATTATTTGAGTATAAAATGGTAATTTTTACTTCAAAAAAATTATTCTTTCAATTATTTTAATTTTATTTCTCTGTGAGTCAACTCTCAGTGCAGATTTGACTATTCATCAATCAGCATGAACACTTGTGAGTATCTCTACATCGAACAACTGCTCTGCATCTATCCAGAATGTTTTTCAGTTCTGCCTGTAGTCTGTTAAGGTATGTGCAAGAGGTCACTGCTAAGAGTGTACATTTGTTGTTAAAGGATCTAGGTTTCCTTGGATCTCAGAAACGCAGCTTGTTAATAATTTATGGCATCTCTGGAAGGTTCCTATATTTAGTGTTAAAAAAAATAATTAAATAGAATAATTAAATCAATTTAAATATGTTTTATAATATTTTGGTAAGACGTTTTCATGTTTATATTCATGTTACCTGTTGTGTGGGCATTTAAAGCAGGTCAAGTTGGTGCACACATCCGAAGGTTGAGGAATTAAAATGGCTATGCGATACCCCATCCTGGATTAATTTAAATAATTAACCCACATTAATAATTTATTTAAATTGTAAAAAAAACCAATATAATTACTATACAGACATCTATCAATTTCAATCATTACCCCCTCCCCCCTACTACTTCTCTGTCTCACAAGTGAAGACATTTTTTTTTAAATGTCCTAAAAACCAGTGTTTCTTTTAGAATTTGAGGTCTTTAACAAATACTTTTTATGTAAATTTGCATTCTAAATTCCAGGTAATAAACATGTTCTTGGGCATCCCTTTTAATTCAGATAAGCAAACATTCAGCGTTGTGTTAAGTTGTCGCAATGAACTTAACCTTATTCAGAATGAACTCTTAAAATTACCTAAATATTATCACAGTTATCAATAACAAGATTTTTGTTAAAACTCTTAATGATAAAACTTTTATCATTAAGGGAAGTTGCATGTCGTGCTTTTTTTATGAAGTTAAGTTTTAGTTGTACACAAAATTTAAGAAACAAACTTTTTCTTCTGTCTATCAATTAATGAAAGGGTCTTGGGTTTGAGGTTTGAGATGCGTTTCCTTCTCTTTATTTTCTGTTTAGTAAAATAGACCAAAGTGAATTAAAGCAAAGGTGGAAAGTTCTCCAACTTTACCCTCTCAACCTTTTAGTAGTGGAATTATTTAGAACCTTGTTCTGAATTAGACCAATACTAACTTGAGTTTGAGTAAAAGCAGAAGTGAAGTTTAGTGTGTAATGCTTTTACACCCTCTATACATTTGAGAGGCTCTTTAAATTGTAGGATCACTACATCAGTATCAAGTTACCTTGAATTAAACTTTATCTTTAGAGCCCCATACTTGTTCAAACATGTTGTTCAACCCAGTCCTGCAACCTGCCTATTGCCTATACACAGTCCAACGCTATTTTAAGGGGTTTTGATTTTACAAACAAGTTTGTCAAACCTGAAACTTTATTGTACAACACGTTGAACGTGATGTACAACTATATATGGAGGCCTTTAGACCTAATCCTGTTTCTTACATTATCAGAACTTACTTCTGTTCATTGATACATGAATTATAAATAAATGAAAAATACCAGTGTTGTATTTGCATTTTTAGGAAAAAAATAGTTAATGATCTTTAACTTGTTGCATAAGCATATTAATGATATTTTCAAAACTTATTTGACCTTCTATAAGGCCTTAAAGCATGTTGAAATGTTCACAGAAAAAGTTACTTGGATAAAAATTCATTCATAAATTACAATCGCCCTTAGAACTATAAAAAGGTTCTATAATCTCCCCTTGTGCTCTTAAAATAAGCAGACCTGTATAGACAAGGGGTTTTGATCAAATAAATCAAAACCTTTATAATGTGATTAAATCTTTTACATTTTTAGTCAATTTGTTTTTTTATCTAGAGGGGGATAGGCTTGTTAACATTCAGGTGGCAGCACTTAATGGAAGTTAATTGGGATTCTCACCCTGGATTGTAAACCCTACTTTAATAATTATATTTAATTTTTCAGGAATTATTTACCTTGCTATGTATTATATTAAAATTCATCAGAAAAATGTATAGAAAGCACTTACAATAAAGAAAAGGAAAATGAATAAACATGTAAATAATAAGCTCTTGACTAGACTGCAGTAATGTCGCACCACATTAATGATACTTAGCAACTAAACGCTGACAGAACAAAGGAGACAGAATGTACACTTCCTGCGATATCTAGCTTATCAATAGTTAACTAACGAATAGCAGAGGGTCTTATTTTACTGGCAACTCTCCGTAGATCACTATACTTGATAATTCATGAACTGCAGTGCTAACTCTTTGGGCGTGATCACTTGAAGGTTAAAAAATTACCCATAAAATATTTACCATAGCAAATATGCTTAAATAATTTAAAAGGGTTTCAAAATGTCTTAAATACCTAAACACCTACAATTTTTTAAATACTTTATGCAGGTTTATTAAAAATTAATAAACCGATTCCATGAAGCTATATTTTATTAAGAATAAGTACAACAAACTTTTTATCAAGTAACAAGTACGAACATTAAGTTTTATTTCCTGTCCTACAAATGTTCAAAGTGTCTAACATCTGCAGCACAGGCCACGTCAAGGCGACATGAGAATTCCTTCCAAATGCATTGCAGTATATTTTTTATTTTAGATGTTTATTTTAATTCATGATACAATAGGTATTCATAATACAAATAGCAAATACCTAAACATAAAAGGCTTGGCCTTTGGACGTGAGCCGGAGTTAGATCTAAATTAGTACAGACGTTCAGACCTTTACAATGTTTAGTTAAATTATAATTGTTCTTATATTACACACTCAAACGTATTATCTCAATCTTACTTTTTCTTAATGTTTAATTCCTGCTCTGTTGAATAAGCAGTTACCGTTTCTTGTTTTGTTACCACTACAAATACCCCCCCCCCCCCCCCCATCTAAACTGACTTAGAATGTGCCCCCCAGACCTAGCCGCTGGATACGCCACTGAGAGCTTCACAATAAATATTCAAAATTACATAATATTTAAAGAGAGCAACAAATTATTTTATCCACTTTAGATTTTTGTTTTATCTGTCGTATTTTTTTTTTTTTTAAATGATATAATTTCTCTGTGATAACATGACCTTATTATTATGATTTAATAATAGGTTGTTTTTTTATTAAATAAATTATTATAAAACCGTTTTTTACAGTTCTTTATATCTAAGATTTTAAAAAACAGTTGAATTTAAATTTAGCGCTATATTAACGAGCATGCGTAGAAAGAACAGTTAATAATCGAAGGTTATATCGATAGTCCCTTTTTACCCTTTTTTAGACATCGATCCTTAAATCCTTAGTTTGGCGCGGCCTTCGGACAAGTTATTTTCTGTTGCGATCGTTTTCGTGTTTTTTAGTGGTTCTTAACTTTATTTGTGTCATGTTTATTGTTCGAAGTATTGTTGCTAACAGAAGATCTCTTTTGGTAAGTGAGACTTATATAAAAATTATATTGTCTTATGTTTTCATTGAGTTTTATTATGCCAGTACTTTTCCGTTTCTAACAGTTCCTTAAATTTTTTCCGTGAGGTGTTAATTTACTGTAGAAATTAGATTGATGGATATAAAAGAATCCTTTTTAATGATTCATTCCTTAATTAACGATCTTGATCAATTTAAATTCGATTAATATCAAATTTATTCATTTGTACTAAAAGAAAATCTATTTGTTTCCGAAAATTAATTTGATACTAATTGAAATTAAGGTTATGAAATTTATCGATATCGATTTGAGGATCTTCGTATGACCTACTTTTTTTTTATATCCATTGTCTTGAAGAATCTGAAATCTGACGTTGGTTTCCATTAATTACAGCAAATTTGATTCGTAAAATCTAAGTTGATCTTGAAGGTGACCATATTTCCTCCACTGATAACCAGGACCCTCAAAAAAAATAAGGAGCAGGTTAACGTGTGGCCGAAAATGCGTAGTAAAATTTATTTATCAATATTTTTGTTCCCCCCCCCCCCCTCAAAGATTTGTCCTCCCTGACGTCTCCTGATTTTTTGTTTTCACTAGGATAGTCCCGGTAAACCCAGGACGAATGGTCACCTTAATTTCTTGAAGTTAAAGTTAGTCCAACGTTTGAATAAGGCTTTAACTGGATAACTTTGGTTGTTAAAAGTCCTTAGGTTGTTAACTGATATAATGTTGTAAGACTTATATAGTTGGTGAAATGGTTTCCTAATTTTCCTGTGTATGAGAATAGATCATATGATAAGTATTTCTCATCACCATTTTTGCAACTCCTATATTTCCAGGATACGGTATATTTAACAATTATTTTATAAAATAGGTAAATATAGGGCTGTTATTATTTAAAGAAAATACAATCTTTCTAAGCCATAACATCGTGTATTATTACGGATCATCACCTTTACAGAAAATATAAATTATCTATAACAAAGGAACAAAGCCTTTAGAATATGGTATCAGGTATCACCTATAACAAATATTGGGGTTGCGGGTTATCGGTAATCTACGATCCTAATTAGAGGAATTGTAACACCTGAATAAGCCTTTTGTATCCTTAACATCCTAATCTGGGGCATTTTTTTTCCTAAATTACTCACCCTATTCTCCTTAAAATCCTAATCCGGGGCATTTCTTACCTGAAGAAACCTTATTTATATTTCCATAAGATCCTAATCTGGGACATTTGTTTACCTGAATTACTACTGACCCCTCTTCTTCTTCTCCTTACAATCCTAATCGGAGGCATTTCTTACCTGAGAAAACCTTTATTTTTCCTTAAAATCCTAATCTAGGGCATTATGCTTACCTGAAAAAACCTTTTATCCAAATCCTTAGCATTTCTTACCTGAAGAAACCTATTTTTCTTGAAGAAGGTGTGAAACTTTTTATGTTTAAGGATTGTAAGGCTCTCACGGCTGTTAAGTATATATATAATATATTTTATGAGTATAAATAAATCTTACAATTTATTTTTTCCTCCTTGACACAATAAAGATCTTATAAAAAGTCCTAACAACAATCTAATTTATTCATTCCCACTGTTAAGATTTGTATTAGATTTATCATTTATCTTTAAATTATGTATTTACTTTTACCTTCTATTTGTAATAATGTTATGAGGACTAATCGCGCGTCTGTTTATTTATTTTGTTTTTTGTTAATTATTGATATTTTAAATACGGTCTATTTTTTAGGCCAAGGAAGGTTATAGGCTGCAGGTTACACTTATAAACAACTTACCTAATAATAGATCTTGTCTACTTTTTACTAATAGACTAAGGGCAGGGCCCCATGATGTATTGTTACCAACCTCAATTTTCTAATTATAGTCATATAAAATGGATCGTATAAGGAGCAAAACTGTTAAAATACCTGTCACTATGTTTGCTACATCTGTCATCGCGAGGCTCTCTACTGTTTTAAAGTAAGGGATGCTTAACTAGAATAAGTATATACATAAATAACAGCTCATGCTGTTTGTCATAAACATAATTTATCACTCTCTAGTCTTGGAATAATATTGTCTGGCATTGGTTTGTTTAAACTGTTGAAAACCTTTGGATTGGTAGTGTAGACATGTGGTAGGTAGGTACTTCTTTTTTCTTAGTTCTTATAAAACGTGATTGCTGATTGCTGCCGAGCCGATGATATAAAAACATTATTTGCCACTATCTACCTATAATACATAATATAGCTCTGATATTGGGGCAAACTTTATACAAACCTATATATCTATGAATTGTTTGACATCTTATGTCTTTTTTGATCTACTGCCTAACAAATTAATTTGTTATTTTCTATTCTAGGGTGGATCAGATATACAGTAAATAAATTATTTCTATTGATGATGTAGACTTCTAACAAAAAATTATATATTTTTTTTAGTAAATTTAGGGATTACTTCTTAGCCAATATATATGTTGTTTATTCTTGGTATAATATGGCTCTGGCATTGTTTAGAATTGTGTAAAGCCTATATCTATAAAATAGTGTAGACATTTAGTGCGGCTCATACTACCCTAACGAAATGTGGTTCTAACTTTGAGACATCTCATTTGTAGAAATCTTGTCATACTTCTCAGTAATATTTTATAGTTGACACTGTCTAGTCTTGAGCTATTATGATTCTGACATAGAGATATACAGTCACAATACCCGTATACATTGATATTGTAGATATCTCGTGGCTCTTTCTGTATAGTAAAACTATTAAAATTAGTTGTTACAAACTAGTCTAGATGTAATATGGCTTGACATTGTATTAAACTCATTTTTCCTGATACCCATTACTAGTTTCAACTTTCTATGGACTAAATAAGTTAATAGACTAACATGACTTGAGATAACCTTTTTTTAAACTATTGATGTATACTACTATGTGTACTATTATCAGTGGCGTAACTATGGGCCCGCATTGCGGGGGCCCCCGGTGCCAGGGGGTCCCCTAAATCCAATGTACCAATGCTGACGGGGGCCCCCTATAAAGCAAACTACCTGGGGTTCATACTTCTATCAGGGGGGCCCCATTCAGTTGTGACCACCGCGAGCTTTTTTTTTTTTTGCTCATCAATTTTCTTTTGGTGAGGGCCCCAAAAAGTTCTTGCGGGGGGCCCCCACTACCCTAGCTACGCCACTGACTATTATGTATTGTTTGTGTATTTATCTCGTGGCTCTACCTTGCAAACAGCTTTAAAAGTAAAATATAATGTCATATAATACTTAAACCCATTGTGAGGAAAGCATCAGATTTCACTTTTATTGAAAAAAAATGTTATTTCAATCACCATTACGTGTTGTACTTGTAATATGTTTCTGACGTTGATATGAAATAAGTGTGATCGTGTAAGGTGCCCTTTCCAACAGTCCATCAGTAACAGATATTTTACAAATTTAAACAATTCTTTACACATGTTGTTACAAGTATATATGTATAGTCTGTCCTCCTTACAACGAACTTCTAAACAACGAAATTCTCTAAATAACTAATTATTTTATGTCCCACATATTCTCTGTATAAAAGTGTTTCTATAGAACGAAAATAATTCCTCTTCAGCCGAACAAAATTCATAGAAATAAGGATAGAAGACACGACTGACAAACTTTCTGTGAATTAATATTGGCGGTGTTTTTTCATTCCTTTATTTTCTTAGAACCTTTTTTTGGAGTTTTTTTTTTCTCTAGCACTCAAATAATGTTGCGTATTCTACCTCCATTAATTTAAGTGGAATTGGAAACATCTTTGATCATTTGATCAGTATAGAGAAATCTCTTATTCTCAGTTTACGGATGTTTATAAAGTTCTTGACTTTTTACAGCGTAATTTACTCTTCCTTCAAACATCTAAAAGAACATTACTTTCAGAAAAAATGTATTTATTCAAAGGCGTAGATATAGGAATGAAGAACAAAGAAGTATTCCGTAAATATGAAATCGCTCCGCTGAGTTCAGTATTTACAATTTTGAAAAACCGGGACATAATATTTAAACTATACAAAACAAGAGGAGATTTTTTAAAAAAGATCTAAAGTTTCTAAGTATGCGAGTATGAAGACGTAGATGAAGCAGTTCTGTATTGGGTAAAAAATGTTACGGGAATGATAACCTCTCTCTTTTCGGACAACTCAGTTTTTTTCTCTAAAAAATAAATAATCTATACAACGAAATTTCTCTATTACGATTTTTTTTATGGGAACCATCAATAGAGGTTATACAATTTCAAACTGTATATAACAGCCTTCTAACTTTTGTCATTTACTTACTTGAACACTGCTATTTTTTATATATATATGTATGTGTGTGTATATGTGTATGTATGTATGTATGTGTGTGTATGTATATGTATATGTATATATATGTATATATATATATGTATATGCATGCATGTATATGTGTATATATGTGTATGTATGTATATGGTATATGTATATATATTTATATATATTTATTTAATCACTAGATAAAATAGATTTTTTTTTATATTCTTATATCTAATAAAGATATTTCTTCTTTTACATTATAAACAGACCTTTATAGAATTATTTTTGTTTCTTTAATACAGTATGAATACTGCTTACTTATAACTAAGTTTATTTTTATTTATGTATTTATTTATTTTTAGTGCTTAGTTTTTAAGTTGTTAATTTATGGATTGTAGATATATTTATCTTAAGACTATTGATCCTAGTTTCAAAAGAAGTAGAAGATAAGTGGATGTATCATTGTAATTGACCATGAAAAATAGCAAAATTGTACTAAATTAATAACAATTTAGGAAATGAAAAAAGTTAATTAGGTAAATCGAGACGGAGACCTCGCTCTAGGTGCCAAGTTGCACTTACTGAGGTCTCTCTCCAAAATATATTAAGGCAAACAAGTATGTATTTTAAATTAAAAATAATGTAAACAAATGATACATATCATTGTTGAAATTTGTTGTATGTTTTATTTTTGTGAAATTTGTTTTTATTGGAGGAAATAAATATTATTATTATTATTATATAATAGTCCACAGGCCACCATAAGAAGTGAGTCGCTGATTGATAAAGTTTTCTTACCTTATGGAATCGCTTATTTATGCCTTGTCCACCGATGAATTGGGTATATGGCAACTGGGCGCTGGGCCATTTCTTTTTTGTTGACATGCCAAACTTGCCCTTCTCCGGGAACATTGAAAAGAGATAGATAAAGTTTTGATTTTCACAGGATCGATTAAATAAATTATTTCAAAAAAGTGGTACACGTGGCCACCGATACGAGTGGGCCGTTTGGGTTGTCCACCGCCCCAAACATATCACTCTGCGGGGACGTTGAAAAGAAAACGGCCCACTCGTATCGGTGACCACGTGTACCACTGTTTTTGAAATAATTTATTTAATCGATCCTGTGAAAATCAAAACTTTATCTATCTCTTTTCAATGATCCTGCAGAAGGGCAAGTTTGGCATGTCAACAAAAAAGAAATGGCCCAGCGCCCAGTTGCCATATACCCAATTCATCGGTGGACACGGCATAAATAAGCGATTCCATAAGGTAAGAAAACTTTATCAATCAGCGACTCACTTCTTATGGTGGCCTGTGGACTATAAGGATATTATTATTATATAAATTCTGGTTAAGGATATTTTTAGTGACATTTGTCAGTGACAGTAACTAATATAGATAGCGATAGCACCCTATTATCCTTATGTTAGCCTTCTACTTTTAAACAAATTAACAAAGAATGGTTCTGTAAGATTCTGGTTATCTGGGTTCGATGCTATCTTTATTTAAGAAAGGGTAAACTATTAATTCGGATATTTTTAGAATCTTGCGTTTCTACGAAATAAGCGTCATTTCACGTATTTCTAATTTTTGGGACTGTAATTACTTTAATCCCCTTAAAGGACTGCCCTTGCGTGTGTCACAACGGTGAAATAATCGCCTTGTTAAGCCTTTCTAGTGTTGACATCGCGAGGCATTTATGTTGAAATTAGCCTTCTTATCTCGTTAAATCAACCATAAAAATGTTAAAACATTTTTTTATTATATTTGTCAGTAAGGTTCTCGCTTTAAAACTTCTACTTAGATTTACATCCAATTTTATTCGGGCTCGGTATATATAGTCAGTACTTTTTTTATTGCATTCGTCTGCTACTTTTTAAAATTTATTCTTTATCTTTCTTATCATAGTATAGGCTTCTTTTCATTTTTCCATTATTGCTTCAGGTCTTACCGAAGGTAACGGAAACACCGTAGGATCCATTATAATTTCAACTTTCATTGATCCCTCTTTCGCATACCCACATTTTTTTTTTTTTACTTTTCCTCACCTATGGTAGGAAAAGTTTTAAGTTTTCACCCAATTTTTTTTTCTCGAGATTTCAACTAAATTATCCGTTTTGGATGTTTTTAAGACCTCCTGAGTGGATTTCAGCACGACGTCAATATGTGTGTATGTGTGTTATCATCGTTGCGCCCTGGGCATTGAGAGTTGAAACTTGGCAGAAAAATCTTTTCTTCTTGTTGTGCCGCCCGGAAAAACAACATTTTCAGCCATCTTGAACCCAGTTTTCTGAGTCAGCAAAATTATTTAAAAATCTTTAAAATTTGAAAAGTGGTCCGATAGAGTTGAAATTTAGCACGAATGTACCTTTCTGTAAAACAAACATATCCACCAAATTTAATTTGGATATTGGATGCCATTTTGAAGTTATTGATTTTTTTAATTTTGAAACTTTGACGGTTTATAATACCTAAAGTATAAAATAGGTTTTTGACAAATAGCATATCTATCTATATAATATATATATGTATGTATTATATAATATATATAATCGTTGTAACCGGTAAAAAATAAGGAACAAATATAAAAAGCCGATGAAATTCCATTAATTAGTTTAAAAATCTGTCAAAATACAGCCAAAATTCAAGTAATTAAATAAATTAAATAAAAATAATTATACAATATTTTTTTAAAAAAAATCAGTTCAAAACGGTCACCCATCCAAGTAATGAACACGCTCAATGCTGCTTTCTCCTGCTGCGAAAGGAGAAAAATCTAGTTTTTGTGAAAATAATTCTAAACGCGGACAGTGGGGTTCGATTCCCCGCTTGGGCGAAGTTATTTTTATGGTATTTATAAAAATTTAATTCGAAAATAAACCATAAAAATCGATTTCAATTACTTAAAGGATAAATGATAACCCGGGGTGAAATCGATAAATAAATTTAAGCTATACATTTGGGGGCACTCCCCCTCAAAAACTCTGAAAAAACATTATTTCTCGAAAACTATTCCGACGATTTTTAATTATTTTTTTTTTTTTAAATGTAGACCATTTAAATACGAATCTAACGGTATAAGTCGTTTTCCCGGGAAAAATCTAGCTTCTGAGAAAATAAGTTTAAACGCGGACAGTGAGAGGCCGGGTTCGATTCCCTGCTGGGAAGGTTATTTTTATGGTAATTCTAAACATTTTTTAAAGAAATAAACCATATACATCAATTTTAATGTCTTAAAGGAACATCTATTCCAAATTTCAAGAAAAAATAAAAAATAAAAAGTAAAACTTTTGAAAAAAAGTCGAAAAAACATTTTTTTAAATTAATAACAATGTTTTTTTTATATAAAAACAACTATATATATTTATTTTTCCAACTTGAAGTAACATTCATGCCAAATTTCAAGATAACCAAAAAATAAATTTAAAAAAATTATTTTTGTTTTATTTTTTAAAAAATTTTAAAATGAAATTCATTAAATATAAAAATCATTCGTTGTTTTTTATGACTTCAAAGAACATCTATGCCAAATTTGAAGAAAATCGAATAAAGCGTTTTGCCGTAAGCGCGTAACAAACATTTTCAGACGAAATGCAAATCGGTCTAGTACCTGGGGAACAAAAGAGTTAAAACATAGACCTCGCTTCGCTCGGTCAATAAATAACTAAAATAATTTTAGTAAAATTGTTCTATACATTGAGTTTATTTTATACTTATTCTCGATTTAACGGGGTGGGACCAAGTATCTCTATACCATATCCTTATTAGACACAAAATAATTATCAGTTTGTTATGTTGAAGCATCGAAAACATCTTTTCAGGACAACCCTTGGGTCTCATACATATTTATCTTTTCAACTTTACACCCTCTCCCAACTTCTATTTTTACAGTCACTAGCTATATAAAGCTTGTTTACAGCACTTATTAGCCAGTACTTTCCCCTCCCTCTACACTCGTCTTTTGGTTATTAATGATTTTTCCTTCTAGCAACCCCTAAAAAAGGTACATCAACACCAAACATTTCCCAGAATGTCTTGTTGAAACATGGAAATCAGATAACATTTTTCACTAAAATGATTTTCTACTGATATACACGTTTCAAGCCTCTAAACACTGTTTGACTATTTTGGTGTGAAAGTTCATATGAGCAGGATATACAATATGTCGTCGTTTTAAATGTCGTTTAGGTTTTTTTGCGATTGAAAATGTCATGATAATGTGTATAAATCTGTAAACTCTTTCACTTCCTTATGCTTATTCCCTCAGAGCAGTTTTATAACTCTCCACTTTGACTTTTATGTCCTACGAATAAGTTGTTTTCCTTTTTTTATTATTAGGTTCAGAAAGTTTAATCAATTGTTATGTTGGTTCGCAGTAATACCCTATTTTGCTTAAATTGAGATAACATAAATAATTCACAAGTTATTTTTCATTCTTCTGCATTCAAATGTAAGCACAGTTTTCCTTGCGTAGCTATTTTTCGCTGGAAAAACAACATTATTAATTCACGTTGCATAGGTGCAGTTATTCATGCAGCAGACATAAAAGATTTGGGTATCTTCGCTAGCATGTACATGCATGTAAAGTTATAGGCTTATCCGACGGTCTTTTGTCTAAAATGGCCATGTGTATAGAAAAAGAGGCATGAAACATATAAAGCAGTCCGACCCCTCTTATTCAGCAGGCCACTTATTTCCCCTATTCCCCTGGCCTGTACTCGAGGGAGCCATATTTGTTGGTATTTTCTCTTTGATATAGGGTCGTAAGCTAAGGACCGAGGGCTTATGCTTGCTCTTGCTCCGGAGGACTCCTACCTTTTGGAAAGTAAGGGCCCTCAACATCTCTAGATCTCTGTCAGATTTTCCGACCTGCCGTATTAACGATTAGTATTAAAGTCCCCGGTGTTTTCATATGTACACTTCTTGAACATTTGAACAAGAACATCCAATAAACTTATAAGACCTTTAAAAGAGATTCACTGTATTATTAGTCTCAGGGGTTTTCTTCCATGCACCCAATCTAGATATTTATAGTTAATTCATCTTTATAGAATAATAAGGTGCGCTCACATTTTCCCGTAAGAGAAGTGAAAAATAAAGAATTATTAATTTACTTGCCAGAAAGAGATGATGTGAGGATTTTTGCAGTTTTTTCTGTAAATCTCTCTTACAAAAAGAAACATCTAATGACGTATTTGGTGACTGCGCATATATTTTGTTTTAAAACTTATCTCCCCTCAGGAAACGGCATACCCGAGTGGTTAGTGCACTCGCTTACTCTCGCCTGAAACCAAGGTTATTATCAATGAATCCCTGGTGATGGTTCGAATCCCAGGGAGGTAAGACATGTTTCACACTGATGATCATACTAAGTAGATGTGTGAAGTGACCGACAACCCCCCCCCCCCCCCCCAAAGGTTTGCTTAATGGACCCTCCTACGTGGTCTATGTCTCCGGGTAACCCCTGCTTTCGAGCTCAATTTGGTAACCCTCCGCTTAACCCACCTCCCCCCTCCATCTTTGTCATAAGAATAGGCAATTTTGACTTCGATGAAATTAGGGGTACATGTTCAGGAGAATCTTACCTCGTATTAAGGTATTAATTTTAGTTCGTTACTTGGGACTGCTATCCCCAAAACTCTAAAAACAAGAAAGTTATTTCTCAAAAACCGATTTTATTTAAAAAACGGCCCGAGACAACTTAGACAAACTCTCATACACGAGTTCATAATTACTTAGTCCAGTGTTTTCCATTTATTAATTTTCGAGTTTTCGTAGCTACATTATTATTGAACATTTTATCAAAATTTATTGTAAAAATAACTTCTCCTCGGGGGGTAATTGAATCCGGCCTCTCTCCGTTTAAATCTATTTTCTCCAGAACTAGATTTTTCCTTTTGATTTACCTATAGATTGTTATATTTAAATGGACTTCATTTTAGAATATTTTAATCAAATTGGAACTCAGACAAACTTTCTCATATACGAGGTCATAATTATTTGGCCCAGAGTGTTTTCCATTTATTAATGTTCGTATGTAAATTTAATTATTATTGAACATTTCATCAAAATTTATCATAAAAATAACATCTCCTGGGCGGGGAATCGAACCCGGGCTCTCTCCGTCCGCGTTTTAAGCTTATATCTCAGGAACTAGATTTTTTCCGGGAAAACGGCTTATATCGTTAGATATGTATTTAAATGGGCTACATTATAGAATTTTTTAATCAAAATCGTCGGAACCGTTTTCGAGAAATATTTTTTTTTCACGTTTTTTCAAAGTTTTTAGAGGGTAGCGGCCCCAAATTTAGAGCTAAAATTAATTTCTCGATTTTACCTCGGGGTACGATTTTTCTAAACATGTATGCCAAATTTCGTCAAAATCGGCCCAGTAGTTTAGGCTCCAGGCGTCTGCACAGACAGACGACAGACGACGGACAGACATTTTTTAAAAACCACTTTTTTGGACTCAGGGGACCTCAAAACGTGTAAATCCATCAAAATCGAATTTTCGCGCCATTACAATACTTTCTCTTTATATGAGAAAGTAAAAAACGGCACCCGTTTTGAACGATCTCTTTTCTTACCAACATAGGTCCATAATCTGGCTAAAACGCAAAACACTCGTTTATTGCTGGCGAAACAAACATCACAAAATGAAGTATGACACAGCTATGCTAAAAAACAGGTTTAGTAGGCTGTGCTACTATTATATATACGGGTGATGGGTACAGTGATAGTAAATAGTGTCCTAGCCACCCCCACCTTGGGGGGAGGTCGGGGGGGGGGGGATGCTGCAGAGGAGCGTCAAAAAATTAAATAAACAATATTAAAATATTTTGAAATCTCTGTAGAAGGAATAATTTTTAATACAACTATTTGGGGAGTTAATGTAAGTAATAAACAGCTCGGTTTTCCGGTGAAATCTGAGTCACGAAGGGGTTAAAATCCGACGTCTCGCTTCCACTACTGAAATCTTCTGCATCTTCAGGGATGTGGTGCATCGTGATATGTTGACTTGAAACGAAGCTGTTTATTACAAGTCTACCCGCGGAAGCCTACGCCTACGCACTAAGTTAGCTAATGTAAGTGTTTTAATCGGATTTGTAAATCGTAGAATGTTATGAGATATTATGGTTAAGGGGTTTAGACCTCACTTTGGTTTTGAAGTTACGTCTTACTACTTACATATATGAGAAATTAATTAAGTTAATTTGATTTTAATTTAATGTTTGTAATTTAATTTTTTTTTTTATGTTGTGGTGTGTTGCAATACAACGTTTTTTTAATAGTAGAAACCTTTAAAACAATTAAGGATTCATTTTAGGATATAGCAGAAAGTCTGATAAATAATTGCAATAATAAATAGTAATTTTTCCGAATGTTTCTTAAATTATGATTAAGTTATTGTAATAAGCTAGATGCTATTTTGAAACTGTACCTACTGAAAGAAAATTGTATTAAAACACTCAAATTAAGTCCAAAATAAATTAAATCCGTGGCTCAACAGCCCGTGAAGGTCCTAGTCCTGCCAAAGGGCCTATACAACTATTATTTATATAATGGATGACACGGGATTAGTGTGTCGCTCCATTAGCTGCACAAACCGTATTATTGGCATTCGCAACTAGTTAGTCGCCACTTCACATATTGAGCTACCCTTGTAGCACGTAAAATTTTGTTTTTTAACAAGGTGGCGGCAAAATTTGATACCCCACTCTAAATGTTTTTTTAAAAAAAAAAAAAAAAAAAGTTATGAGTTTAATGTGGATGTTCACCAACTGTATATCGACTTCAAAAAAGCGTACGATAATGTCATCAGAGGAAAGCTTCGAGAAGCCTTAAGTAGTTTTAAAATACCATCCAAGCTAATTAGCTTAGTAATGCTTACCTTAAGGCGGACATGCAGCAAAGTGAAAATTTATGGTCAATTGTCAAATTCATTTGAGATTAACCAATGTCTAAGACAGGGTGACGTCTTATATCCACTCTTCTTTTTAACCTGGTGTTGGAGCGAGCCATAAGAAGAATCCCTTCAAACCCCGGTGGAACTCTATTTAATCGACAATTACAAACTCTTGCTTTTGTTGATGATGTCGGGTTGATAGCAAGAGCAAAAGGCTACTGCAAGAGGGTTATGAAGTGCTTAAGCAAGCAGCACGAGAAGTAGGCCTAGAGTTCAACTAGGATAAGACAGAGTTCATGTTGATGACTCGTAGAGACAACGTACCCCCAGCACAGGTGGAACACGGCGAAGATAGCTTTAAAAATCCAAATAAGTTCAAATATCTCGGATCAGTTTTAACTAGCGATAATAGTGTAACCCAGGAGATACGAACTAGATTGGCAGCAGGTAGTAGGAGCTATTTTTCACTCCTGAGGGAAATGAAAAGCAGTATTATTAGCCGAGATACCAAAATTCGAGTTTACCTTACCATCATTAGACCAGTTGTTCTCTATGGCTCGGAGACATGGACATTGACCAACAGAGATGAAGAACTGCTAAGACGCTGGGAAAGAAAGGTTCTACGACGCATTTATGGACCAGTGTGTGAAGAGGGTCAATGGAGAATACGTTTCAACAGGGAGTTGTATCATATGTATGGTAGACCAGATATTGTCTGTGAAATCCGTAAATGAAGATTGAGATGACTTTGAAATTTGGACTGTATGAGTATAGTACCTATCCACACATTTTAAAAATATAGCGACTGAAAGAAATTATTTTTCAAAAAAATATGGGTAAAAAACTTAAATGGTTAAAATATAATTGTTTTTCCTTGAGACCGTGTGGGGTATCATATGAAAGGGTACGTCGAGCTAATTACAAAAATATATAATGTTTTGGTTATAACTTTGATAGGGCGAGCGTAGGCGAGTTTGAAGTTGGTGTAAAAAGTGTCCGCCCTTCTACCTCGCTTGTATAAAGTGCAAAAATTCCTGAACATTCTTCGACCAAAAGTAAAAATACCACACTTTTTGGAAATTTCGAAAAAAAAAAAATTATCTACTTACGGCAGCAAAATTAGGCATTGTTGTACTGTTTTCAATCTGCAAAATGTCATTTTTCTTGATTCTTTTGTAACAAGTCAAAAAAACACGCAGCAAAATATCAAAGTGTCAGCAAAAGTTCAAAGTGTCAGCAAAATAACAAACAGGCTGGCAAATTTTAAGAAAAAGTTACTACATCTCAGGTTATGAACTCTTCCACATTGTTCATTTTTGTATATTTAAGCGTAATTAAATATTCTGCTAAATATTTATATGTTTTTTGAAAATACCTTTAAAAGTTATAATAATAAAACTAATATTATTATTTTACAGTGATTATTTTTAAAAAATCGCTAAAAATTGAAATAAAAAGCAGCTGTTAATAAAGTGGCAACACTGATTGTTTTGTCTTTGTTTTGTTTTAACTTTCGAGTCATTACACTTACTCAAACTTTCGAGCCATCCATTAGATTTTTACAATTTTCATTGCTTTAAATCTTTTATCTATCAAAAAAAGATAATTTAATAGTTTTCTGTTATTATTTTGATAAATTTGTTAATTAGGTGTTTGAAGTTTAAATAAAAATATGGATGATAATGTTGTGCAAGGCGTTGAAGACTTGTTTGATAACACGCCATCCGAAATTGCAAATACTGCATCATCATACAAGGAAAGTTTATTGCCCTCTAAATCAGGTACTAAAATTTTTAGTGAAATTTTTCTGCCGTTAGTAGATAAAATATTGTATGTAACTATGCAGCAAAGGAAACATTCCTGACTCGTTTAAAGATTACCGTTTTCCTGCCTCGGCTTCGCCTCAGCAGTAAATTTGTTTAGCCTATTCTCGCCTTCGGCTCGGAACTAAAACTTAAAAACTTGTCAGCAAAATGGAATTTTGCTGCCTAGTGACATAAATAACTATTTTGTTTTTATTGACAAAATACATTTTATAATTATGTACTTTTGGATGTATTTATATGTTTGTAGTCCGGTTCACTGGCAAAAAATACTTTATCAGAAGTTTATTTACGTATTTTGAGAATATCAGACCCATAGGATAGTTCAAAGTAAGCTTTTTAGCATTTTAAAAAGCTACATCAATAGGTACTACTTAAACAATATTGAGTTGCCTAGGGACCCTCGCTGTGTGCTGACTAGCACACAGACCTGTGTATTATTCATTTGTGGCGTTATTCATAACGGGTGATCTCACGTTAATATGAATATAACCTAGATGACGTACTTTGGTTTTTGTTAAAAGGTAGTGTCACGTTGTTTTATGAACTTACATCTACTACGCCCTCTTAAAGTAGTATATATATCGAGTATAAAGTAGTGTATATCGAAATTTTAATATTAAAATCTAAGAGAAATATTTCTTTTTGTCACATTTAATTCCTAGGAAGACATGATAAACCTCTCAGCCAAACAGAAGTCTTTCTCTCTTTTTTCTCATCATTGCAATGGTTTATATTTCAAGTTTTTTCTCGCCAAAGTCGGGTTTTGCTTTTTTAAGGTACTTTAAAAATGATCAAAGCTTTTACACTAATGCATGATAAAAAACATTTTTGCAAAAGAATACAGAATAAAAAGGACGGAATCTAAACAAATCTTGTATCAAATAAAGTTTTAAAAATGTAACTTTTCCTTTGTCACATTTTATAGCAATGCTCTTAAGACGACGTACGCTTGAAAAAAGTGGTCTTCTCTAAGTAAATGTGTTTTATTTTAACCGGGTGTAAATAAAGACAGAAATCTTTTTTAAATTATACAAGTCTATTGCATACTTTGTTTTGAAGAATTTTTTTATTTAAAAATGTAAAATCATGCTTCTTTTTTACTAAGGCGGATCAGTTTATCAGCAAATAACCTGTCTCCTTGTCTTTTGGTCGGCCGGGGTATCCTTTTTAGGGTTTCGTTGGTAAAACCAAAAAAAGAAAACCTTATAGTTTCGTTCCTGTGTCTGTCTGTCACTCTGTACGGTTCCAATAACGTTTGAATAAAAAAAGATATAAATATGAAACTTTGCAGTTTCAAAGATCGTTTTGACGCGCACACAGGAAAAATATAGCGAACTCAATATTATCAGCCGTTAAAATCCAAAATGGTGGATAATTCATGTCACGTGAAAAAAATATTTTTATAAAATTTTAAGTGGGGTATCAAATGAAAGGCATTGAAGAGTAGATTACAAATATATATACCACTTAGGGAAAGTGTCTAATTTTTGGTGCCATTTTGTCAAAAAACATCGAAATTTTGTGTGCCCCGTGTTAAAATCGTATTTCCTCTCTTACTAAAAATATAGAAAAATATGCAAAATGTGCGGTCTGGTGGGCCATAGAAAAAATAAGATTAGCAATTTGATCTGATTTACTGGGAATCTATGATGGCGGATAATTCATGTCACTCGAAAAGAAATATTTTTTTAAAATTTTGTGTGGGAGATCAAATGAAAGGTATTGAACAGTAGATTACAATAATATAAAAACTTTTTTTTAAATTTTATTGTATTTATATATACAAATGTCCCCCCACCAACTACCCTATAACGGCTATTCTTAAAATTTTGAAGTAATTCACGCTTATACCCTATGGTGGACCAAAAAACATAACATTGCGATCCCCCGGGGCATTGAACTAGGAACCTCTTTTTCTGTAACACGTGAATATTGTTTAATTTTCTGCAGTTACTAGAAGTATAAAAAATATGCCAAGCAGTCTTCTGGACCATAGGAAAAATTAGAATAGAAATTTTAACTGATTTTCTGGGAATCTATGATGGCGGACAATTCATGTCCCTCGAAAAATTTTTTTTTTTTTAATTTTTGTGTGATGTATCAAATGAAAGGTATTGAAGAGTAGACTACAATAATATAAAAACTTTTTTTTTAATTTTATTTTTATTGTATTTATAAATCGAAATATACAAAAATACAAATGACCCCCCACCAACTACCCTATAACGGCTATTCTTAAAATTTTGAAATAATTCACGCTTATACCCTATGGTGGACCAATAACAAAACATTGTGACCCCCCGGAACAGCACAGTCCTTAAAGGAATCCTTTAAGGACTGTGCTGTTCCATGACAAACTGTCATGGAACTACACAAACTGTCTCTCCACGTAAATTGAAAAAAAAAACCTTTTTTTTTTTTATTCTTTGTAGGAATAACACAAACTTGACAGTTTGTGTTATTCCTTTAAGATTTCCTCCATAGACCCTCCCACATCTAAAACAGTCCTCGTTCCGTGCTCTAATTTTTCAATATGATCTTTGACAATATAGTGAATATAGTGACATTTTTTTTACCAAATAAGTAGTGGTTAATTTCTGCTATGAGTAATCGGAAGTGCTCATCCGATCAATTAAAAACACCAGAAATGTGTGCCCACCCATATTTTTCTGGAGTTACGTGAACACCCAGATAAACTTCATCATTACTTGAGAATGTCTACAAAAACATTTACATTATGTTATGTTCTAAATTAATTCCGTCCAATGTTGTCATTACAGCAGCTATCACATTAATTGCACAGCATTAATCTGATAATCAGATCTACTTTCATTATGATGATAATCACTGACACCTGACCAGGCCCGCCTAAACGAATTCCGGGCCCCTAGGCAAATATCTTGTGAGGGCCCCTTTCGGTCTCAACAATACCCCCCCCCCCCCACATGTCAATCCCAAATATGAGTGTTTGCCTTAATCATATCACCTTCTTTAGAGTGTTTTTTCTTACTTTAAATCTATTTACATAAATACAAGTAGACTGCTGTCGTTAAACTTATATATGGACAACTTTAACTGTATATATATATATACATACATAGTTTTAATGATTGTTGTTCAAACGCTTTTCATAATAAACAAAGCTTTTTTCGTAGGAAAAAATAAAATTTCATTTTTTTTTTTTTTTTTGGCCTGGGCCCCTGGGCATTTTCCCCCAGGGGAGATGAAGGTGATCTTTCAGTGATTTTGTTTCAAGATTTGATCCAAGGTGCATGCTTTTGTGTGATAAATCGCCTGATGGGTATAAATAATGGTGCCTTCATTTTAGCTCACTGCAACACTTAATAATTCCTGCTCTTCTGGATACTTTTTCCTATTTCTATGTTAATACCTACATTTGCTGTTATGTTTTGATTGAAAAATAATGATTTATTATAAGTAGAGCTTTTTTATGTTCTAAGTCGTTTTGGGGATTTGAAACAAAGAAAAACATTAAAATTAGACTTCCTTTTTCGTTTTTACATCTGATGAGTGCAAAAGCGAAAGTTGCGAATAGCTGTTGAGTTAGGGACAAGGGATAGAGGAAGGATTTGTTTTTTCTTAGATGAAGATAAAACTAAGTTAAAAGACTAGTTCAATCTTTTTCGCTCTTTGTCTAGCTACCTTGTGTTTTAATATGAATAGTTCCTTCTTGTGTTCTATGAAGTCTTTGATAAAGCGGAAGGTGTACATTACGTGTTGAAGTGAACGCTGTAAAGTCTTTTAGTAAAAGGGCAGCGTGATCAACCGCTTGTTGTTGAGCCCTCGGAGGCATTGAGGGAGTTGCGTGCCCTACTCTGTCCTAAGGGTCCAACTGAAGGGTGGTTTTCTCCCTCCCTCGGTTTTGACTAGCGCCCCTTAGCCGGCGCCCCCCCCTGTGAGCGCCCTCAGGCGCCTCAGTGAGGCACCGGCTGCCCTAACATTAACATCATGCTTATACCTTTCGCCGCTTCTCTCTTCCTCACCGCGATATACGCGTTCAGCGATAACAATTCAGGTACGCTAAAAAATATTGAATAATAAAATTTCAACACTACCGTACAATATTTGTATTATATTCTATACTACTCCATATTTGATTTCTTCTAAAACTAACATATAAAAAAAATGTATGTATTACAAAATAAACAATTTTATACATTAAATCGGTTGAACAAATTACGAATAAATTTCTCTTATTTATTTATAAGAAAAATTTCTAATTTTTTTAAACAAAAAATTATGAAAACCTCATAATAAAAATTTAACAAATCATTTTCCTACCCTACTGCTTTAAATTAGTTAATTTCATTTTTGCATTTGTTCCAAAAACAGATCAAATATTTATTGCTACATGTGAAAAATAAATCGTATATTGTCGCTTTTTCATTTGCTTTTTTTACAGTTTGGCTAAAACGAAAAACGAATTGGGAGTTAGGTGTAAAATGTTTCTTTTAATGCAATATAACGTATTTATTTTTATTTTATCCACCGGTAATATAAAAAAAAATGCCATACCATTTATTTATATTCCTCCCTTATTTATACTATTTTAAATATATTATCCTACTAGAAGAAAAAAAGAATTCTTATT